>BMAU01021280.1:600000-1137500 GCA_019973935.1 Trichonephila clavipes | reverse complement strand
TCTATCTCACCAAATATGAAATGAATTCCTGGAATTGATGAAAATCACACTTCTAGAAACTTTCCCTCACGAAATTAAAGCAGCCAAATACTTCTCCAATATTATAGACTCCTCCCCAGATATAAGTCATCAGGACCAGCTTACGTTTATTCTTAGGTATGTGAATGGTAATACAGTAATTGAGATATTCGTAGGGTTTATTCATTTGGAGAGGCGGAATATTTAACAGAAATAGTTATACAGAAATTGAATGGGTTAAGATTAGAGATTGAAAATTGTCTAGGATAAAACATATGAAAATGCCGCAAATATGTCGGGTACTGGCAAGAATACGAGAATTGTCACCTAACACTATATATGTGCCGTTTACATATCATTAATTGAATCTTACAGTTAACTTTACATGCGAGTCCAGCTTGGAGTGAGTGAATATTAACGTCGCACTGTGTTCAGCTACACGAGGGTTTTTGGTGACGGACCTCGTAATTTTGAACCATGGTCAAGTGACGAGGACGACACCTGAGCTGGCACCCCTCTCCTAACTACCACACCAACGGGAGGACGTTTGAGCTCTCTGACAGATTTAACATGTATCACTCGCCTACATGGTGGGTCTTTAGTGGTACTGGGATCGAACTCATGACATGCCTGCCATGATCCGATACCTTGAACACTGGGCTACCGCAGCCCCGAGTCCAGCTTGGAAGTAACTGATTATTTTACAACTGTCCAAAGTATTTACACGTTCTTTTCGGCTTCCCCTCAAAGATGGGATTTGCTGTAAATGTTCTGTAAAACGATTTTTTGAAACTAGATGGTCTGCCTAGTTTGAAGCAGTAAACGCTTTGTATAATAACTACGAGGCCATAAAAAAAAATTTTTTTAACTAAGTAATAATACAGAAGAGAAACCTACAGTTAGAAACGAAGCGAAAGCTATATACAATAAAATGGACACCTTCGAAATAGCTCTATTAACATAGATTTGGACTAGGATTTTGGAACGAGGGAATGCAACCAGCAAAACTTTTCAAACTGTGGACTTGAACATTTCATTTGGAGTCGAACTGATGACGTCTTTGTTGACCTTTGTAGTAGAAATAAGAGAATACTTTAACGAAATCGATTTAGAAACGAAAGACTCTTTTTTTTTCGAAGGCGAGGATACACTATAAAGATGAACTTAGAGGAGGAGAAAAGTATTTTTTGATGAAACAACTTAAAACGAAATCACTTTAAGAGTGAAAGAAAGGTTCAGAATAGAAGTATTTATTGTAATATACGACAATATTACTCAAGACCTTAAAAAAAAGAATTAAATGCTGCGAAGAAGTAACACATCAGCGATTAATATTTTTTCACTCTAGACAAGGAGGTAATAAAAATATCAATTGACATTTTGTGTGAGAAATATACGAACGATATATATATATATATATATATATATATATATATATATATATATATATATATATATATATAATTGACAAAACCAAAGAATATTTACAAAAACAAATTATTCCTTTTCAAGAATTGTGTAAAAATTAGAACAAATATATATATATATATATATATATATATATATATATATATATATATATATATATATAAAGGGTGTTTTTTGAGAGGTATAGAACTTTAAATTGCAATAAAACAACGATGTATTTTTCGATTGACATGAATTTTTTTTATTCGAAAGATAATCTTGTGGCATTACATTTTAAATATGATTTCTGGCATAGGACTGCCACGGCTGGCTCGGATGTAGTCCAATCTGGACATCCAATTTTCGATGACTTTTTCCAACATTTGTGGCAGTATATTTGTGGCTTATCCGCATAGACCAATGACTTTACATAGCCCCACAGAAAATAGTCTAGCGGTGTTAAATCTTAAGATCTTGGAGGCCAATTCACAGGTCCAAAACGTGAAATTAGGCGGTCACCAAACGTGTCTTTCAATAAATTGATTGTGGCACGAGCTGTGTGACATGTTGCGCCGTCTTGTTGGAACCACAGCTCCTGGACATCATGATTGTTCAATTCAGGAATGAAAAAGTTAGTAATCATGGCTCTATACCGATCACCATTGACTGTAACGTTGTGGCCTTCATCGTTTTTGAAGAAGAATTCCACCAGCCCATAAAGCGCACCAAACAGTCAGTTTTTCTGGATGTAACGGTGTTTCGACATACACTTGTGGATTAGCTTCACTCCAAATGCGGCAGTTTTGTTTATTGACGTAGCCATTCAACCAGAAGTGCACTTCATCGCTAAACAAAATTCGCTTATGAAAATCGACCATTATTTTGAAATAAAATTGCACAATTTGAAAGCGTTGTTCAGGCGTGAGTCTATTCATGATGAATTGCCAAACCAAACTGAGAATAAATCACTTGACAGCTGTTAAATCGGTTGCCATCTTGGAAAGTAATGCCAACTTAAACTTCTATTCCTGGAAAAAAACCACTCTGTATATATATATATATATATATATATATATATATATATATATATATATATATATATATATATATATATATAGAATGTACTAAATATTTCATGTTGTTTTGACGGCGAAATCACAACTCTGTTGAAAATTTGTTTAACGCGTCAAGCGAACGATCTTTTTCGGCCTTAAAGAAGATAAAAACATACTTAAGGTCTGATATGAGTAAAAAAAAAACACTTTGTGATGCATTGTCATTATTATATATAGAATACTATACGTACTCGTAAAACTCATTAGTGATACTATCAGACGTTATTTTGCTAAATTAAGTCACAAAAAAGAATGTTACAATTTTTTGTTATATTATATTTTAGAATGCTATTTTTATTTTTACCTTTTCTTAATGCTATATTTTAGAATGTCATTTTTATTCCTACCTTTTCTTTATGTTATATTTTAGAATATTGTCTCTATTTTAAATATTTTTTTATAAGAGAGCACTGCTTTTTTCATTTTAATATATATTTTAAAAATAAAAATTAAACTTTTGTTTCATTTGTTAGCTGATCCAAGTTGCCTTCCTTGGATCCGCCAGTACCCAAGGGGCATGTAGATCTTCTGCACTCAGAGCCCAACATTAGCTTCAACCGACACTGTTGATTGGGTAAGGTTCTCCCGAAATACTCTGGAGAGCTCCCATAGGTCTCTCCCAATTTCAAGGGACTCTGGGAATATTTCGCACTGCTCGCCTTCCATTTCTGAATTCCATTGCTCGTAGTCGATGTTGTGTAATTCAGGTTGCTAAAAATGTGCCTTAAGGGTAAGCCATTTGTGTAATATACCCGATTATTCTTATTCAAAATCAGATAACTCTGTACTCGGTTGTATCTTGCATGCGACAGATGCCAATGTTGTTTCGTATAACATATTTAATGGAAAAGAGCGTGCCTTAATCAGGTATCGGTATTTGCATAGGTTTCCAAATATTTAGAGTATAAATCTAACTTTAGACCGAAAAACGAATGAAACAAAAATGTTTCAGAAAAAAAAGTGGAAATAAGTTACATCTATATTTAAATATAAGGCAGAAATTTAAACTCAAAAAAAGATTTCCACATTGCAAGGCTGGGGGGTTTGTCTAAAGCCGTATTGATGAGCGAACACAAAGCAGATGGAACCAAGGATTGTTGCTAATTGCTCAAGTTCTATATCTACCTTGTGGCCGTGGTAGCATAGTGGTCAAAGTATCGGATCGTGGCCTGCATGTCGCGAGTTCGAGCCCAGTACTACTAAAGACCCGCCGTGTAGGGGAGCGATGCACGTTAAATATGTCGAGAGCTACAGCGTCCTCTCGTTGGTGTCATTTAAATTGCAAAAGCTTTCTAGTCAATATTTTTGTTACAATAAACTGTTTAATAATTTTATGGTCCGTCGTTTTTTAATGAATAATCTCAAATACACTGACGGAATAAAAATCCCAACATCAAAAAAAAATTATTGTGGAGTAATGAAATTTGGACAATGCAATTTTCTAGTTAGCATGTTTAATTGGTTAAATTTTCCAAGATCACAGGTTCATTTAAACTGAAAAAAATGCATTTCAAACGTGAAATGCTGTTACATTAATAGCCGATGTAACCTCCAGAATTTTGAATGTAAGCCTGCAAGTGTGCATGCATTGTGTCATACAGGTGGTGAATGTCACTTTGTGATATGGAGTTCCATGCTTATTGTAATTGTTGTGTTACTACTGGGACAGTCAGTGTTGGCTGTGGATGATTCTGGAGTTGTCATCCAATGATATCCCATACGTGCTCAATTGTAGACAGAGGTGATCTCGCAGGCCAAGGTATTATTTCAACACTCTGTAGAGCCCATTATGTTACAACAGGACTCTCCCTTGAATGCTGTTCTTGAATGTCAGTAATATAGGCTGAATTGCCAGACTGGCGTACAAATGTGCAGTCAGTGTGTTTGGGATAACCATGAAAGTGCTCCTGCTGCCATAGGAAATCGCTACCCAGACCATGATTCCAGGCGTAGGTCCAGTGTGTTTAGGCCGCAGGCAGTTTGGTTGCAGGAGTTTCCCTGGCCTCCTTCTGACCAACATATGGCCATCACTGGCACCAAGGTAGAACCTGCTTTCAACAGAAAACACAAAAGATCTGTCTGTCCTCTAATGAGCTCCGGCTGGTGTCACAAATGGCGTCAGTGGAATACACGCGTCAGGGCGCCTGGCTTGGAGCTGTCCTTGAAGTAAACGAATTCTAACACTTTGTTGTGTCACACTGTGGTACCAACTGCAGCTCGAATTTCTCCCACAAACTTAGTACGATGGACCACAGCCGTACGCCGAATACGGTGGTCTTCCCTCTCAGTAATGCCACGGGGTCCCCCGGAACTCGGTCTTCTTGAGGCACTACCATCCCTTGTCCACTACTCACAACTATCATGTACAGTGGTTATATTCCGCCCAAGTCTTTCTGTAATATCGCTGAAAGAAAATTCATCTTCTCGTAGCCCTATTACACGACCTCGTTCGACTGTGTAAGCTGTTGATAATGGCTTCTTCATCTTCTTAAAGGCATTCTTAGCTAGCATCAACTCAATACGTCACATTTCACGTACGAATAATGCTCACGAACTTAACAGCACGCATTTAAAGCAACCCTGATGTGGAAGTTCGGAGTTACGCTACTAGCCTCATACTTCAGCGCGAAATCTGAATCGATGTCATCTTTCAGATGTATAAACACGCTGACCAAATTTCGTTTATCTAATACAAGTCTTTCTTGGTGTTGAGATTTTTTTCTATCGTCAGTGAATATATAATTTAATAGGTAAATATTTCTTTAATTTTTATTGTCATTTTTTTTTAAAAAAATGTTATTAAAATGAGTTATTAAAATGAATCTGTGTGTGTAATTGAATAAAATTTCTCTAAATACACTTCAAAAAATTTTCAAACTTTAGTTTCAAAATTATTTACATATTTTACTGTCCTAAATCAATAATAGCACTAGAAATTTTTTCATTTTGATCAGTTGACTTGTGTGTGTGATATCTTTACTTATATTTAGGTTTGTTATATTCTTAGTTATCAGATCCATTATTTATTTACTCTTTGTTTTGTAGGATATTCACTATGCTACTATATTCCATCTTTCTTAGATAATTTTTCGATTTTAGTCTATACTTATGTTTCCAGTTGAAAGCTGCATGACACATTTTTTTATGAAAGTATTGTATGAATTGATCATTACGTTTATCTCCCCAAAGTTATTTTTTTCATATACACTCAGGAACATTGAAAATAGCGACCCAAGAAGAAAGCATCGGATTGAAATGAAATTTAATACACATAATGACACAGATGAGAGATTCACTTGATCTCAAAAACAAGACAATTAAACGAATACAGGGTGTGCAACGACACAAATACTGGGCAACTTCAATTGCGCGTTGGACCACCTCCAGCTGCAATACATGCCGCCACACGGCCCGGTATTGAGTTGATTAGACACCTTATGTTATCCTGAGGCAGATGGACCCACAAATCTTGAACAGCCAACTCTAAATCATGTACAGAGTGACACGATGGCATCTGCCGTTTTACCTGATCCCACACGTGCTCTACAGGGGACAAATCGGGGGAGCGGGCCAGCCATGGAAGAGCCTGAAAATGACGTAGGAAGTCTTGAGCAACTCTTGCTGTATGCTGACGAGCATTATCTTGCTGGAAAATTGCCCCTGAGAGACCATTTAGGAAAGGTCCTACATGGGGTCAAAGAATATCATCAACGTAACGTTGACCCGTTAAGGTTCCACGCATCACAATTAAAGTGGACAGGCTATCATAGGCTATGGCCCCCCCCTAGACCATTACACCAGCTGTGCGAGTAGTGTGACGTAGAACAATGTGGGGGGAATTGTACCGCTCACTAGGGCGCCTCCAAACCCGTACACGGTTATCATCTGTCCCCAAAATAAACCGGGATTCATCACTAAATACAACCTTTTGCCAATCTGTGAGATTCCACATTGATCTGGCTTGGCACCACTGTAGACGCAGTTGCCGATGTTCCGGTGTTACAGGGAGTGCCCGTAAAGGGCGCTTTGATTTAAGATTTGCTTCTGCAAGGTGTCTGGAAATTGTTTGTGGAACAATTGCTACGCCTACGTCTGCTCGCATCGTTGAACGAATCACTGTGGGGTCCACAAGTACTTGCCGCACGATCCTTCGAACCTCTCTCCTCGTGGTCTTCCTGGTCGCTCCAGACCCGGTTTTCCGCGCGTGGGTACCTTCTCATGTCCCCTGCTCCCAACAATTTCTAACGGCACACTCCGAACGATCCACCTGGCCAGCAACACGGTGCGTCGACCAGCCTGCAGTTTTCATCCCGATGATCAGGCCTCTCTCAAACTCGCGTAACTGTGAGAAATGTCTTCTAGCACGTTTACCTGGCATGTTTCGCTTACCAAAGTCTTCCTACAATCGGCGGGTAATCGTCACGTTCAAGAATCTTTGAATTTGCACTGGCTTATACAGCACCCTCTTCCTGATTGTAGCGCCACCTCGGCGTGTATGAGCATGCGTATTGGCACAAAACTTGGATCATTTGCATATCACATTACGCTGTACTTATTTGCAAAGTTTCGCGATTGTGTACTTAGCTTCCTTCTTGGGTCGCTATTTTCAATGTTCCTGAGTGTATATAAACTTAAATTTGTGCTATTATTACTTACATCTTATAATTTGCATTTAGATTTCCATTCATTCATTTCGATTTATATTTTTGATACATTAATTTTCTCTTTTAGATTGAAATTTATGTCTCTGTTAAATAATTATTTTATTTGAAGAGCCAAATTGTAGCTTATTGAAAATTATTTAAAAGGTGTGTACTGATAAACAAAAATAGTTAAGATTTTTGGATACAATGTTTTGTATCGTGTTTGAAATTTTTTTTTACAAAGTTCACTGATGCTAGAAAAAGGGTCAGTATATTTCTATAACTTATCTTGCTTGTATGCTTTACTATATATTCTTCTGCTCCACAATTTTATTTACCTCAGTGTGAGTTTTGTTCATGTTTCAATTGAACAAATGATTTTTTCCAAGAATATTTAGGTGAACTGCTTTTACCGACACCTCATTCAACTACTCAATATCCTATGCGTAATATTAAAATGTACATAAATTCTTATAAGTTGTTATTTGTAATTGTTTAAGAGAGAGCTTCTCTGTATTTATTACACATAAATAACTCTTCCCCAATAATAAAGGAAATGTTGAACTATCAACTGTTTCCCCATTTGTTATCTTATTTATCAATCTAACTCCTATAGATGGTATACAAACACGAATGCATGATGTGAAGTGAATGAGAAAACCATTATAAATAATTCATTTTAGACAATATTTTCAAATACAACAGATGATTTTATTAGCTACATAAAAAGCATAACATAAATGAATAAATTTTAATACATGATTTACAACCATTTTTAAGCAAAATACATGATGCAAAATAAGGAACAATTCTTCAAATTGGTAACAAATAGATTCGGAGGCTTTATATAATTAATAGAGGATATAATTAGAGTATATTATAGTTTTCTCTCTCTGTGTGTATATATACATAGATATACTTGTGTTCTAATTTTGTCTATAAACTATGTTTTTATTTACTCTCTTTAATGCAGATGTTTAAAAGTCTATCGTGTTGGTTTCACATAGTGTAATGTTATAAAACTTGTAAAAAAAGTTGTCAACATTTTTGTGAGACAGAATTGAAAAGATTTTTTTTACTTGAGATTTGTGAGCCTTTCGTACCTATTGACTATATTTACTACATTTTAAACGTATGTTATATGAATTGCATGTTTCAATCACACACACATCCTTTCTTACAGCTTTAGTGTAAGTGCAATCCAAAATAAAATCCACTCCTTTTCACAACATTCTTTGGAAACTTTAGTTTTATCAGTGGATATCATCCAATAACGAATCAGTTCAAAAAACAGTGACATTCAAAGATATGGTGGTACTTTCAAGCGTAACATAAATGCTCGCTTTTATGGAAATGGGGCAGCTGATAGGGGCTGGTGCTTTCGTTTTACTCAGAAACATACAATATTAATCAAAAACTACGAACTCTATGTTGGCCTACAAAATAAACCAATCGAATTGCACATCTCAGAATAAACATATTTACTAAAAGTAGATAAAAGACTCCACAAAATAAGAGAGGAAACCCTGTGCACATGAGCAGCATTTTTCTTAATCAGAATGATCATTTTAGGGTTCATCCTTCAAAAAGGAGAAATGGCTTGGAGTCCCTTAAGGAAAGAAAGCTACAGATTCCTTTTTCAATTCCTGTGTATTTATTTATTTCTACTTAAAAATCCACTGAAATTAATGTCAAAATGAGCAAACTTTTACTTTTCAACTCGAAAATATATTTTGAATATTTAAATGTCCACCAATTGGAGAAAACTTTCTATCATTTTACTTAAAAATCTATAAATAGTAATAACTATGAAATTATTAGTAGTAAGAATAGTTGAATTCTAGTAGTAATTCCATCAATAGTTAATTCCTTTGTACTAGTTAATTTATGAATTAAACCGTATTAATAAAAATGTTTTCCTTTGATAGTCCTCCCATCATAAATATTTTAAAATTTTTGATTCTCTCTCTAGTAAAAGTGTTACATTTCAATAAAATCCTAAGAATTTTCCTCCAAAGACAGAAAGTCAAAATATTGCACTCAACTGGTGTTGATACTTTTCAAAACACAATATATTACTTCCAACATTCCAAATGGCTTCCAACGAACCATTTCAGAGTTGAGGAAAACTGGCTAGTAAAAATACTTGTACTTTTTTATTACTAAGTCTGCGTGAAATTGTTATTATGCACCCATAAAAAACTCAAATAATCCTCCATCAAAATTTGTTATACATTGAAGGAAAGCTGAAATATCCTTCTTTATTTTAATTCACAGAAAAATTTTTGAAACTACCTTCAAAATACCTTTTATTTTTCTAATGACAGCTTCCTAATAACAAACCGCATTTCTCCATCTTCTTCAGTGGATTTTCAAAGGCACTTGTGTAAAGTATGCTTGTGCAAAATGTTGTACGAAATTTCAATCCATACAAATTGTATGCATTAAAAGAAGCCTCGGAAAAAGCTATTTTAGCTTTTTTGAACCCTAGTAAATGAATCAATGCCAATCCATTACAAATCGACAAAAAGTTTAAGTAATACAATTTTATATAGTCCTGGGGGGCCTTAATTTGAATTGTTTCTGTACATATTTCTATACAAAGAAGGATAGTATTGATCTGCAGGAGAGAGAAACTTACTAGTATCAGCCACTACAAAATGGCTAGTAGATACTAGCATAAAATTTTCCGATGACCTCTTCAGCCATCTAGTCTTTGAACATCAGTGCTTTTTCTAATTGGATCGTCCAAAATTCTGAAGAATGCCGAGAGAGAATGAACGCTATAGAAGACCTGTAGAGCCTTAAAAATATTTATTTTTACATAATATCAATGATTAATCTTTAATTTTATTTTTAAAAAAACTCAATTGTCCGTCAATGCAGAATATCTTCGGAGAATATATTGCGGGAACTGTATTAGGAGTATCGAGTGAATATAGAATAAGATATAGAAATATATCTCTGCTATTTTGGGGGGTCGTTCCTATGGCATAACATGGCGTGATTAAATAATTAATGTGCGGGGGTTTCTACGGGTTGTCAAGAGATATGAGTGATACCATTATTGTACAATCGGTCCGAGCTTCTTCACAAACTTGGTGACTGGATTAACCTGAAAGAAAGGAATCAAATGAAACGCGCAAACTCTTACTCCATGACACTTTTGCTTACAAACCAAATCAACTTACTTGAGTTGTTTTTGGAAACGAGTTGCAGCACATTGTTGGGTCCTAGAAATATCAAGAAAAGAAATGGAATAGATTTTCAAGACAAAATTAAAAGCACCTGAAATTTGGCAGTGTTTTGCAGGTGTTAGGTGTGTGTGAAGGATTTTATTCTGGAAAACTGTTTATTTTGATACATTGAAATACGGAATTTTATTCAGACTAAATCACGCGTTATATGTTCTCAGTTGCTATTCGTTATTTTAAATCTGTAGAAAGTGTTTCAAGATGATAAACAATTTTTTTAAAAAAAATTATTGATCTTGGAGACAGTTTTAGAGTTGGACTTTTAATTCATTGCGTTTGGTAAAAAGCGAAATTCAAATTTTTGTTTCTTAATTTGTTTTGGTGTGTTTCTTCCGTAAATTATTATGAAAAGCAAAATTCAAAAGTATGATTTCTATTTTATTTTTTCGAAATTTCTATTGAAAGGGGAAAATACCTATGATACAATGATGCATAACTAGGTATTTGATTTTGAATACTAACGAATGCTCAGTTTACGAAAGTGACATGTGTTGGATGGAGGATTCAACTGAAGATTTTTTTACAGAATACTAACTTCACTAGTCCTCTTGGGAATAATTCTTAACTGTTGTTTGATTATAAAATTCATGTTCGAGGAGGAACCATGATTTATGATAATGTGAGTTGCTATTTAAAGTCAAGTGATGAGAGAGATCAACGTCAGGCTAATACTGAAAAGGAGACTGATGTTAGAATTATAATAATTTAAACTATAAGTAAGGAGATCCTATGTTACCCGAAACAAGATACACTGGTGTGCAAAACTTAATCAACAGGGGTTTTATGCCAAAACTCCACGAGAAATCATTTGAGAGACACGAAACTCAGAAAGGAGAGACACCATTTTATATTTAAACGATAACGGAAGTATAGTTGCACAAAAAGGAATGAAATGCATATAGTATGAAGTCAAAAAAGGCTTTACTGCACTCCCAGTATCGTTACAAATGATTGTTTGTCCAAGAAAAAAAAAAAACAAGCAGATGTTTTTTTAATATGGGACTGCAATGGCGCCGTCTCTCAGCTCCCAATTCTCCAATAGCTCTTGAGTCTGCTTCAGTTATTGACCTGGAGGCTGTAATCGAGACACATGTTTTATGAGATTGAAATCCTTGCACTTTCCATTAGCTGCTAAACACCAGTCAGCATTGAATTGTCATCCATACAAATGAATAGCACCTTGGAACAAATGCGCTTGGAACAACTCCTTACAATAGCGATCTCCGATTACAGAACCTCTATCGAAAACGTAGTCCACCCATCCTTCCCATAAGACGACTCCAGTACCACCATAACGGTCACTTTCCGTGATGTTACAACCTTTCGAACCGCTGTACATATTGTTGGAAGGGTTTACAAACGCGTGAAAAGGCACGTGTTTGTTGACACTCTTTAGCTACTACGCCCCTTCTCCGGCTTTCCAATCCTTCTTCCACGTGCCAAGTCGTCCAGATGATTTCTTCTAGCGATATTTCACGAAAAAAATGCAATAAATTTCTTTAATTACTCCTTCATTATTCCTTTGGTCGCAGCTACGCGCACCAACCACACGCATTTTGTGTACGCCTATGACGTTTTTTTCCCCCTGACATTTGCTTAAGCATCACCTTTCGACAGTACCATTGCAGTAACATTTTTTCTGCAATTCCACGGTCATGTGCTTAAAATTTACATTTCATTTGTACCTGCAACAAATTTCTTTAATTACTCCTTCATTATTCCTTTGATCGCAGCTACGCGCACCAACCACACGCATTTTGTGTACGCCTATGACGTTTTTTTCCCCCTGACATTTGCTTACGCATCACCTTTCGACAGTACCATTGCAGTAACATTTTTCGCAGTAACATTTTTTCAAATTCCATCGCAGCTCACCAACCATGTGTACGCCTATGACGTTTTTTCCCTGACATTTGCTTACATTTCATTTGTACCATTGCAGTAACATTTTTTCTGCAATTCCAATTGTGCTTAAAATTTAATTACCTGCAACAAATTTCTTTACTTACTTCATTATTCCTTTGATCGCAGCTACGCGCACCAACCACACGCATTTTGTGTGTACGCCTATGACGTTTTTCCCCTGACATTTGCTTACGCATCACCTTTCGACAGTACCATTGCAGTAACATTTTTTCTGCAATTCTGGCATGTGCTTAAATTTACATTTCATTTGTACCTGCAACAAATTTCTTTTAATTACTCCTTCATTATTCCTTTGATCGCAGCTACGCGCACCAACCACACGCATTTTTGTACGCCTATGACGGGTTTTTCCCCTGACATTTGCTTACGCATCACCTTTCGACAGTACCATTGCAGTAACATTTTTTCTGCAATTCTATGGGCATGTGCTTAAAATTTACATTTCATTTGTACCTGCAACAAATTTCTTTAATTACCCCTTCATTATTCCTTTGATCGCAGCTACGCGCACCAACCACACGCATTTTGTGTACGCCTATGACGTTTTTTCCCCCTGACATTTTCTTACGCATCACCTTTCGACAGTACCATTGCAGTAACATTTTTTCTGCAATTCCATGGGCATGTGCTTAAAATTTACATTTCATTTGTACCTGCAACAAATTTCTTTAATTACTCCTTCATTATTCCTTTGATCGCAGCTACGCGCACCAACCACGCATTTTGTGTACGCCTATGACGTTTTTTTCCCCCTGACATTTTCTTACGCTTCACCTTTTGACAGTACCATTGCAGTAACATTTTTTCTGCAATTCCATGGTCATGTGCTTAAAATTTACATTTCATTTGTACCTGCAACAAATTTCTTTAATTACTCCTTCATTATTCCTTTGATCGCAGCTACGCGCACCAACCACACGCATTTTTTGTACGCCTATGACGTTTTTTTCCCCCTGACATTTGCTTACGCATCACCTTTCGACAGTACCATTGCAGTAACATTTTTTCTGCAATTCCATGGGCATGTGCTTAAAATTTACATTGTTGCTTAAGTTTGGCACACCAGTGTATTTAGTCAAGTCGGGACAAGTAGCATTACGTCGGATCATATCGACAATGATAAGTAATTTAATATAATTATAGTTGATATTTAAATTCGTAATCAATCTGTAATTCTCTTCCATTAAATAATATCTTGATAGTCATTTGAAAGTCCAATAAATGTGTTGACTTTATTAAAATGCCTTTTGATTCTGTGTATCTAAATTCATCAGCGACGGCATGGTCGAGACAATACCATAAGCGAGGAATGAACGAGTATCGTATTGAAAGCTCCGTAAAAAAATTAGTAAGTTTGAAGAAGGATCCAGATTTTAATGTTGTCGAAAGTGTGGGTTCAAAAGGTCAACTGTGATTCTCTTTCTTATACAGGGTGTCCCATAAATGACACTCAAACTCCGCGCCTCTCATTTGGATAGCATAAAAAATGCCCTGGAAACTGCACCTGTACAATCCATAGTTCACGAGAAAAAATGCGAAAAACAAAGTATGATGCAAGGAAAAAACACCATATTGGACACATCATTTTCAAATATTTACAAAGGTAAGCTTCCGCCGTGCATACCGAAGCAGACTTGATTGCACCATGAAATGGAGGAGTGCATACGTTGCATACCGAAGTATAAGCAGCATGCAGATGAGCAAATATGTCTGTTTCTGTAGTCACTATGTCTCGATACACCAATTCGTTGAGATAGCCTAGTGGGAAAAAACCATCGGTGTGAAATATGACAATCATGGCAGCCATAGAACTGGACCTCTGTCTACGTCCAATTCAGTGACCAGAGAGTGACATATCCAGCCAATCACATCAAAGAATACAGAAATGCACCGGAGCCCCATCATGCTTAAACCAAAGAACGCGTATTGGCGCTAAGGGAAGGAGGTAGATATCACAGTTCAATGAGGAACTCGGTTAAGATATCATGGAGAAATTCTAAGTAGGACTGTCTTGAGAGCAACAAATATAATCCAAGCAGGCAATCCCCGAGTATACCGACCCATACATCTACAGACTAGCGTTCCTTTTGATGACTTTGCTTTTTGTATTTTTCTCCTAAAAACTATGGATCGTACAGGCACAGGGAATTCTCTATCCGACGTGAATCAGACAGCAACCTAAACTTGCACTCATCAGAAAATATATAAGTCCAGTGTGATGATGTCCACATTGTCTGTTCTCTACTCCATGCTTACCGCTGGTGACAGTGAAGGGAACACATCTGATAGCCTTAGGAGCATATGTCCCAAACGTCTGCTTATCTTAGCAGTTGCTGGCAAACAGCGGTATTTATTTGTCGTGGTAACTCGGGGGCGATCTATACTGTAACATCTGCTGACATTTCCGTCATCTTGGAATCATTGTCAAAGCCAGAGCAGCGATTCTCGTATACTTCCATCTGAGTGCAGCTACACATTAAAGGCGGACGATAATTCTACCAAGTAAAAAATCATCCACATGCGTCTTCTGTGCCTTAACTATTTGGCCCTCAGTGGCATGCAGAATGCAATTTTATTTCACTTCCACCTTTCCTTATATACTCTTCTCTTACGCTCTCGTCTCTGGGATGCACTATCGACGTCATCGGGTGGCTTCCTGTGATTTACATATTATTCTTGAAGATGTGTGACACAATTCTACATGTAAAATTTTTACTCTAGAATTCGATTTCCATAGGATTCTGAATTCTCCTTAATTTATGGATATGAATGTAAATTGAAGCATCACAGAAGCCTACTTTTATAAATGAAAGCAATTAACTACTCTAAAATATTATGTTTTCCCCCTCCCCTATTACTGTTTCAATTAGTTAACTGTAACAATTTCTGTATGTGCGTTTTGTAAAATGCATCTGACTGGAGCTTTTGTTTCTCCAGATTTTTTACAATTAATCATCCAAAGGGAAAACTTTTCAGTTGGCTTGATCAAGGATCTTATGTTTGGAATCAGCCGTGCTTTCCACTATGTGTATTTTTTTATCGCTATTACCTTTTGCTGATATTTTATTTGAAATGCTTATGAGCATGTTTCTGCCATTATGATTTTGAAAATGATACCTCACTCACACAAAAACTTAAGTTTTCAAGAAAAGCATAGACCACGAAAAATTGAGAACCAAAGGCTGAAGTGAGAGTGCTTTCAAAGAAAAATCGTTAATTCTTGATGAGAGTTATTTCAAATGCTTTTCGAACAGTGAAAGTTATTAATTCAACTCAACTCGATGAAAATTTTTCTTGGACAAGGGTATTAAACAGGCGCCTGACAGAAACCTAGTTT
Source organism: Trichonephila clavipes (assembly GCA_019973935.1). Classification (NCBI taxonomy): domain Eukaryota; kingdom Metazoa; phylum Arthropoda; class Arachnida; order Araneae; family Nephilidae; genus Trichonephila; species Trichonephila clavipes. The sequence goes on along the minus strand of BMAU01021280.1, from coordinate 1,121,800 downwards.
TACTTTTAAAACTAAACAAAATGGGATTTTGAATTTAACAAGTCTCAAATCAAGATTCATATCACTTACACTCTATTGGCTTATACGTTAAGTTGAATAGGAAGAGAGAAAAACATAGGATTCTATATATACATTCTCAGATCATTTGAAGACATGCTTATGAAACTTATATATGAAATATTCTTATATAATTGGAAATATCCTTATCAGAGAGTAATTCTAAATCCAAAACCGAGAAAATAAAATATGTTTTTATGTGAATTCGCATTCTTTAACAAAAATAGAAGTAATTTAGCAAAATTTACCTTGCTCCGTCAGCTTACGATAAATCTCCGACATGGGAACTTTTGAACCATTTGAATCAGACATTTGCCGATAGAAACCAGTTTCATCAAATGGCTGAGCAGATACATATCTCTGATACTCATGCAAAGTATCCACTAATGCGCCTGATACAGCCTCTACAAAATAAATAATTAAATACTATAAAAGACAAAGAGTATTTTTTTCTTTTGAAAATATTTAAACGTGTATCGAAATAAGAAGTTGTTTGAAAAAAATTAATTATTTTAGTCAATTTATGAATTAATTAATATTTGTTCTGAGTTACTATTTCTGATAATGTTAAGTAAATCCTCTAGTTTTGTATTATTATTCTACGAGAGACATTTTAATATTTTTGAAATGTATCTCGTACAATTCAAGTTTATTGTTCAAACAAGTTTCGTCTTTTTTTTCAAAGGGAAGAGGAGTTGTATTACAAAGAGAAAACTTGGTTTCATGACAAAATAAAAGTGTTTGATTACTTTTTCTAAGTAGTCAGCACCGGCATTGATATATTAGTCTTACCATGAACTCAATATCAAGAAGGATGGTATCTTAAAAATCGTCTCCAGTGATTTTATGAAGTTCTTTCCAGCCTCTTTCGAATTAAAATACAGATTGCAGTGAAAATATCAGTCTAATGGTATAAGGCAGTGTGATTCTGCCATCCCAGACAGCACATATGTTCTTCGATGTCCCATGCTCCTGTAATATCATACAAGAACAGGAACCATTGAAGCGCACTCATGTCTTGCATTGAATGACTTACTTCGTAATGGGGAGTTGGAATTCAACTGATACGTCGGCCTATAATTTATCACTATGCTTTGATCATCTGTGTATGCATCATTTCTCTTTTGCTCCCGTAATGAATTCAAGAAATGGTTTCATTTGGTACAGTAATGAGTTTTTTTTTTCTCGCTATGAAATTCCCTTTTCCTGAGACAAAAAACGACGAAATGGATTTTTGAAACGTCCCTTGAATTAAGTCTTCACAAAAGAGTATTTTGATGGTTTTCCATCTTTAAAGTAAATTTTCACAAAAATATTAAAATTAAAATATATACTCAATGATATTCATTATTTTCCGTCCTTTCTAAATTTCGAAGAATTTTTTCAGTCACTTTTCTTTTTTTTTTACTGTCAACTTTTGAAAATTGTTCTCTGTTCCATTTTTCAATTCCTACTATTTGTTCACATTCTCCCTATACCAGGTGATCTAAAAGTCAGGACTAACTTTAAAAATGGGTAATTCTAAAACAAAAAAAAATACAAAAATATGGAAAGAAATCAGGTTTTGTGTGGCAACGAAAAAATAGTTCTGTTGGCGGCCAACAGATGGCGCTATAGTGTCTTTTTGCTCTAAAAGATGATTTAAAAATGAAAAAATGTTGACTACTTACAGGTCAGCTTAATTACAATTAATTAGTACTTCAGTAAATGTTTAATGTGCTGCCCATCATTCAGAAGTACAGCTGTTAGACGAGTCATCACACCGTTCACAGCATTTAGTAGAGTTTCTTGCATTATGGCAGCCACATTTTGGCGGATTGCATCTTTCACTGCTGCTAGGGATGCCAGTTGGTCGCGGTACACTTTTGACTTCAAGATTTTCCTCTGCCAAAAGCCACAGGGTGTCAGATCGGAAGATTTTGGAGGTGAAGCGTGATTAAAATAGTGATTGATAATGCTATCCTCCCCAAATGTTGAGCGTAGAAGGCGTTGCACACGTAGAGCAATATGAAGTGGTGCTCCACTTGTATAAAAGTGAATGTTTGGAGTGCCTGCCATGCTTGTAATTCAGGAATAACGTTTTTCTGTAACAGTACTACATATCACTGACCAGGGACAGAAACTGTTTTGAAACCCGTCTGTGGGACTTCCTTGAAAAAAAATAGACCAATTATGAAATCAGCAGTTAAGCCACACCAGACTGTCGCCTTAGGCTGTCGCAAGGGTACCTTAACAAATGCATGTGACTTTTCTGTGGTCCACACTTAACAGTGCCAGAGAGTGTGAAGTGCGTTAGCACAGTGTGAAGCCAGTCGTGATGTGCTCTTCCATCTTATTCAATACTAAAATCACAAAATCTCGGCGAGAGTCGAGGTCAGGAGGTTTTAGCTCTTGGTTATGTTGCAAATTGTAGGGATACTGTCGCAAAGTTATTCGCAATGCTCTCCAGACACTTCCGTAGGACACTCTTGTCTGCCTCGAAACTTCTCGAGTACTGCCCTCCCCATGTGCAGCAACCACCGACACCATCTGCTCCACTGTCATGGCAACAGCAACGGGGACGTCTACTTCTTTGACGTGACGCCAAATAACATGTAGCTTCAAATTTCTTCATCATTGTTTTCAATGCAGAAGAAGTTATTGGTTCTTTGCAATCACACATACCCTTTATGTAGCGATATGGTCGCAATGCCGCAATGGCACTTTCCGAATTCTTATGATACAGTTTAACAAAGAGGGCTTTTTCAACTATGGACAGCATTTCGATACATACAAGCTTCGATTACTTACTTCAGTTGCTCCTTTTTATATCGTTTGTTGCTTTGATAATTAGAAATCCAACAGCGCCATCTGTTGGTCACCAACAGAACTTTTTTTTCGTTGTCCCACAAACCCCGGATTTCTTTTCCATCCGTTTGGTTCAAACCGTATCTTTGTATCTTGATTCGTTTTCGAATTATTAATTTTTTTTAAAGTTTGTCCTGACTTTTTTAGATCACCTGGTATATATATATATATATATATATATATATATATATATATATATATATATATATATCTTGTTCAAATTTTTCAACTGTTAGTAAAATACTTTCTATTCGTCCATTCAAGTTCAAATACATTTTTTTAAACTTGTAATGGATGACACTTGATGTTAATACAGTTTTTTTTCAAATATTAATTCATTATTTAATTAAAAAAATTAATAAATAGTAACAAACAAAAATAATAGTCCAACAGCATATATAGAAAAGAAAATTGTTCGTTGTGTCCCAGTAGCGCAATGGATAGCGCGTTGGACATTTAATCCAAAAGTCGTGGGTTCGAATCCCACCTTAAATGGCCTAATTTCTGAGACTCTTATTTCTTTTTTACTAAACTAATTGTCCAACACCATATATAGAAAGGAAAATTGCAAGGAAAATCGCTTTCCATTTTGTCACTTAATATTGTGATTCTGTCATATGTATATACATATTTATACTAATTGTAACTATTCAATCAAAAGTATCTAAAATAAGATGTTTCTTTGTTTACCTTAGTAGGAATTGATTTTTTTATATTAGTTGTTTAAATTTAGAAAGAACTGATTATTAAAATAAGAATTGTCATTAACAATTTATACTCACTTTATGTATTGTATTATTCTTAGATTATTTATTTCACACAATTAATGATATCATTCGATTATTTTAACAATTTTGTAACCATTAATATCCGAATCCAGTGCTGTTACTCTTGTAATATTAATCCATACACTGGTCAAGGAATTCGAAACCCATCAATATTTTTTGGCACGGATAACTTCTCTGATTCGCTTGAACATTGAGTCTTCTGGAGTGGATTTGCTTCCAGAGAATACCATGCATTGGCTGCTTTTTAGATTTTTAAAATTAAATAGAAGTGGAGAGGGCTGTTGGATGAGTTTTTCACACCATATCCCCCACATTTTCTATGGGGTCAAGATCTGAACTATACGGTAGCCAGGGAAGGTATTAGAAGCCAGACTGATATTCAACGAAACAATTTTGAATACTTCTGGCATAATGTATAGTTGTAATATCGTCCATGCCATCAGGATAAGAATGCAACATTGCAGAGTGCACTTGATCTGCTAGTATATCTAAGTACATCATGGCTGCTTACCCTCGAGGAAAACCAGGGCACCACTTCCGTGCCAGCAGAATATGCCCCATAGCATGATACCCTTGCAAAGGGCAAGTAAGGCAAGATACATCATGGGTTATCACCCAATTGTATTCTTCCATTAGTGCAAAATAAGGTACAGCAAGATTCATTACCGTTTCAATTCTCAAATGGCCAATGTTTTCTTTCCCCACACCATTGCAAACGAATTTTTGCATTTCGAGCAGAAATAATTGGTTTTCTCACAGGTGCATTTCTATCTTCTGCAATTCTCAGTAAGCTGAAATCTTTTGGGAAGAACTTTGGTTGATGATTAGTATTAGTTGAAGCACAATAGAGTCATTGTTCTACCGTACAATTCGTCGGAGACGATGCCGATCACGCTCTTGGAAAATTCTGTTCATACCACAGTTACGTCTTCCAGAAAAGGATTGTGGGTTCTAATTCAAGATTTTAAAAATTTGTGGTATGGTTGCTTTTGAGAACCAGGCGATATTTGCTCTTTTCGAAATCGAGACCCCTGCTATTCATGTACCAACAACGCGAGCCCTTATTTCAAATGGTAAAATATCTACCGATTTTCCCATTTTATTTCATTCATAATGGAAAGTACTCTCACACCCTACTTATACTAACATTCTAACCACGTGTAACCCACATGATAAGGGTAAGACATTACTTTTCATTTTTATTCTAACAAATATTCTCAAATGAATATAAAGTTTTAACCTCTTTAGTCGCAAAAAAAGCGAAAGTAAAAATATATTCTGGCAATACTAATCAACAAATGAGTTTTCCTTAAAAAAAATACAAAAAGAAACTTCGCATTTTTTATTCAAAAGAAAACATTTGAAATATCCAACACCAACGTTAATAAGGGATGTGAATATTCATTGCACTTTTTGCTTCTTATGTCTCATCTTTCTTGCTCAAATCGTTTCCTAATAGCATTTCATTTGATTTCGATTCATTTTATTCTAAAATTAAACATCTCTCCATACCAATTAATAATTTTCAAAGTGTACATTTCTAAAATATTTAAAAAAAACCCCCATTCCTCTTATTATAATGAATGCAGATTTCTAAAATTAAAGCATTATTTCTCCTAGAAAAATGTTTAAGCATTCTAAAAAAAAAATCCCCATAGCTATCAATAAGTGTTGATAATTTGCCCATCTTTGCATAGATTCAATCAATCGTTTACTATGTCTATAGTACTTAGATTCTTGCACATATTTTTTCAATCCATTTCATACATACCAAAAAGTAATATTGTGCAATAGAAGATCCCTTGCGCTTTCTCGTATTCATTTTGCTTAACTCATTCTGTACACAGTGAGCGGTGTTGAATGAGGAGTGACCAAAGAATGAATTCCAGATAGGATGCAAATGACATGAAAAGTCAATGCACTTTCTCATATGAATGGAGTTGAAGTGACAGTGAGTGGATATGAACAAGTGCTAATGATTTTTTTAACCCAAGAAACAAATTAAAAAGTACCAGATTTCACGCAATTTTTTTTCAACGAACGTCTGACCTTCCAAAGTCGAAAGAGCCAACAAGTTTGCATAAAAGTCATACAAGATGAATTTTTATATAATTAACTCGTGTTTATTTCATGTCATTCGAATAGAGAAAAATTCAACCGGTAGAATATTAAAACTTTTCAGTTTAGAAAAACCAGGTTGGAGCTTTTCAATGCTTCTCCTCCCTGATACTGCTCGAAAGTTTGGGAATAAACAATCAATGGAAATGTTCCTTTTCAATGATTTATTTGACAAGAATTGAGAGGAAGCAATTTTTACCTAAAACTCTTTCTTTCATCTGAGGTGATATTCGTTTACTTCCAACTTCGTTTTCCAGAAATGACACCAATCCTGCAAGAGTATCTTCAGCCGATGGATCATCTGTAAAAAAACCAAGAGAAAATCACGAATAAATGTCCTAGAGAACAAGGAATGGAGTCGAGATTTTCACGCAATTAATTAACAGCACAAGTAAGCTGTACAATACAAATCGACTGAAAATATAGCAATCTTACTTGAGAAAAACCTGTTCAAAGCTTTGAAATGCATTGGATCATAAATTTTATTCTTCACTGTTTATTCCTATTCATGAGAAATAACTTTTTTGTGTGCAACAATCGAATAACATGAACAGGACGCCATTAAATATTTTTAAATGCTTATCTATTGAGGAAACAATTTCAAATTAAACTTTTCAAGCCGAAAAAAATATTTTTTAAATTTATTTTTGTTTTTCGAAATGAGTGTTCAACGTGTCAAGATTCTGACCATAGGACTGTTTATGGAGCAATATCGTTATGCTTAGACCTAAAGATATACAGTGGGAGAATTTATGTAATAAAATCTATTTACTCGTTGACTCAACAATCGAGCCTAACACGGCAATTGGATTGTTTTATTCCTGCGCTAACCAATCAATCGCGGCTTTCTACTCGTACAGTGAAGACACCGTTTCAATGCTAGTTATATATGTTGTGCATGTAATGCTACTGCATGGGTTACATAGTAGTAATGCGTGATTCGTAACTATGTCAAACCAACTGACGCATTCATTACGCAAATGAATGCCGGAGTGCATTCATTTGTGTGATGAAATTGGATTATACTTGCAAGCAAGTGTTCAACTCGTAACAAACCCATGATAATGTAAGATGGGAAAGTACAGTTTTGGGAGATACTTCTATGCTATGCATTAAATTTTCTGCAGAGATAGTTATTTTTAACAAAGAATACTTTTCGGGTTATAAATGTGGTTATGCGATATGTCCTTGAATCTAGTTTTAAAGTGCTACCTTAGATCGGAAATAGCTCTAAGCAAAAATCTGTTATATTAACATTAAGGTAATTAAAATATTTTCTTATAAAAATGTAATTTTAAGAAATTGTTCATTCTTATCAGGTTATTAAGTATTCAATTATTGCAAGAAAAACAACATGTGTTTTGGGCGACAAACTAAGAATATGGAATATTATTATTTGGTTGAAGGGGTTTCACTCGAGAGTCAATTAGTGTAAACTTTTGGAAAAAGACAGCTAATGGAGTACTTTAGACGATATTGCAAAGTAGTTGAAAAAAATGTTGAGAAAATTTTCAAGTGATTTAACTTAAGCGAAAAGTATCAACTCCATATATCGTTTCTAACCATGTTTTCATGCCGTCTGTCAGTATATAGAAATCTCTTACATAATTTAATTTATAAAATGTAACGATTACAGATTCAAAAATTTCAGTCTGAAAAATTGATAAAGAAAATATTTGAATTCTTTTCACCTCTCAGGATACTCTGAGTAAACATTTCCTTAGCGAGCTTGTAGATGACTTCCAGAGTGAAAGCACTTTTAGGAGGTAATCCTCGTTTGTAGCCATCATCTTTGGGTGTCACTTCTTGATCTGGCTTTTCGGATTCCTCTTTGAAAACGGAATCATCAGCTATTGGTTTTGGAGTGGAGCGTACTTCGGGTTCGGCGGTGGAAGCCACTTGTTGAGGATGTTCTGTTGTCACTACAGGTGCGGATTCTACAGCCTTAGAACCTCTTTTGTCGGTATCCATTTCGGTAAGATATTGTCCTCTGGGGATTGGAAACCTCTGGTTTCAGATGAAATGAATCATTTTTATTTTTATTTCAAAAGTTGTGTCATTTTAATCTAAAAATTAAACTTGAAACTTCTTCATTCTAACATTTATTCTTTCAATTGCTAGGTTTAAATTGAAAAGAAAAAAAGAAATTACCCCCATCAAGATATAATCGTGTGTGTGTGGTACATATAACAAAAGACTATAACAAAAGGCTTATAATATTTGTAGAGATCTAATCAACAGGAATAAGATGCCGAGAATAGTATATCATAAGTTATTTTTGTTATGAGTCTAAAGAGAAAAAAATGGAGAGTTTAAGACAAAAATATGTAATACTCTTTTACAGACACTAATATATATTCGATAAACAGATGTCTTAAAACCCATGAATTGGATGTGTGTGCTTTCTATTTGATTACACTGTTTAATACTAATATTAGGTCCACCCAGTGGATCAAAGTTGTTTCCAATCACAGATGAGACGACACACTTATTTTTGCGACATCAAACGATTCTTCAATAAAGATTACCGAAATGGGTAAAAGAACACGATTTTACAGACTTTGAAAAAGGCATGTTCATCGATGCTCGTGATGAAATTATTTTTGAAACCCCAATTTTTGTGAAATCTTCGAAAAGTCCATTGATAATAAAAAGAAAATTCAACGAGATCTGCAGTTCCAAAGCGCAAACCCACGGGCAATTAATGAAAGAAAGACCGTTCATGGACTTTTTTTTAACTTTGAAAACAGATTAAAAACTCCCGTGCACTTGAAATATCATACGGATTTTACAGAAGTAAATAAAATAAACAAAAGAAGAAAAGAAAATGAAGAAAAAGTAGGAAACACAAACCAATGAAGTTAGAAAATCAAATATATAATTAAACCACAAAACCAAATTAGTAAAGTTACAGAGTCAAGACAATCATGGGATAAGACCAAATAAACGAACAATTTACAAAAACAAAACAATAAAGTTACAAAAATAAATCAACAAAGTTAAAAGTTAAATAAATGAAACTACAAAATCAAAACAGGGAAGTGAAAAAATTAAATCAATGAAGTTATAAAATAATGTGAATGTAGGTTTATATATATTGGAATCCAATTGAAAAAATTTAGGAGGCTAGTGGATTTTTAAAAAAATGCACTTTAAGCCCTTCCGGCATTTTTTAAAAAACATTCATCTTGAATAAAAAGGGTTGAACACACACACTTCACTCACCAACAGTTACATAGGATAAAAATCCCGTACGCAACCAACATAGTATTGATGCAATCGTAAAAATGATTGCAAAAGGTATACAATTAAAATAGAATTTAAAATTAATTATTAACTCAGATTGGTAATTCTTTTAAATATCAATATTTATATACGTGTGAGCATCGAGAGAGAAAGAAAGATTTTATACATGTATTAAACGCAAATTTGACTGTATAGAAAATCACTTTGTTGCTCCAATTTTTTTTCCTGTTGGCAATCGAATTTCTGATGATGCACTTCATGCGAATATGATATTTATGCTTACCATTACATGCTGCAATAAAAGTTGTCTTAGCCGTTTGTGGTCACTTCCCCTTATACACGCAAACTTCATGAATAATAAATATTCTAAATAATTTGTGGGGGGATGACCCAATTTGTTGTGACCTTTTCTACAAAAGAATATGGCTTCTGATAAAAGCACACTAGAATCACAAGTCAAGATGGAAGTGAACCAAGGGATTTCGCCGTTTTGGGTAGAAAATCCAGAAACGTATTTTTTCAAGTGGAAGCGAACGAGGAAATTTTAAATTTAATTACCTTGTCACTCAATTAGAATTTCGATTCATCGAAAATATTTGGGACATTATAAAGGAACCTGGTTTTCAGAAATATAAGACAGCTAAGAAGAGACGGTTGCAGATTTTATGAGGAAGTGAAACAGAGAGCAAATTAAGCGTCTTCACATAGGTTTAGAACTTGGAGATATTAAGACAAACCAGATTCTTCGAAAAATTCGGTCGCACCAGTTCCACAAAGTACTACTTCAAAACGTTTATGGCTAGATAAAAGGTGAAATGCAGCGAGTGAGCAAGTGAGCTGCGAATAATATTTTGGAAATTAATCCTTGTACTGAAGTGGCCAGTGTAAGCAAAACTAGTGAGTCATCTCCTAAACAAAATATCTGCTTTTATACTGCAGACAAAAGTAATAGAATCGGCCGCTCAAGTCAGTGAAGCGCTCGCAGTAATTGATCGAGGATCATCTAAAAAGAAATTGATTTCAAAAGTAAAGTAATGATATCACCGTCTCAGATTTGGTTAAAAATGCTTTCTGAATAAATGCAAACAACCTGGCAATTGGAATTAGGCGGAAAACTTTACAATGTTATAGAAACAGTCTTCGAAACCTACCAAACTTGCCGCAAGTTCCGACTGTTTGTAAAAAATAAAACTCAACACATGAAGGATGGTACTTTAAAACCATGCGGTGGTTATAGGCAATTGAATTATCAAACCATACCAGACAAATATCCTATTCCTAGGACTAGGACTGAAGACTTTCATTTGATATTGAAAGTTAAAATAATTTTCTCTAAAATTGATTTGATCAAAGTCTACTACCAGATCCTATAGTAGAAGCAAAACCCAAACCAGCCATTATAACTCCATTCTGGCTGTGTAAATGTAATGCATTGAGTTTTGGACTTGGTGTAATATTCTTGATACCTTTCAGAGGTTTATTAATGAAGCTTTCTATGGATTAGGTTTCCTGCCTCCATATGTATATGATGTACCTATTGCTTCAACCCCAAAAGAAGAACTTGTCAAACACCTGAAAGTAGAGTTTGAAAGATTACATAAATATGACCTACGCATAGAAAGTATCCAAATTTTTGTTTCAAAGCCTGGACTCAATTATCTTTATGCACTGATGCATCAGATTAGGCTATAAGCTCAGTTTACAGAAATTAATTATTAATATCAATCATTAGTATTTATCCTATAATACTTCTCATTATTAATGAAGAAAGTAGTTGAAAACCATCGCAGTTTTCTTTAAAAAGTTAAATGTCTCAAAAAGATCTTACATGTCACAGAAAGATGGCTCACTGATCAAGATTTGTCTCTAGATTCCTCCCAATTTTTGTAGAAAATTTTTTAACCAAATGCACTCTCAGGTATTAGATCTACATTGAAGCGAGTAACTGCCAAATTCATTTGGCCAAGAATCAAAAATAAATCAATAGAATAGGCTCCAGCATATATTAATTGTTAAAAGGCTGAGGTCGCGAGTCATTCAAAGTCTAAATTTTCAGAGTATCAGGAAGTTGATACTAGATTCAGTATTGTTCCTATTGATCTTATTGGTATAATACTACCATTAAATAAACAAGTTTATTGTTTAACAGGCATTTATATGTCCATATGGTGGAAATTACAGCAGAAGCTGTGACCAGAGCGTTTTATGAGCACTGAGTTTGCAAGTTTGGTGTTCCAAGCCGAGCCATTACAGGAAAGGCAGACAGTTACAATGGTTATTTTTTTAAATTAACTATGTGTTGCCAAAAGATTCAACATACAACTCCATACCACCCCCAATGCATTGGCAAAGTAGATAGGTGGAAACCATCCTACATGCTTAAGTCAAAGGATAACCTGCCCGATGAGAGACAGTACATCCAATGGGGGAGTGCAAATCCTCAGAGAATGCCGAATAATAGTGGTAATAGGAAAATGAGAGATTACCAGTGGGACTTTAAGCTTAATCATGTGTAATATTTAATTCTAGAAGTTAAATTCATAGCCCCAACTTGTGTTTTAAAAGAGATTATTGTCAAAATTTCTATCTTTCTTCGACTGTATACAATGTACTAAAATCTGAATATCATGTGTACTTATTAGAAAGTGTAGTAATGTGAACTAGTAAATGATCTTCAAAATAGAATAATTCTAGTTTTTCTAAGAAATTTCTACAAATTGAATTTTAAATATGTATAGTTTTGAAAAGCCTGCATATATATATATACACTGCTGGATAATTGCTAAGGACGGATCACAAATTGCTATGTAGCATAACATTAAGCGAGACATGAGGCCTAGTAGGATAAAATATAGTTGTCAAACTGTTCAGACATTAGAATAAAGAATATTTATTGTTCTGCAAAGTACAAAAGCTGTGAAACATCTGAAAGAAAAAAAATTTTCATTTGATCTGCGTACGGAGAAATGGAACAATGCATCTAAAAGTCACAGCAGGCCCCTTAAAGAAAGGTATCAGTACGGGATATGTCCACCGTGGAGTGTGATGCAACATTCCACACGTCGTACCATACTTTGCACAACATTATCCAGCAGCTGTTGAGGCAATTTATCCCATTCCTCTGTGAGTGCACGGATGAGAGTGTTCTTGTTTGTCGGAGGATAGTTTCGACCAGCAACTTGCCTCCCCAAAGCATCCCACACATTTTCAATGGGGTTTAGATCTGGAGAACGCGCTGGCCATACGAGACGTTGAATACCCTCGCTGTCTAGACAATCCTGAACAGCGAGTGTTCGATGACATGTTGCGTTGTCGTCCATAAAAACAAATTTATCACCGACAGCACCACGGAAAAGACGAACATGAGGAAGTAGAACTTCATCAATGTATCGTTGGCCCGTCATAGTCCCATTCGCAACCACATGTAGGCGCGTGCGGCCATTGATGATGATGCCGGCCCACACCATGATACTGCATGTCGGATATCGGTCCTTTTCCTGGATATTTTCTGGACGATAAGCAGTACCACTCTCGCGCCAGATCAGTTGGCGTCTACAATCCGATGACAGACTGAACCTACTCTCATCTGATAATAGTACGCATGCCCAGTCCTGTTCAGTCCAATTGTGATGCTCACGACACCATTTCAAACGGGCAGTACGGTGCTGTCTGGTCAATGGGACACACACAACAGGTCTGCGTGCGTATAGTCCTCCTCCCCTCAAACGTCTGGCAACAGTTTTTCGGGAGATCTGCTTTCCTGAGGCAGCAAGAAACTTATTTGCCACCTGCTGAGCTGTAGTGCACCTGTTCCTTTTTGCTGATAGGACGATATATCTGTCTTCTGCAGGCGTCGTACTTCTAACACGACCTCCCCCGTGCCGTCTACTACACATTCCAGTAGTTTTAAATGACTTCCACAGCCGTGAAACAACGCTGTGAGCGATGTCGAACTCCCTAGAAACATCTGTTATTTTTCGCCCTTCTTCGATCTTTCCAATAATTCGGCCACGCATAAAATCATCTATGTGATGTCGGGAAGACATGCCAAAAATTTTAAGTTCGTCTATTAAATCTTTCCTGTAAAACTTCGACTTGAAACAACAACTGTCCACACGCATCAAAACCTTTAAAGCTCTTATGAACGCTATCACGTGATGAACAGACGTGGAAAAAAAACTTGCATACTCATACTTCTTACTAATATCCCGCCCTTATTCTAATTTTCCACATTTTTGCTTCCTTTCATTTTGTGGTTGCTATGGATGATAGTGTTATCCGTCCTTAGCAATTGCCCAGCAGTGTATATATATATATATATATTAGTCATTCAGATAAAATATAACTGTGTATTCTTGAAGATGTTAAAATTAGTTACTTCAGTTTTATTGTCACTAGAGAGTCTTAACTAAAATTTCAATGTAGGAAGTATACAATTTCATAAGTCAGGAATGCATTTTTAGTGTTTAAAATCTTATTTGTAAAGTAATATTTAGTTTTTTGTTAGCTATCGTAATCTCTTTTGCTACTTACTGCGAGAAGAAAGCGGAAACTAATTAAACCTTCAGAAATATTTCCATACGAATAGGAAGTATAAATAATGTCTTTTAGGATTTCTCCTTGTAATAGAGGACAATGTTTGTAAATTTTCATCTTTAAAATTAGTAAATACAAATACTGAAATAGACAAAGAAAAATTGTAAGTAGTAAGATATTTCACGTCTATAAATTTTGATGCAAATATGAAGTCTTGAACACTTTTTTTAACCATATATAGTAGTATATTCTATACTAAATAAATTTTCAGTTTAAATTGGTAGAATTTTTATGTGATACTACAATATATGTGCCATTATTTAACCCAATTGCCTTTTAGTATTTATATTATAATGGAGTCTATTTTATCTGACATTCTGCTAAGTTTCATAATTTAAGTTAATCTATGTTTTTTTCTTTCATTTCTATGGAAATCTCTCAATGTTTTAAGTATTTTTCCCCAGTTTCTTTGTGATATTTTGTCGTTAGAAGAGGGGGTGCTTGCTCAGGTGTCATCCACGTCACTTGACCATGGTTCAAAATTACGTGGTCCGTCGCCAAAAGCCCTCGTGTAGCTGAACAGTGCGACGTTAATATTCACTCACTTTGTGATATTTTGGTAGTTTAAATCTTCTATTGGCGATAGTTGAACAATTATTTCAAGTAATTGCACTGTACTTTGCTATATTTTCTCTTGGTATCATAGCTTAGTTAGTGGTGATAGAGTAATTTTGAGGAATAGAAGTATAGTTTTGCATCAATAGATGACTACTCCTGCATGCGCCAACATATGGAATTGCAATGACAAAATTATAGTTTCAAATGAAAGAGTCCAAGAAGTATGCAATTAAAATAGAATTTATATTAATTATTATTAAGATTTAATCATGAAGATTTATGTACAGTGCTCATTTGTTTGCATAATGTTTGTGCTTGACAATTTGTGACGGGCTCACGCGTGTTTTTTTTAACATGTCTTTGGGGCCAGAACTCCTTTCCAACCAAATCCAAGAAGTGAAGGAAATATGCAAATTAGGAAGCTTTTAAATATCAGAAGTTAGAGTAAGCGAGATGGCAATTAGAGGAATGTAAACATAAGACAGGGTGCAAGCGTGAAGAAGTTTCCGAAACGTTACGTGGGGATTAGCAGAAATTATACGAGATAGATTGAGTCAAGGTGCACTAGAGCCTTCATCTAAGATTGCAGGGATCGTTTCATCAGACTACAGCAAGGTAGGATTTAATATTAGGATCAGTGACAGTCTTGTCATTGAGTTTAGGCGAGTCACAGTAATTGATAGGGGTTCAAGTGAGGTTAATTCGATATTATATGTGTTTTGCCACCGTAGATTCTCTCACATATATTATTATAATCTCATTGGTTAAAAGCTTAAGTTAAAAATCTTAATAAAGATATATTAAGATCTCACGCTGATAATCAGATCCCGAGGGAGGGATATCACAAATTTTTTTAGTTAAATTAACGATTTTTATTGATTCGAAGGCATTTTTTATGCTGCTTTAAAATATGTTACTGGGTTTTTTTTTTAATATGACAAATATTTTTTTATAATACAGCTGCCTCATCACAAGAATGTACATATTAACACAATTTAGAAAAACGTAATATACGTAGTACAATAACACAAAACTTTACAAGTATGATACATTTAACACGCCTTTTGAAAATTACATGATTATTACATGTTTGAACATCAATGTTTTATGGACCATCCGTTTGCTTTAATTATGGTTCTTCATCTTTTTGAAAATTTCCCAAAAAGTTCTTTAATGACCATATGGTTGAAAGAACATATTAAAGCTTCCATTACGTCACGTTTGTGTTTGAAGGGTTTTCTTCGAAACAGCATAACAAAATTTATGTCATTCTTTATAGAATTAAGATCTGGAAACTGTTCTGGTCATCTCATTCTATTCTAGTATTGTCTTCGAACCATTCCTGGATTACATTTGGAGCATTATTGTCCTAAGAAATCCATTACTAATTTTCAAAAAAATCTCCCTTTGTTGATTGTAGTTTACATTGAATTGTCTGTATTATTTTGTAGTATTCCCCGGTACACTTCTCATGATGTCAAGTCTTCCAACAAGAGAAGCCCCATATCATCATTTTTTACTGTGGGCTTCTGACACTGAGAGCTGAATTCTCTTTCTGAGTTAGTCCTTTAACACAGGCACAAGTTTTGTTACCTGAAATGTAAAACTAACTTTCATTACCAAATTTTTCCTTTTCGAAGTCTGTAAGAGTCCATAATGAGTGATCCCTTGCCTGAACCAATCAGTCAGTAATGATTTTGGATGAACGTAGTAGCCTCGTAATCCAATTTCCAGGTGTCTTCCTTTCAAAGTTTGTGGACACACATTCACAATCTATGTCAAAATACATTATTTCAGAATTTGTGGTGATTTAAGCTATCTATTTAAAGTGAAATCGAGTGTAATACTCTATTTTTACGTAAAGTTGTTTTAGGATCGTCCAGATCGCTACCTGTTTGCAATAGAATATGCTTAAGAATATTTTTTCAATGTTCTCACGACAGTAGAAAGATCCCATCGTACTTTAATAACCATTTGGTGCACAGAATAACCTTCTGCCCCTTCAAAAGTATCTCATTTTGTGTCTTTCATTCTAACGCAGAAGGGGAAATGTGTGTACCCATAGTTCCAATATTATCTACCCACGCACTTCGTAGCATTTCTTCGATAAACTAAACCATGCTGCACATTCTGTTTTCAGCCCTTCATCAATACTGCTTTCAAATTGGTTGGAATAATGTAGTTCTTGATTGGTTGAAAAAAACAATAACATTACTACAGTTGCCTTGTGCTTTTCTTATCACTTTTTATTTTCAAAATATTGATAAAACTCTTAACTGAACATAAATTCAACAAACAGATTTGAAATCAGCATAAAAAATACATTATAACCAATAACAATAGTTAAGATAGTACGATAATTTCTTAACGAAAAATTAAGTCAAACGTAAGAACTAGGCAAAAAATTTAGTGTGTTGAGAACTTTTTGCCACCACTGTTTGAGTATCGAGAAAGAGAGAAAGTTTCTATGTTTCAACTGCAAAGCTGATTGCATAGTTAAGTCATTGCTTGCAACCATTTTTCAGTTAGAACTCGGATTTCGGTTGATACATTTTGTGCAAATAAGATCTTTTAGCCTACCATAATATGCTGCAATAAAGTTTGAGTTTCTTATCCATTCTTCTGTGATCACTTGATTTTATACACACAATCTTAATGAAAAAATTAATAATTGAGTGAAAAGGAACCAACATCAGTTAAGAAGAAGCTGGTGGAGTGTACCAAGGAAAGACAACGTTTACTCCAGGTCTATCTTGTGAAAGGATTTTGGAATATTACCTGAGAAGCCAATCTCCCACGCTGGTCTCAGCCAAGAAATCAGACCTTTCATTTATTTCTAAATACTCCAATATGTCAAAAGTAAAAGACTATAGGACCTTTATGGATCAATTGTTTCGAAAGAAAGGCTTAATGAGGTATAGAGTCAAATAGTTTGGACTTTGGATTAGAGGGAAAATAATAAAGCTAAATACTAAAACAACAAAAAAACTCTTTATTTACTACAGAAATATACATTTTGTATTTTATAGTAGTTAATGTTTTAGTTAAACGTGCAATTCAAGTTACATAAAGTAACATTAATGTGATTTCTGCTGTTGTAAAATAGACGACAAATAAATTATATTAGGATTGGTTAAGATGCTATTTTTAGAAGAATGCATGCGGAATTGGAGTCATCTGCCAAATGGTTTCTAAGCGAGTCTTGAATGTTATTCATCTCTGAGAAAATAATGAGTCGTAGGCAGAGGTCGATGAAAATAAGGTTAAAATAGCATGAGCCCTGCTTTTTCAAACAGTTAAACCAGTGTTTCTCAAACTGTGGGGGGCGGGATAACTCTACAGGGGGGCGCAAGCATATTGAAAAGTCGAAAACAAAAGATTATTTTTAAAAATTTACTAATTTACAGAAAGTAAACAAACAGAAAATACATTCTGACAGAATAAAAAATAGAATACACATTTCCACTGATATAATACACTTATAAAATTATCAGTACTGTATAATGTATTTGATAATTAATTTAACAATACTAAGCTAAGAACAAGTAAATAATTACCAGTGATCCCACGGTTGTCTCATATATAAAACTCTATACAAAAATTAATCCTTCTCTTGAGAATTTGTGCAGTTTCGAAGGAATCCCTGATTCCAAGTGATGCCATTCGCTCCCCAATGCGAAATTCGTTTTCCGTGCTTATAGGATGTATTGGGGAGGGGAGGAATAAAACGAAGCAAATCCTCTGATCCTTCACAAACACTGTCCTTTTATTGTATTCCAAAGCCTGCAGAATATTAGAAAGTGCACAGACAAAATCGTACTTTTGACAGACGTCTATAGACGTCCGGGGAAAAGAACGTTTTAGCTGAGCGAGATGTTTATATGCGCTGGTGGCACTTAAGAGATTTAAAGCCTATTGTAGATTTAGCATCCAAGTATCGGAATTCAATAATGGAGAGGAGTGCGATGAACATTGTATTGGGTCGAAAGTTGGAATCTAGAATCGACTTGAAGGGGTCCAAAATCTCCTTTTTGACTTCAATGGCTTGTTAATCTTACTGTTTCAATCAATTCCAACTTTTTCCTTCTTTCAATACATTTTGGAATCCATATTGAACGAGGCTAAAAAACAATAAGTTGTATTTCAAATTCTTCAATTTCCAACCAATCGAGTTGGGGCATTTTATCAAATGATGTTACATCAGGATACTGAATAAACTTGAGCGTTTCTGATAATTCTTTCAACTGAGAAATTCTCACTGAAAATTCCTTGATTGAAGAATCAATCGCGGTGGATCGTTTGGATCGGTGGCGTACCCAAAATATTGTGCCGCGTGCCAATGGTTCGCCATCCCTGTTACACGATATCTGGGCCCTTAAGGCAGGTTCACCTATGCAATGGGTTAAAAAAATCAAAAACATTTTTTTTCATAAATTGCTTCCTCAACATGTCTAGAATACTGTGGTAAAATGATTGTTTTTAATTACAAGTCGTTATACAGAAGCAGGTGTTAGAACAGAAGCTGTTCGGTGCGATTTCCATTGCTTTTTTTTTAATCGGTCTTGAAACTTTATACGCGTTTTTATCCAAACTGTGTTTTTCGAACTTTCCTCCATCATATCTCAAGAATGTGTGTGGTTTGACTGAATAATTTCAAATTTATAGGGTAGACTCAGCATAAATATACGCACCAAACGAAGTATGATCATTCCAAAATTCAAAATATTTCTGTATTTTTATAACAAAAACTCCATGCAATTCGAAACTTTTTCTTCAGAGGTCTACAAAAATCCAATTTTTTATATTTTCAATTGAGTCTAGTTAATTCGGTGCATCTAAGTTTATAGATTCAAACGCTGTCGGGATTTTTCCAGATCAGCCGGAATCGTGGAGGAAGTGCGCATCCAATTTTTCAGAGCGCTCTAACTCAAGTTCCATTAAATATTTTTTGCGAAACATTTATATAATACTCTTAAAATACATATAAATAAATGAAAAAATCTTTTATCTTTTTACTGGTCGTCAAAAAATTCCCTAAAAATGCTTAAAAAACAGGCTGTCCCATGGGTCCCTTAAGATTTTTAAGGTAAATTTGAATTTCAACCAGAACATCACCACAAGACAAAATATTTTCAAGAGTTCCTAAAGAAGAGAGGAAATTGGAACAGTTCAAATGATCCAAAATGCCTTTATGCTGCATAATCTATTTTATATCATGATTAATATTTAAAAGTTGAACAGTAAAAGCAACGCAAATTCTGAATTTTAATACATTTGTGAAAAAATGCAAATCTAACATGATTATTAATTTTGCTTCCATCAATAAAGCAAACAAATTTAAAATTTTCATCAGTGTTCCTGTGGTATCTGATTATGTCAATGGCTCTGAAGGATCAGAGAGATCAGAAAAATTCAATGACAGTCGTAGGCAAAGAAGATGCTTATTTTTGAAAGCAATGGATTGGATCATTAAGATATCAGCGGGTTGATTGATTGAATATTAATGTCGCACTGTTCAGCTACACGAGGGCTTTTGGCGACGGACCACGTAATTTTGAACCATGGTCAAGTGATGTGGACGACACCTGAGCTGGCACTCCCCCTCTCCTAACTACTACACCACACCAACGGGAGGACGTTTCAGCTCTCGACAGATTTAACGTGCATCGCTGCCCTGCACGGCGGGTCTTTAGTGGTACTGGGCTCGAATTCGTGACAAGGCAAGCCACGATCCGATACCTATACCACTTGGCTACCGTGGCCACAAAGATATCAGCGGGAGGAAAGCCGGGAATTACAAAAACTTATTCTTAACTAACTGTATGGCACACTATAAAATACGTCTCTAGATACGCCGAAGGAGCTTAGTGCATATCTTATGGGAGTAGGACCTTAATTTCTAGAGGCATATGTAACGAATGGCACAATATTTTTCATATAGATAAGAGCATGAACATTGGAATTAATATCATAAGTGTTAATCCGATTAATCCTTGTTGTTTAATACTTTTTTGGAATATACTTCGGTATATATTTTTTTATTTCCTGGAAATATCTTATGACCGCGGTAGCCTAATGGTCATGGTAACGAACTCGTAATCGGCGGCCATGAGTTCGAGCCTAGTACCACTGAAGACCTGCCGTGTAGGGGAGCGATGTACGTTAAACCCATCGAGAGCTCAAATGTCCTCCCGTTGGCGTGGTGTGATAGTTAGGAGAGGTGGTGCCAGCTCAGGTGTCGTCCTCGTCACTTGACCATGGTTCAAAATGACGTCGCCAAAAGCCCTCGTGTGTAGCTGAACAGTGCGATGTTAACATTCACTCAGTTCTCTTTTGAGCTATAAATCCGTATCGACTACTACTAAAAAATTTCCTCAATTCAAATACCTGGAAGTCCTATTAACAAATATATAGTTCTCTTTTCTAAATTAGAAAGCACAAACTAATGCATCTAATATTATATAAATGAGATATTTTAACTTCCTTGCCTTTTGGAATAAAAATCACATTTTTTCCAGACGTGGGGAAAAGCCCCAAAATCAAAATTGATGTTAAAAAAGCTTCTGAAGAAAAAATAAGGAAATATAAAATAAAATACTAATATAATTTCAGAAGAAATAGAATCTGGGTAAGGATATTTATTTGGCTTTAACTAGGTAGCTACGGAGTTTACTTTTTCAAGAGAAAAAGGGAGATCAGAATATGAAAGATATGCTGTTCGAGAAGCATGACGAAACTGCCTCGCATTTCTCATAATCAGGGAACATTTGACAGCTCAAATAAATCAAAAAGGCTGTCGAGGATAACTGTGCAATGCATGTTATTGCATATTGTCCTTCACAACCAACATCCATACCTATTGAGAAGCGTTTGTCGTAAGAAAAATTTACATTGGGGCATAAATATTGGACCATAGGAAATGGAAAAATTTGGGTGGGGTCAGGGAGATTCTCCTGGAAACAGCAAAACCTCCACGCACTCTTCCATAAACCATTTCTACAGGTTGATTCAGAATTAGTGTGACCAATTTTAAAAGCATGTAATTAAAATTTTAATCGCTTCCCTGCCAGTTATATGTTAAAAGGGAAAATTACCAATCTAACAACTTTTGTTAGTGGAAAGAAATTATGGCTATAAAATTAGATCCTCTCGAAATGAAGTTTTACAGCTTTTGAAGGCTGGTTGCTTAAATTCTGTTATAAATAAAGCATTTAAAAATCAAAAAAGATATTTTTCTAATGTATTGCTATCAAAACTTTGAAAAGGAATAAAATTTGGATGATAAAATGCTCCAGGGAAAAAATGTAGATGAAAGGTCCTTGGTGAATCCTCTGCCTCAAAGAACTTTAGCAAGAAACTACAGGTATCGCCATCAACAATTTGTCGTGAGTTAAAAAAATTGGCAATAAAAAAGTGAATAAATCAGTTTGTCATCATATGTCTGCAAAGACCGTAGAAAACGAAGACAACGTTCTTGGCCTCTGTATTAAATGTTACTCAAAGGTATGTGCCATTCACAATGGAAAAAGGGGAAGGTACAATACATTTCACTCGAAAAGCGTCGTAAAGGCGCAGCTAATTTGCAAAAGGTAAGTTGGCCGTCAGGTGTTATGGTATGGATTGGGATGTCCTCTCAAGGCTTAACAAAACTATTTTTTTTTGTAGAGCCAAAGGTTCAAACTGATGCTAAATACTGTCAGAATAAAGTTTTGAAGCCCATGATCAAAGAAATTAAACGTATGTACCCTCAAGAAAGCTTTGTTTTTCATCAATATTCTGCACCAAGTCATACTGCAAAATCAACCATAAAATGGCTGAAAAATAAAAATAAATAACTTTTCTTTATCATGAGATGACTACGACTATCCCGTGACTGCGTTTCTTACGATTATTCTGTATGGAGATACTTAAAAAAACAATTAAATAGACATAAAGTAACAACACTTGAATGGCTTCAAAAAGCAATCAAAGAGGAAGTTAAAAACTACTCACAAAAATGGTCGAAAAAGATCTTTTAGCTTGGCCTAAGCGTTTACGTGAAGTGAAATCATTGAAAGTTTCATGTAAATAACTTGATTCGATAAAAATTGAGGATGCTTTAAAATTGGCCTCACTATTTTTGAATCAACCAGTAGACGCTAACAAGATGGCAATGTAATGATCTGAGGAATGCTTTCTTGGTGTACTTTCGGTCCATCAATTCCTCTAGAATATGGAACTCTCAATAGGCTTGAAGCCTATCTCTCACAGCTAATTAAGAATAGGCCTACATTGAAGCGGTGCACTCCCCAAATAAGGAAGCTCGACAATGATACATACCATGTGGCTAAAATTGCCTGAGGGATCATAGGAAACACATGCTTCCATGGTCACCAAATTCCTTAGATCTGATATCCTGTGAAAATCTAGGGGAACATCTGGTGTGATCTTCATCTCGTTCGAGAAATCTTTAAATCTCAAATTTTCATGAGTTGCACGATGCCTTGCTGTTCTCACGGATAAATATTTCCGTGGATACATTTCTCGCATACATTGAGTCCATACCCCGTTGACTAATTGTCGTAAGTGCAAAAGCGGGATATTCCAGATGTTTGGTAAGTGGTCAAAATATTATGATTCAACTGTTTATTTTAGTGCATAAAAAATCAATACATTATTTTTGCAAAAAAATTTCAAGAAACTAAATCTTTTTAATTACTTCGATAATGCTATTGAAAGAGCTTATTTTTTAAATTGTTATAATAGATAAATACAAGTACGTTTATATATACAGAAAAAGCTTTAACAAAAAAATTCATACTTAGGATTATTTTAAAATTTTGATTATCAACTCAATTAAAACAAGCAAACAAAAGAAAAGGTATTTTACCTGACTCATTTGCTGTTTTGAAAATGCTGGGCTCTTGAATTCTTCTAGTTTTTGATGGTGTTCGTACTGATCCCGTAAATACATTAAAATCTGTTTGACATCTTGTAAATAGTTGATGGCGTCTGTTCTTCCCATCTACGAAAGACATTCATGTATTGAATTCTGTGAGCAACTCCTTGGGGGTAAATTGAGAGAAATCTACTTACCATTCCTTCCCTAACGAGCTCTTCTACTGCCACAGCAACTCCTTCTTCATCTCCAGTGTTAAAAACGTAAACGGCCAAGTCTTGGGGGGAGTACTGAATACCAGCATAGCCATCATTCACCTAAAATCATTTTTTTTTACTTCAAGTTTATACAATATTTTTTATGGAATCTCTTTGCATAATATAAATGTTATTTTAGTAAACTAAGCATTAAAAAGTCATTTGATTCTTGTCTTATTTACAATATATTTTTGTTGTTCAAACAACATTTGCAAAAGAAAAGAAGCAAATAATTATTTATTTAAAATTTAATTAGAATGATGTCATCCCACATCGAAACATTTGGATCAATTGTTTTCATATTCCAAAAAAAGAAATACCAGAATTAAAAAATTTTCATTAAGTAGTAGAATCTTTTATAACTTACTTATTACCTTACTTTTCAAATCAAATCTCCCTTTTACATTTTAACATATAAAACTTTGATTATTCCAAAAATTAAAACCCAGTGGCTGAGTGGTTACTGCATCGCACTTCCACACCACAGGTCCGAGGTTCAAGCCCCGGGCTGGGCAAGGTTGACCCAGCCTTTCATCCCTTCAGTTGGTCGATAAATGAGTACCAAGGTTGCTTGGGAACTTAACACTGGGGATTTCGTGTCAGACTGACCATCTGCTTCACCTGACCGGCTCATGCATCTCAGGTCTACTGAGTTGGGAATAGTAGGCCTTGACTCTCACGGCGCCACTGAGTTAAGTTATTACAAAAATTAGACTGACTAACATTGAATCTGCATTCCGTCTCCAATATGTACAAGTGAAAATACCCCGAAGTTCTTATAAACAGAATTGTTATAAAAAATGGTAATAATCTGACTTATATATGCATATGTTGGTTTTAGCATTAATTATTGAGTTTATAAAAAGTACCCGTCTCCAAAACACTTTTAAAAATTGTTTCAACTAACGATTTTATAGTCCATAGTGTGACAGAAAGAACACACTAAAAGATAATCCTTTGCCTCAAAAAAACTTTTAGGTTAAAATTTGTCTAATGTGTTCTTTCTTTTAATCGTTAAAAAAAATTAAGACAATTCTTCAAGAGACTGACTGACCAATGATTCCCTAAAATTAGAGAATAATGCACCATACTCTGCTGTTTTCTTCATAGTTTTTGTTTCTAATACGTTTTATAGCATTTTGTTATTCGTATACATAAACGTTATTTAGAAAAACAAGCAAAATAAGTTAGCGTAATAAAAAATTGTTATTGAGTTCAATATAAAAAATATCAGGTAGAAGTTTTAAATTTATATATTAATTATATTAGCCAGCAGTACTTTATTTTTAAGCCAAGCTCTGAATAACCAAACAAGTGGTCAGTCCAAACAGTAATCAACATTTGGTGTTTGATTACAGTGGTAGTGGATATTATATGTAGCAAAAATAATGGCTGTAAAAATAATTTATCATTACATTTTGAGTGTTCTGTTACTCAAAGGAAAAAAAATTACCTGTGTGCGTGTTATATATTTCATGTATTCTTATTTCACAAATTTCTTAATTATCAAAACAAAACTTGGTACAAGGGTCATTGTAATAAAATGGACTTTCGAAGAAATTTAAAGAAAAAGAATGTAAGAAATCCGAACTCTTCGCGCATTTTATTCAGTATTAATACATGATAAGACATAAAAGAAATCATTACATAATTAAACACCATATTTAGTCACCCTAAAAATAACAAAAAATATATCGATTTTTTTCCGCATTTTCCTATGACTCATATATTTGGGGAAAAATATCCCACATATATATTTGGGAAGGTTTCAAAACCAATTAGTTTTTAAGATATTTGAAGTTTTCAGAGTCTAGATTTCAGCTTCGGTTTCATTTTAAAACATTTTTACATTTCTATATTGAATTAATTAAAGATATTTTTGAACATAATCCCTTTTTTCAGTGTGAAATGGCTATTAACTACAATTTTCATTTCTAAAATCGTTCCTGTTTGCTTATGTTTTCAGTTTTTTGAGTTTGAGTCTGTTATAGTTAATTAAAATTGATTTCAAGACTAATATTTATTTTTATACATAGTTTATATAACTTAGAAGCTTTTTACATTGTTTGCCTTAATTTTTCCTGTTGAGAAAATGCCCCAGCCAAAAAGTTCTCCGGTTTTTATGAGAAACAATACGCCAAATATTTGGAATACTACTGAAAATGATATACCTAAATGTCAGCTCTCAACTGATACTACAATTAGATTTCAGAATAAAAGTATTTTAAATACAAGTATTGCAGATAAAACTGAGCGCGCATTTCGATAATGTACCAAACTACATTATAGTAAACATTAAAGTACTATATTATAGTATTTTATATATATAAAGAGCAACAAAAACTCAAACTTGCAAAACTGAACCTATTTAAAACTGAAAGAAATTAAATTTTATGAACAAACCTAATTATTTTAATTATTTAAACTAGCATCAGTATGATTTTGTTTATAAATGCTTTGTGTTTAAAACTTAAGTGAAAAAATTAGGTTAAGATAAAGGTGACTAATCTGTTTTCGTAACAAATGCTATCAATTTTATAACAAAGCATGCTTTGAACTAAAAACATTTTTTTCATTCATAATTCATTAGAGTAGTATTTTGATACAGAACATAAGTTGGGAAATAACATATTAAAAAATTAAAACTGTACAGGCATTATAAGTTTTAGTGTTTTATGCCTTTACAAACTTTAAATGCATTTTTCTCAGACTTTTAATTTTGAAGATGTAGGTGTTTTTTTTAATCCCTAAGGCTTTTTTTCTATTTAGGATAGTCTTGAAATTTTTTATAGATACTTTCAAACCTATGTTTTATAAAAGTTAGTATGGATTTAGGTCAGAGATCAAACATTATTTTTTAAAAAAATGCTTAAGTTAATATTTTAAAAATGTTCGCGTTTTTTCCTGCTTTAAAGATAATTATTAAAAATCAAGAATCAAACACACACATATTTTCACACACACATAACTCCATACTAACTTTTTCCCAATTATCTAAGAAACACAAATCACTTTAAAGGACTAAAAAATTTTTTAAATTGAACATTTTATAACTTAAAAAAAACTTCATTTTTTTTTAATTTTGAAATAATGATTTGTCCAATTGGTCTTTTATTTTCAGTATCAGTTTAATAATATAATCTGAATATAAAATATATTAACTATACTGTTACAGTTACTGTCTGGAAAAAAGTTTTGAAAAAGGGTATTCACAATACTCATTGAGCATGTTTACAAATAAAGAAAAGAAGTTCCCCCGCCCACAAAGGAGAAGATGCCTTCTTCCTAATAAGGAATTCGATTCTAAAACTGAAGGAAGAACTCTGGTGTCATTGATCAATTCCTTGCTCTAGACTTGATCAAGTCCCCCGTACTTTGAGTCAGATTAATGTGTAACATTGCTAAAACAAATATTGGAATCGATCATTGGATAGAATCCAATTTATTATTATCATCTATTGCTTTCTATGAGATGTGCCTATTGGTCTCATTGAGATAGAATTAACATTCATTTAGCAGGGAAAAAAATATTGGAAGCCATTAGAAGAAGAATTTAATCTACGAATATTTGTATTGATGGTCTAATACATACTAGTTGAGGTTTCTCGCTATAGTATCTGCTCTTTTTAGCTTGGGTAATTCCCCTATGCCTGAAAATTGCACTTCTGCTGTTAGCCTGAGGCTCCTCGCTACTGGCGAGAGGGGTTGGAAGAGGCTCCTCTTGCTGTCCATTTTCCAAATTAGTCACGTTGGCTGAAACACAAGCTTTTTCATAAATACAAATACTTTGTTTGTCTAACTAAGAAAATATTTTTTTCACATTAGATATGCACTAATAAGGGAGCAATGCGCATTTAAATGAAGGTTCTAAATAGAAGTAAGCAAATTATTTTAGTTAAGTTTATATCATCAGAACGTCCAATGAGTCAATCCATGTGTAAAAGATCCATTCACATCAGAATTTTTTAATGAGGAGAAAGAATTGGGTAGAGGATTCCATCTTAAATACTCTCAGCTAATCAATAAATATATAAAACAAGCAATTTGTTCTAAGATTATATATTTAAAATGAGTCGAATTTTTAAGGAAAACAAAAGGCTACGATACTTAATTTTTACTTTTTCTATTTATTTAAAGATTAACGCAAAATCATCTGAAATTTAACTCCAATGTTTGGATGTAAAAATATTTTATCGTACACCTTTTTTGTTTCGTACAAAAAAGTCAGCATATTGTTTCGTGTTAGTTTTCTTGTCATGAAGTTTGCATGGATGGCGCTTTCATCTAAAGAAAAATTTATTACAAAAACCAGGAATACAAACCTCCGTGAAAATTTTTATAAAGTTACAAATTCCAAAAATTATCTAAAAATTTAATTCACTTTTTTGCGTTTATTTCTAGAATTGAAAAAACAAAAAAAAAAGCGCTGGAATTTTTTTTCCTAATAGATTTTCATGGAAATATCACAACCTTTCTTAAGAGTGGTTCATGGAAACATTGAGGGAGTCCCAAAGAAAATATTTCAAGGGGTCATAATACGAACTAAGGGGTTTTGTGATAAAATATTATTAGAACAATAATTTAATGATAGTAAAAACCAAACAAAAATCAAGAAAATACTTGTATTTTCTAGAACATTCTTTAGTTAAAAGAGAAAAAGAAATTGTCCAAAGAATTACTGAAATGAAAGACTTTCTTTTACTATCATCTTATCTTCAGGATCGTGGCTGTATTAATGCAGAACACAATTATTAACAAAAAATTGTAATCAACTTAATACGGTAAAATGAGGTGGCTTACAATACACTCATGTTCATAAATTAAGGAT
This sequence comes from Trichonephila clavipes, assembly GCA_019973935.1. Lineage (NCBI taxonomy): Eukaryota > Metazoa > Arthropoda > Arachnida > Araneae > Nephilidae > Trichonephila > Trichonephila clavipes. The sequence goes on along the minus strand of BMAU01021280.1, from coordinate 1,093,627 downwards.
AATGAAGTTCAGGCATAGAAAGAGACAGAAGCAAAACAAATTTGACTTATTTGTGAAGTCTATTTATTAAACAAAAGGTAAAGAGCAAAAAAAGATGCTATATGTTTGACATAATTAATAAAAATTGCGATTTTTACTCACTGGAGCAAATTTCAAAAAAGAACCTATTTACAAAAAACAGTATAATATGGTTGGTATGATGGTTAATACGGAGTATGTCTCCCGGACGATGCAATACAGACCTTACAACGCCTAGGCATGCTGAGTATCAACTTATCAATCTGATCTTGGGGAATATTACACCACTCATCAAGCAATGCCCTCCGAAGTTCCAGTAGACAGATGGGAGGGGGCTGACGGGCTGCAATTTGTCGGCCAAGCATATCCCACACATGCTCTACTAGATTCAATTCCGGTGAGTATGCTGGCCAATCCATACGGATCATATCCTCCGATTGAAGGCATTCGTCTACAATGTTTGCACGGTGAGGACGGGCGTTGTCATCCATAAACAGAAATTCAGCACCCATGGCGCCCCGAAACAAACGTACGTGTTGTTCCGGAATGATATCCCGATAGATGTGTGGCCTGTCATCGTTACACTCTGAACATGCAGGTAAGTTCTGGAACCAAGAATAATTCCTCCCCAAACGCGAGCCATCCTGCACCACCGTAACGGTGTCGTTCAATGGTGTTCTCTTGGTGGTAACGGGTACCTGGCGCTCTTCATATTAAAGTCCGGCGAGAATCAGACTGCAAACTGAACCTGGACTCGTCAGAAAACATCCCACAAGACCACTGTTATAGTGTCCACAATGCATGCTCTCTACTCCAGGTGAATCGCAAGCGACAGTGAGTTGTGGTAAGTGGAACACATCTGACAGGCCTACGAGCATGTAGACCAATGTGCCCTAAGCGTCTGTACACGGTCTGCCTTGAAACTGTCGTACCAGTAGCTGAAGAGAGCTGACAAGATGGGTCTTATGCTGTGCTGCGTCTGTTTCTTTTGGCAGTAACTGCCAAATATATACCGGTCCTCATTCGGCGTTGTAACTCGGGGGCGACCTGTACTGTAACATCTACTCACATTACCATCATCTTGGAATCGTTGCCAAAGCCTGGAGAAGACACTCTGGGCGATTCCAAGTTCCTCGGATACTTCCAGCTGGGTACATCCACATTCCAGTCGTCGAATAATTCTACCACGTAAAAAATCATCCAAATGCTTCCTTTGTGCCATATCTATGTGGTTATTGCACTGAAAGGCTTTTAAAGCGCTTGTGAACAATTTTACTTCTTTGCCACCATTCCTTATATACCCCTTCCTTACACTCTCGTCATTGTGACGTACTATCCGTGCCATCTGGTGGTTTCCTGTAATTTGCATATTCTTCTTCAATATGTGTGTGATAATTCTACAGGTAAAATTTTTATTTTAGAGTTCAATTTCTGTGTGATTCTGAATTATCCTTAATTTATGGACATGAGTGTATTTGATATTATTATGTTAAAATCAAAACATCAGCCTCGAATATTTCATTGGTAGAGCGTATCTATTTCATATAATTTTAAGAATTAATTTACTTATGTAGTTTGAAATAGATTTTTTGTTATTTATTTCTGTAAGTAAAAATATGTTATCAATAAAAAAATTTGAACTCTGTAATTTAACTTTTATGTTGGAATTGTTTCTTTCTATTTTAATTATCTACAAAAATATTTCGTTTTGAAGTGGTTCAACTGATTAATTATTGACTTTTAATGTTTTACAAATAAGTATTTCATTTAAGAATATTACCTCTGCTTCCCTGGAGGTCTTAAAATAAAGACTTAAGGGAATTATTTGTGTCAATACTTACTCTTCTCATTGCGAAGACTTTCCAGCTCTTTCACATCATCGGAAATCTAGAAATTAAAAAAGTACCACTTAATATTAAGAACTCAGCATAAAACAAAGCTCCAAATAATAGTTTCTAGAAATCTCTGTAAAAGTTGTGAAATAAAAGTTGGTAGGATGTTTAATTACTGAAACAGATGATGGAATTATAAAAATCATCACTCGCTGAGCAAAAATTAACAATTATCATAGCAAGATTAAAGCATATTTTTTTTTACTTATTTATACAGACTTGATAAATAATATATTTTTTCAAGACTTCCCAAAAGATCCAAATCCTGGACTGATTCAAAAACGATTGTATTTTTTAACTCAACGCCACATTGAAGAGAAAGAGATTCATATTATCTCAAGGTAGCTAGTAATTAGTGAAAAAAAAAACAGTTTGAATAATATTACCAGTAAATTATTTTTTTCGTGAAGATAACAATAATTTCGTAATTTTGTACTAAATATTTGAGAAAAAATTTATCTACACTGAACATGGATTTTATTAGCCCACATATAATATCTTTAAAGGCTCCGATTGATATCAAATAATGCCTATATATATTTACACTCCATAATATAAGGCACAAAGGAGCTATAGGAATGGGGCAAAATTACGTATACATTACCCTATAATAGAATAAAAAAATAATGGCTGACTATAAGCTAGACCCACTCCATTGCAATGGAGCCTCTGGAGGACGTATAAAATAGAACAGATTCTAATGTTAAGACATGATTTCCTTGAGAAATTGGTTCCATCTACCCACAGGGGCGGTACTAATGCCTCCAGGCGAATTCGCGAACAGTATAAGCAAATATCACCACTAAAGAGATGATGTGCAATTGGACTGAAGGAAGCTGAGTGATCAAATCGTGGGAGACGCAAGTCGATATTGCTAGGAATGGGTGAGCTATGAGTGTACAAAGCGTCAAGAATCGATTCAGAGTAACCATAGATTGCGAGAACAGAGGGATGATCTGAACAGATGCTGATGAGTGTTTATCAACAATTCAACATATCATGACTATCATAGCCAAAGGCTTCTTTCCCTCGTACTTGCTCACAGCTACTAGATGCTTTTGTAGTGATGCCAGAAGCATTCATGACCAGAGAACGTGTCCGGAGACAGTGGGGAGGGGATACTCACTTTGCTGACGTCCACGACACATCCTAACAACCAGGAATTATGGTATGGTTTCTTTTAATAAACGGACCCTCTTGGTTACCATTCGCGATTCTCTTAAATAATGGTAGTATGTTTATGAAATTATAAGGCCAATCGTTTCATCTTTCCTTTCAAGAGGGTCCCTAGCCTCTTACATACCAATAGAAAATATATTTTTCTGCTGCTTCTCTAATCCTTTCCTGGTCTTCATAATTATGAAATATTTCGATACTAGAGCACTCTTGAGTTCTCAAAAGCACTACGACCGTTCCTATAATACACCAACTTAACTGTCACAATGGTGCGAGTAGTGCAAGAAATCCCGAAGGAGAACATCCACCAACTCTAGGATTCTTGCATTTGGACCGAAGGTGGAGAAACGCATTATTGATTTGTTTGTTCCTGAATACCTAGGATGTTGTTAGTGTTTCGTTTGCAATAAATCTGCCTATTTTAGTCCCATTCCACTTCTAATTTTTATTTACATTTATGTAATATGCTTTAGCCTTAAATATCCTACAGAACATGAATTTTAAAAAAATATAACCAAGAATGTGAGACCTCTTATAAGAAGGTCCAAAACGCAAGATTTTCTAAAGCTGTCACTGTCTTGGGACAGTAAAGTAGGGATAAACTTTCTTTACAGGATCCCTTACAGTAGAAAATGTATACATAATAGACAAGAAAAATAATCAAGAACAATAAATATCAGTCAAGCCAAAAAATTTCACACTCAGGCAAACACAAAATGCTTAAGTAATTATATACGTGGGTGAGTCGGAAAGTAAGTTTCCCCTGTCGACTGTGGTCAGAGTTGAGTATGAAAGTCAAAACACAGAATGAGACATTAAAGATAAGACATAACTTGAATTGTCCACTTATTGAGGCATTTGTCATACCACTTGATAAGCTTCAAACAGCCTTCCAAGAAAAATTCAGGGCTTTGCATGTACCAGCAGAGGGAGTCTTTCAGATAGGTGATGATGGATATTTTCTTTTCCATTGATGTGACCTTCTCTTCGGGAATGAAATGGTGTGCCCACGATTCATCCTTCGTCACAATCCAAAGCACAAAGTCCTTGCCATCCTTTTGGTAACACAAGAGATGTTTCAGGATGAGTGTCACCTCCTGTATCCAAGAATATTGTTGAGGATCTTTTGAGGAAGGTGACATGATGAAAGCAAACCATCGATGGAGTAGCGAAAGAACTTGTAATTGGACATAAGCGAGCTCAAAAACCCTGAATTTTTAGAGGACTTTTGAAACTTATCCAGCTGTATGACAAATGCCTCAATCTACTTAGTACTTAGGTGGGAAAATAAAATTATACCTTATCTTTAATGTCTCATTCTATGTTTTGACTTTCATGCACAACTCTGACCAAGATCGACAGGGGAAACTTACTTTCCGACTCAACCTCGTGTATATATATTAGGTCTACCCGAAATAATTGGCATCATTACTTATGACTTCTTGTCAGCATAATGGAATTTTTATTAAAAATTTTGTCTCTATATAATAGAAAATCGAACCAGTGCTTACCTGATATCTTCTTCATTTTTGAATTTTTTCAAAATTTTGAATTCTTTATTATAAAATCTTTAAAATACTCTATTTGAGAGACAAAAACTATTTGAATACTAAAAATTAAAATAGATAATTGAAATTTTGGGGCAATTAAGAAAAGGATGCTGCAATATATTTATTGCATATTTCCTAGAAAATTGGCTTTATAAGTACTATTGTTTGTCGGAATCAAATGAAGGTAGTCTAGATAAAAATTGGTATTTGATTTGAAATGCTTATTCTTTACAAAAAGATCATCAATGTATTTAAAAAATAAAACTAATTAATGTCCATTAAACTATTTTCAAAAAAAGTGGAAATATTAGCTAGCTAGAAAATAACTAACTAGTCCATTTAGTGGAAATAAATTTATTTATTGAAATCTGAATGAGATTTCTTGAAATATTTTACAAGATTTCTGAATGTTGTCATTGTAGGTATTAAATCTATTTGTATGTATTTAGGAGTAAAGAAAACATGTGGATATTTTTAAAATTATTACCAATGTGTGTTGTTATTTTTTTTATAAAATACAAAAATTTGGTTATTAATTTCACTGTAATTAATTAGAGATTCAAAAAATGCTGTATTATTTTTTAAAATGTTTGTCAAGTATTTAGCTATAATATTTACAGATGGTAGAAAAATTGGCTGGTTCTTTGTCAATAAAATCTATTATAAAAACTTTTTGCAACTTCTTAAGCTGCTGCTTGATGTATTTATCATGATACATCAAACAACAGCTTACAGCTATAAAGACTTTTTGATAAGTTAGATTTTTTTAACTGTTTGATACCTGAATTCTTGAAATGCCTGAAGAAGCATGCTCAACATTAAAAAATCATAATATATGTAAATGATGGTAATAAACTTCCCAGAATAATAATCTTGAAACAATGATGTAATTAAAAAAACTTACATTTGCTGTTCTCACAACATATTCATGAAGCGAACATTCTATCCCAAAATTCAAATCAACTATAGGCAACTTAACAAACAATAATTTCCAATGACGCTTTAAAATGCTATGCATTTGTTGGATAAAGAAAGCTGAAGAAAATAAAATCTTGCACTTATATCACTGGTTTTTTTACCTAAAAGCATGCATGTACAGTGGTGGCCACAATTGTGGACACTTTTTTAAATTATGTTTTTTAAGTTTGTATATTCTTATAGAACATTTTAAGCTGCACAAAATGCTTAGTACTTTACATCATTTTAAAGAGAATTTAATACTCAATTCAATACAAAAAAGAAAATTCAAACATTTGCAACACAAAAAGAGTTATGCTGTGATGACTGTTGATATACATTGGATGATGCTGATAGCAGTGAGTTATTAGAGCTTAGTGAGGCTGCGTTTATTCATTATTATAGCTCCACATCGATGTTTCTTTGAGCTGAAAAAGTTTGAAGCTCTTCCTTCGTTATTACATGATGCCAGGAAACAATTATATCCTCAATTAGTTCCTTTTTATTTCATGGGTACCTCATTTGGACAAGAGTTTTCAAACGGTGCCGCAAGTTTTCGATAGGGTTGAGGTCAGGACTGTTTTCTAGCCAGCATAACAATGATATTAGTCAGTAAACAACGACATCAAATAAAAGAGTAGATTGGACACATGTATGATGAGAAAGTGGTATTTCCTTTGTTAAAATTACATAATAGGTGGGTAGTTCAGTGACTACATTTACAGCCTGAACGTTTTGTTTAAGATGTCAGGAGACAAATTCAATAAAAAAAGTAGGAAATCGCCGAAAAAGGTGCACCACATCTGTTGTACAGTAGAATAAAAATACTATATGTTTAAGAGTATTTTTCATCAGACATCCATCAGAAGTGATCTGAGTGATGCTGGTGTTTCTGCCAGTTCAAAGATAACCAGGAGTAGATTAGCAGATGTAAGACTAAAAGGTAGAATTCCACGAAAAAAGCCATATCTCAATTTACAGCAGCACTAAAAGGGACTACAGTGGACAATGGAACACATTAATTGTATAAATAATTATTTTTCACTATTTATATGGAGGGAGGAAACTAAAATATTGTTTTTCAGTAGTGATAGCCTAAAATATGTAAGACGTAGAAACCAGAATCGCTACATCCTGACTGCATCCAGGCAACTGTGATGTACCCACATAGTTTTATTATTTAGTCATGCAAATCAGTAGATGGTATCGGTCGCCTTCATATCATCGATGGAACGCTGAATGTCATAAAATACATTGATACCATACTAGAACCCAAGTTTCGGCCTTTCAACAGGGATCTATTTACCAACAATGCTTCATTTATTTTTCCTCAAGATTTTGCTCCTTGCCACACAGTAATGTAATTGAAAGACTTGTACCGTTCAAAGGTCATTGCATTGTTGTGCTGGCTAGGAAACAGTTCTGACTTCGATCCTATCGAAAACATGTAGCACCGTTTGAAAACTCTTCTCCGAATGAGGTACACATGAAATAAAAAGGAGCTAATTGAGGATATAATTGTTTCCTGGTATCAAGTAATGAAAAAAGAAGAGCTTAAAACTATTTTAGCACAATGAAACATTGATTTGAAGTTAAAATAAAGAATAAATGCACCCTCGCTAAGCTCTGATAACTCACTGCTATCATCGTTATCAAATGTATATATCGACAATTATCAACGCATAAATTTTTTTAGTTGCAAATATTTGAATTTTCTTTTTTGTATTGAATTCAGTATTAAATTATCTATAAAATGTAAAATACTTAGCATTTTGTGCAGATTAAAATGTTCTATAAGTATATACAAACTTAAAAAAACATAACAATTTAAAAAAGTGTCCACAATTGTGGCCACCCCTGTATACATACATGGGTGAAGCTATCATCTTCACCTAGAGCATCCTAAATATACAGGAACCTGAACTGAGCGTGAAACACGTTTTCAGATAGAAAAATCTGTCCATTCTCATGAACATTTCAAATGCTTTTATTCATGTAACTGTTTGTAGTGCAGTGTTTTTTAAAATGTGTCTTTCTTTTACTTCCTAAAAGCTCAATTCAAACACAGTCCGTCGTATTCAAATAAAAAAAATCTCCCAAGAAACTGTCTCTTCTTGGTACAGCTGTGCGGCGTCGGTCTAAAAACGAAGAAACTCCTCCTTCTTCACACTAAATTCAGAGAGTCCAACGCTTCGCGCTTCCAAAAACTCTTCTGCCATGCCACCTTGTTCAAAGGTCCTTCTCCCTGAAAACCCACCCCTCGAAGACGTACAGAAAAGCGCCAATAACAGTCATACACAATATGGAAGAGTAATTTTAGCGTATTTACTATTGCAGTATAGGAGATAAAATACAAAACATATATTTCATACCAGAAAAATAGGGCCAACTCGGATAAAAATGAGTAGTATAAAACAAACTGCGCTTTTATAAAGTAGCGAAGCCAGAATTTAGTATATTATGTTGGAGTACATTTCTACTTGAAAAAAGTAATCCAAATTCGGGTCCTATTCCTTAACATTAAGCGTCTTAAACTGGGTGCTCTGTGTAAGAACTATCAATGTCTATTTTATATGTAAAGGAAAAAGGTGATGAGTTGAACTAATAAATTACCAAGTTTCTATATGCAAGAGCAATTTTAGTGATTTGTGTAAGTCAAATTTAATTATTAGTGTAAAAAAAGATTTTCAAAATAAAGTACTTTCGGTAATATTGGTAATGAAATATTTTCAGGAAGTTTGGAAATTTAATTCTCAACATTTTGATATTCTGACATTGGTTGTTTTCTCGTTTTTAGCTACCTAAATAAATATATCTTGAATAGTTTTTGCAGGAATCGAAAATGTTACTGAGAGTCCAACTTAATATAATATAAGAAAACATTCATTTGAATATGACAATCTTGATCGGAATCGCCAACCTGGGTACGCATTCAAATGCATAGAAATGACTCTCTGATACCTTTTCATCTCGTTTCTCTTCTCTCTGGAAAATTTTCCTCTGTTGGAACGTCTCAATGCATCACGTTGCATGTGGGAATTTGAATATTAGAGACCGTTTCTCACTCTCTCAGCCTGAAGCAGGAAAAGTACTATTGTGCACGTTGTCGTATCAAAACTGAGACAACCACGATATGAAAATGTCTTGACAAAGTAGGTATCCATCCAAAGTGATCATTTATGTGTTTCCATCTGAACCGACGACAGAGTTGTTGTTTATGTAGAGCAAGAGATCACGTTTCCTGAACCAGACAGCAATCGGTTTCTGTACTCTTAACAGATTCAAAATGGAGAGCAATTGAGCGCATCTCCTTATTTGTAGGGAACCTGATGTAACCAATCTAATATTACTGAAAGTTACAAAGGACATGGAATCATAGTTTCTGTTTCGCTGATCACATTGACATGCATGCTTCATGGAGGAACTCTGAAGGGAACAATCGATATGCCTATCTGAAGGGAACAATCGATATAAATTATTTCGGATGCACCACACCGAAATAGGCTTGTTAAGGATTATATTCAGGATCACGGATTGGAGCAATGGCCAGCTCAATCCAACTGGACGTACTTTTTTAGATAAATATTCATTGTATCTGTAAGAAGTTTGGATGCATGAATTTGGATGCATCCTTATTATGTCGTTGCTTTTAAGTTATAGAGTATATTGGTCTCTAGCTTCTAAAGTGAAAATATTTCAATTCAAAAGACAACATTACTTGACATATAATGTGTACAATATTTAAACTGAGGTTGAAATCAGAATTAATTTTAAATTAAGATCAATCTTATTGACATATTAAATGAAAAAGAGTAGATAAAAAAACTTACTTGTTCACTGTCTTGCCCTGAAAAAAATAAAAGAAATACTGGATCATTTTCAGAGTACTCGATAGGTAGGGTCTTGATTTTTACATATAATTAGATTTATATTTTTTAAAATGCATTTTCATGTTAGTCTAATAAAGAAATCTGTGGCTAATACATAAGGCAAAAGAGATTATCAATGGGGTCTCATTCCCACAAAACAAAAAAATAGAGCTTTGCTGAAATTGATTTGTTCCTTAAATATTTTAATTCCTTAAAAATCCTATTGATTTAAGAAACATAATACATTTCGGTTGATTCTACACATTTTTCAGCAGAATGAATTCCAACTTTTATTTCAGAAATGTTAAGTGATTTAATTATCTAAAAGCACTAACTTTATTATAGTATATAAGAATTGTCAACCTATTAAAAAAGAAACTTTGAGGTTAAGATGACCTAGTTTGATATAAATGCAAAAGTAATAAATGTAATTCTTGATAAAATAAGTTTTTAAAAAATAGCGATTTATCTAATAAAAAAAAAGCTGTTTAAACAAATTGAAACATCTTTTTTTTAAATATTTTTATGAAAAGTCAAAATCCCATGCATAGGGTAAGACTGGGTAATGTTTATTTTAAACACTGATCTTAATGGTATGAATGAAATGTAATCTTACTAAATTCCATATAAATTTCTAAGCACATGTTTTTATAAAACTGATGGGAAAAACTAAAATAACTGGGATAAATATGTGAAAGATGTTTTAAGACACCAGAGAGAGGGAAGTATTGAATAATTTGGGGGAAATTAAATATTTGTGTTTATATCTTGCATATAAAATCTAACTGCCCTATACAAAGGGAAAGGGGGAATACTAAATTAGCACATATTTCTAAAAGTTTAAAATTCCTAAATGAAGCAAAATTAATTTCAAATACGTGACTATTTTTCAGAGTAATCCTACATGTAGGCGGTACAGGTGAACGACATTCTTAATCGATTGTTAAATCAATTGAATCACGTGAAAGGATTCCATTTGCCGAAATGCTTTAACGACGGTGATGTATATATACAGTGGTGGAAAAAATTCCTGAACACACTCATTTTTTAACGTAATTTTTATGTTTGACTTCATTTTTCGTTGTGAAATTATCGCACTATCTTAAATATTGTTATTGATTTTAATGTATTTTTAATGCTGATTTCAAATCTACTTCTAGTTTCTTAATGACTAAAATATTTTTATAGTAAAGCTGCCTGAACACAATAATGTGAAATATGTGCAGAATAAAACAATATAGAAAAACATAATATGCAGAGAAAAATAACACGAAAATTGACAAATACGGTATATTTAATATATATAAGCATTTTGAAAATAACATTGTTGTCACATGTTAGAAAATCAATATTTTATGGGCCAGCCGTTTGCTTTAATTACGGCTCTACATCTCTTTGGCATGGAATGCACCAATTTCAAAAGAACATCTTTCGTGACAATATGGTTGAAGGAAAATATTAAAGCTTCAATTAATTCACGTTTGTTTGAAGGTTTTTCTTTCAAATTTCATAACCAATTTTAAACCATAAACTCTCTATCGGATTAAGGTCGGGAGACTGTCCTGGTCAGTTCATTCTATTCACAGTATGGTCTTCCAACCATTTCTGGACTACCTTTGCACGATGGCAAGAGGCGTTATCGTCCTGAAAAATCCATGACTGATTCCCCAAAAGGTCTCTCGCAGTTGGTAGCAATTTATTTTGTAGTATTTCAATGTAATCCATGGCTTTCACTGTTCCGCTAACGATGTGAAGTCTTCCAACAACATGAGAAGACATTCAACCCCATACCATCACTTTTGTCGGGTACTTTACTGTGGGCTTCAGACACTAAGGGCTGAATTCCTCATGAGTGCGTCGTCTTACATAGGCACTACTTTGGTTGCCAGAAATACAAAACTGACTCTCGTCACTAAATATTACCTTTTACCAGTCTTTAATAGTCCATAATGAATGTTCCCTTGCCCACGTAAATCGCCTCTTGCGTTGAAATTCAGTCAGTAATGGTTTTGGGCGCGCTTTACAGCCACGTAACCCAATTTCCAGCAGTCTTCCTCTAACACTTCTTGGTCACACACTCACATTTGATGTCAAAGTCCATTGTTTCAAAATTTACTAGGAATTAAGCTTTCTGTTTGAAAGAAATAACCTGTCTTCACATAAAGATGTTTTTCTTGGTCGTCCTGATCGCCCCCTGTCCGCAATAAAATTTGTTTCAGAAAATCTTTTCAAAGTTCTCACAACAGTAGAAAGGCCACATGGTACTTTAGCAGCAATTTGGCGCATAGAATAACCTTCTTCCTTCAAATGTATTATTTTGTACCTTTTATTGTCAAGCAGATATGAAAATTTAGCCATAATTCCTATATTTTCCACAAACGCACTTCAAATTGCTTTCAATACACTATTTTCCACAAGCACACAACTGCATTCAATACAATAAACCACGTTTCACCTTTTCCTTTCAACCCTTTATCGCTACTGCTCTCTGATTGGTTGAAATAATGGAGCATTCCATTGGTGGAAAACACACTCACTCATTCTTACAGTGACCTTATGCTTTCTTGTCAAGGTTTTTTCAACATATCAATGAAACTATTTACTTTTGATGAAATCTACAAACAGATTTGAAATCAGCATGAAAAAATACATTAAAATCAATAACTATATTTAAGATAGTGCGATAATTTCATAACGAAAAATGAAGTCAAACACAAAAATTATGCAAAAAAATGAGTGTGTTCAAGACTTTTTGCCACCACTGTATATGATATCGGAATCTTAGGGTATTCTATACATTAATCCCGCATCTGATCAGTCTCCAAAATCGGAATCCAATATGATTGGGGAAGGCATCAACTCAGATGTGATAAATTGTCCAAATACAATAAATAAGCGAGCACTAAGGACTTTTTTGCTAAAAAGCAAATGATATATTATTCGTAACAGTTTTTCCTAAGTTACTTCGGTGATATCCTAGAATCCTAGGAATCAAATAAAAGAAAACAACTTGTGGCTGAATATTTTTTTCATAAATATTCTCAACAACTCACTTGAAAAATGGTATAATTTCTGTGCAAAGTTTTGTTGCTCAAAATAGGAAGGATTTTAGTTCAATTGATTTCTTTTTTTGAAGTATTATCATCGAATAAACTTTCGGAATTCAATTCCTATACTAATGGTCTAACCTATTTCTTTTTAATTTCACAAAATAAGTTTTAGATCCAGAAACTTATTAGGCACAAGAATCGAAAAAATAGTCATTTATATATGGAGTGATTGAATCAAGTCTAGAATTTTTTTTAAAAAAAATACTTCTGAATAGATCAGTAAAAAATATTCGTAAATACTTCTCTTAGTATTTCATCAGGAGCAAAAATTGATTTACAAGATTTTTGTATCTGTGCTAAAAAAATAATATTTAATACAACGCGCTATCAGTAGAAAGTAAATTTTTAGAAATTTATTTATTAATTATTAACAGTATGAAAAAATACTTTCCTTTTCATATAAAAGGATTATTTATAGATTTTTTCCACAATCTACCAGTGAAATATTGACACAGTTTTTAATATGCAGTACAACTTAAGAGACCTTTTGAATGAGAGAGTTCAAATTTTATAAATAGAATGCTTTTTTTTCCTGTTTGCTCTATTGTTGTTAGTAGATTATTCATCATCAATTGATATCTGATAGTTTAATATAATATAATTCAATAAATCGTGGACCCTAGATTTGATAATTCAACCGTGCCCTTTAAATAACACCAAGATAAAACCAAGTAAATAAAAAAATTCGAAAAGGATATTTTTTATTTAAAGTTATGCTAAAAATTCTACACTGATGAAATTAAATGGCACAAAATTTAGATTTCAGTAACTAGTTTAAAAATACAGAAATTTTACCAGTTAAACGTTATTATTTTTAAACGATTCACATTTGTAACTTGATACCATTTAGGAGAGTATTCCGAAAATTCTCAAAGTAATATGTACAATGAAATAATATTTTCGAAAATAATGTACACTTTGAATGTTTCCTTAAAAGTTTTTGGGTTTAATCTTGTTACAAATTATTCAATTTGTACAAACATAAGGTTTCTTTAACCACAGGAAAAGGAAATTATGATTTTAAGCTATCAGTATTTTAGCTAAGTTGAATTAAAAAAACTAATTTTAACTATATGTTACATGTATAGATCAAATTGTTCTCTTCAATGCATTTTTGTTTTAAAACTTTTTCTGCTATTATGTATATATAGTGTGTGTAAACACTATTTATACATATATATATTATTTTTTTAATTTTATATAATCTCGCATAATGTAAAAAATAGTAAATTAATCATGGTTAAAATATCTTGAAGAATCCACACATATCATGTATTTTATATAGTTGTAATTTTATTTTTTATGATTTTAATTTACGTAGCATTCTGAAGTAAGAAGAGGATTATTGGTGAAGACAATTTAGAACCCCAGTCAAGTGACAAGGATGACACCTGATTTGGTCTCCAATTTTTTTTTCTTATAATAAATTTCTATTATTTTGGAGGGATGGCAATTCATTTTTATAAGTATGTGCAGAACAGTAGCAACTTTGATCTCGATCGAATTATTCTTTCGTTTTTGATACTTAATTAAATTTTTACCATTGTTTTTATTTTGGAGATGAATAATTAGAATAAGCTCTCTTTATTTTTATATAGAACACGTTCAAAAAACTTTCTAAATTTTAAACTTGTCACAAAAAACTCAGAACCTTCCTTTATCTTAAAATGAATTATTTTAAGTCAATATAATTTATTCTGATTTTAGTCAAGATAAATGAAGCAAAACTTGTTTAATGTTGAAATATATAAGCAGTTTTTCTAAATGTAGGGAATTTATTTCTAAATCATAGTAAGATAATGGGATTGTCTTAGAACTTTTCATTCATCCCTTATTTTATGAACTATTACTTAGGATTCCGATTCTCATAAACTAAAGAATACTTGGAAGATTTCAAAAATCTATATATATATATATTGTTATGTGATACTGAAGTATGGCTTGTTATAACAATGATAAAATGAGGCCTTGATAAAAACAATTCCCTTAACAAAAAAAATTGTTGGAAGAATATTACAGTAAAATACTATTGATTAGCTTATATATTACTTTTTTCTGAGATATTACATAATATTTATCATTAGCGAGAAAGAACGTATGTAAATTCATAATTGCATGAAAAAGTTGTGGGTTACCTGAATGGAGTCGTCTTCGAAGGGATTCAGCAAAACATGATTTGGTTTGGTCAGACTTTTATTATAATAAAGAATATTTTGCCTGACTGATTTAAATTCGAAAAAGAAAGGAATATTTTTTCGAAACTCAGAATTCGAATGAAATTTACAAATTTAATTCGTCCATATAATGCTGTTCTAAAATCATACGCCAACGTTTACATAACTAGCGCATTTATATTTATATATATATATATATATATATATTCTCTCTCTCTCTCTACATATATTTATATAAAATTATTTAGTTAATAAGTTTTTTAGTCTCATTGATCTAATATCAATTGTCACTAAGAAATTTTTTTAAATGTTCTTTCTTCTTGATTATTACATAATACTTCCCTTTAGAGAAAAAGAATGTATGACAAATCATTATGTACGCGTGAGGGTGGGGGTATGGGATATTCGAAAAGATTCACGAAAACATGCTATTAATACTTTCGTTTTTTGATGCTAACTATTTGTAAGAAGACACATTACTATAGGAGCAATACATTCACAAAACATAAAACGACAGCACAGAAGCGAAGCCTTTTCAGTTCAAAAGCTCCCAACTTATTCCATCCTACGAAACTTCTAGAAGGTTGTACAATTGAATCTTTGCAAGCTAATTGCTCGGGTCGAGATGATTCAATATTGCATCAGTCGCGTAACTTTTTAGGAATTAAGGATGCATTAAATTTAATATTGCTTTGAGACAATAGCGCGATGTCTCGGAAGATTCAGAGAGAAAATAAATGTTACTCTTTTAATTTTTATTTATCCACTAAACGAAAGGAATTCTCAAAGAGTTCCACGTCATAAAATTTAGGTAACGCTACATCCCCCAATAAAAAAAAATCTTGTAAACATTTCAGTCCTATGAACATTCTAGGTTGAAATCCATTGAGGAGTTTCGGACTTCATTTGGGCCTTTCCGTGTTGGAGCAGTTTTTATGGTTTATGAACGTATTGCTGCTATAGAAATATGTGTCTCCGAAATCTCAAATTTCAATTTATATATATGAATATATTTTCATACTAATAATTTACAAATTCTATTATGTTGTAGAATGTTATTATAATTTATTAAATATTCTTAGATTTTTTTTAATTAATTCGTAGTTTTCTGATCATTTAGCGAATCAAATTTTTTTTAATTTATTCATTATGCTCATACTTTCCATTTTTGTTAACAAATTTTGAAAATAAACTTTTAAACTCTTTTGTGATTTACATTAATTTTATTAATTAGATTATTATCGAACTATATTTACTACTAATAAATTTTTCATGCTTGAAATTTAAAAAATCCTTTTATTTATTTTCAAAATGTGCAATTGAAATTATTATCCAATTCATATTCAAACTCTTAATATGTTTGATTCACTGTAAATCGTTCCTCTGAATCATTGAGTGTGAGCTCTCACCGCTAAAATCTTAGAAAGAAGCCAAACTTTTCTATGGAAATGTTAATAATGATGATGATATCATAAATGACACCTTCATATCCCTCATACATAGAAAAATCGCAGAAAAATTAAATATAGAATATTTATGAGGAAAAAATGTTTTTTTTAAATAATAAAACAATGTATTTAAGAAGGTATCCTATTTAAAAGATCTAATCAGTTAGAATTGAACGGGCTAGTGTCAATCGAATCATTTGTGTTTGTTTGAATGGGATTCATTTTGATTTTTAAAAAAACCATTGCAGTTCGAAAGATAGGGTGAGAAGGAACAGTTAGAGCATTTGTAATAATTTGAAAAGAGCTCATCATTGCATTTACAAACATCGGGGAAAATTCAAAAACGTTAGTAAGAAGAAAATAAAAGGTGCACTATTTAGTGGCGAAAAAAACTTATTTTTCTTACAAAAATTTACAATTGAATCCAAAAATATCTTACAAAAATGAATCTTTTTTTTTTTCAAACGAATTATTTTCAATAGATATCAAAATATATAAAATAACTTCTCTTTTGTAAGTAACACTTACTAGTTCACATTATACTTGTAACTGGAATTTTTAGCAATCCAGAGTATAGAATAATTGAAACATACATATCATTTTTATATTAATACAGAGATTGAAATTAGGTGTTTCGAAGTAATATTTATATAACAATGATATATTTATGTACTGTAAAAGATTTCATTATAAAATAATGATGGTTTTAAATATTTATGAAATCCTATTATAAAAATGATCTCAACTCTAAAACAAACATAAGAAACTAGATACAAAGGAAAGTTATGTATTTCCAGGTATATTAGAACCCCTAAAACTCTTGTATAGAATTCAAAGTTATTTTACAAATGGTTTAAATGTTGCGTTACATGTAAGCAATATGTTATGAAGATTAAGAGAAATATCTATATTCAAAAGAGTAAAATGAGTCATGAGAAGTTTGTAATATTATCTTATGCAAGTAATGGTATTTTTAAAGTAATTATTTTTCTAGCCTTCTTTTTATTACTAAACACAAAGAATAAACAAACGATATGATTACTTTGCGTTATTCTTTTTCATTACTTTAATCAATTTCTATTCAATAAGAAACTTACCTTCCGGTACCGGAGATAGAAAACAGACGGTATTAAGTAAAGCCAACACTGCCAGAAATAAAAAGTATTGTTTCATGTTTAAGCCTGAAAAAAAGGACACGAGTAAATAATATTTAATAGAAAGCTTTATAAACAATCCCGTGTTGGGGTGAGAAATAAAATTGCCATCTTTTCGTCCCATATTGAACAAAAATGACAACACTCGTTCCTCTACTTCAATACGCACTTAATTCGACTGCATTGCGGTTTGAATAAAAATTCAACTTGACAATTGAGCGAATGGCATGTCATCCCAATGAATACTATATCTTACCTTTTCGAAGCGAATACGATAGATTCTTCTGCTAATAGATGTCTCCTTCCAATACTCAAGTGTTCAGCAGTGAAACCGAAGTATCACCTATCTGTGACGTAAACAAGAGGAGATATGCGCGTGAGGTCATTGCGCACGAGTCCAAATCAATGCTACGCAACTGCATTTGAGGAAAGCGACATTTTTCGTCTTGCAAGCTTCAGCAAGATTGAAAGAGCTCGAAAATTCTATTCATCCGTTACTCTACTCGATTCGAAATCAAACAGAAAAACTCAAATTTTGAAAAGGAAATTATTAATAAAGGTTTTAAAAAAAAAGAGAACGAAAGCTTTTTAAAAAACATAAATCGTTGAGATCAACACATTTCTGAAAATTTAATGCTTGGAGTTATTTTCCTAGCTAGAGTAATGAAAATAGTCCATACGTATTAAAAAAATACTTTTCCTCTAAGCTCTTTTAAGGAACCGTCATCTTTTTCTAGTGGTGCCATCCAATAAGGAGATAGAATTACTCTCCGGGTAAGTTCGGGGAGCCTCCAATAGGAATCCTTCACCTTTGGAACTAAGCCCAATCCAATGACTTGAAACTGAATTAATTTCAATCTCATTCTATTCAACAGGAGACATTCAAAATAACATATAAAATAGGAATTCCACTTTCAAATCGGTTAGGGTCGTTGGGTCGAGTCCTGGTTACACTCAAAATCCACATTTAAGGGTCCTCATAGGGCGTGCTCCCACAGGTATCGTCCTCGTCACTTGACGTGCTTAGACTGGACTTTGAACCCTGGACCTGCAGCGTGGAAGGGCAATGCACTACCGCAAATAGAAAATAATAGAGTATATAGAATATTAAATAAATAAATTCACAAAATACCTTACGGCCTTTCAAAAAACGATATCATCACATGTTGTTTTTATTTTTAACTTTAAGTTTAACGTTTTGACATTACAATAACTAAGAAGCATTATTTATTTATTTATTATCATTGTAATTGCCAAGTTATTCAAAATTTAATTATGTTAACAATTTCATTTTTCTAAAATTCTTCTGATATATTTTGAAACATCTAAAGATATTTCATTTACTGTTGTCTAATTTCTAATACACTGAATTAGGGATAGCAAGGGCTATGCAAATCGTGTAGCGCTGCGCATCATTTATGCGTAAGTGAGTGCGCTGTGGTAACTGCATATTTAGTGTGTACTGTGTTGGTTCAGAATTAATTATATGGCGGTCATCATACTTAAAGTTATAGGTCACAAAAAAAAACTCTCTCGCTCAATATTAATTTAAACAAGTGGTTTTCAAACTATTTACCACAAGGCATATCCAAGAATTCCACAATAAAAAATGTTGCTGTTGTTGTTACTAATGCCACCTAATCGGCAAAGTCCAGATCAAGGCCCACGAAATTCATCATGGCAAAGGGCTAAGTGACGCCTGTCGTTAGTTGTAGCTTTGAGCACCATACAGATGACAAAACAAATTAGCTCGGTTTCACCCCAATTTTGAGGGAGAATGCCCTGGGGGAGGTCACAGGATCCTTCTACTTCTCTTCCCCATCCACCAACCTCACGAGATGAGTTGCGGCTCGACGGTTATTTAAAGTACCCCCATGCTGCGAAGGCACTATACATTTACAAACATCCATGTCTTCTCAGGGGTTCGAACCTAGGCGCAGCAGTCAGCTTTGCTAATCACTATATCGGATGGGCAACATAAAAAAAATGTGTATACAAAATGGATCCATGCTTTGCATGTAGAATCAAGTATCTAAAGCTGAGTTCAGTAATTAAAACGTCAAAATTTCTTTTACTGAATAGCTTCCTTTTCTAATACTTTTTTTAACTTTCATTATAATAAAATAAATGAATGTTAAAAATGTATTTTCTTCATATGTGCTACCTACTAGAGTGTGAATATCCTATTGTTTCCTATCAAGGGTTCACCGAAATAATTTTGTTCAATAATTTGCAAATCTAAATTGTTTACCATGGAAAATTCACATTCTTCATTTGCGGAAAAAAAACACCTAGAATGCAGAAGAGGG
Source organism: Trichonephila clavipes (assembly GCA_019973935.1). Lineage (NCBI taxonomy): Eukaryota > Metazoa > Arthropoda > Arachnida > Araneae > Nephilidae > Trichonephila > Trichonephila clavipes. The sequence goes on along the minus strand of BMAU01021280.1, from coordinate 1,073,970 downwards.
GCAACTTATTAATACACCAACATATTCAATGTTAAAAGTTTAATTCAAGCAAGAACAACTCCTAGCTTTTAAGTTGCAAATTCATGCAAACTCACACATATATAAACATTTAAATGCCATTCAAAACAGGAGTGGCTACAAATACAAAATATAAAAACAAATTTAATTCAATTGCAGATAATTTCAATAGACCGTGACATGGACAGTTTCTGTAAAAAATGCAAGCATATATCCCAGTTACTAAATATAACACATTGGTACAGTGCCGAAGTATTCATTAAGCAGAGTAGACAATTGCCTATGGGCCCGCTCTTTTTAGGGGCCGGCAAGAGCGTGTTCTTTTCTTTCTGTTCCAAAAACATCCGGGCCAAGTCTGTGATATCAAGAGCACCAATTGACACCTACGGATGGACTCAGACTTCGGCCAGACTCTGGATGCTCGATTGCATACAGAGGACAGAACATCTTGGTCTGTACTGTTATTTAGCTTTTCTTTTCTTCAGATTGGCTTAAATCAAGGCTTCATTTAGGTTAAGTTATTTTATTAGTTCAGTGTGCGTGATATATATGAAACAGTTGACGCTGCAAAAATTAATATGATCTTTTTACAGTAAATTATATAAGATATATTTCTAAAGTTTACATTATAGGCCTTAGTTAAAATAAAAATCGAAAAAAGTCAATGTCCATAAAGAAAAGAATCGTTCTAGACTCTAAACTCTTACTTACTTTTGGATGAGACTTAAAAAATTACTGTTTTATTTTCCATTTATAGATTTTTGTATCCCCAGATGTCGACGTTAATAAAGAAGAGGTATCTAAGTGGTGCAGTGAAATGAAAAAATCAAAAAGAGAAATCAAACAAGCTTGCTGAACAAATGAATAAAACATATAAACTTTTTCAACTTGACTTCATTCGTAGAACATCAAAGGGAAATCTATTTGATAGTTCTCCAAGTACATCTTCAAGTGAAATTATGGCAGTAGATCCTGCATCAAAAAAAATGTTAGAAGAGAAAGATAAAGTTCAGAGGCAAGCTGACATTCAAGCTTATTCGAATGTTCAGTTAGATATTCAAAATAGAAAACACCTTGGACCAGAATATCAAAATGATATTGGGTTATGGCGAAATATTACCGAAGACATACAAAATTTCTGGTGTAAAAGAAATTCTGTGGAATGTCAACATTTTGACAATGATTTTTTAGCTTCTTTCAGACAGTAGGATGATTGTAAAAGAAAATTTTCCTTCACGATGATGTTTCGAAAACATGTAAGTCGTGAAGTAATCAAAATAGAATGGGTCATGTATTCGCCAACCACAGGAAGTGTATATTGTTTTTTTTTTGCGTCCTATTTAGTGAAATATCTGCTTGCTAAACTCAACTTTTGGGAGGGTTTTCTGACTGGAAGAATGCGACACAAAGAATGAAAATGCACGAAGACACTTCAACGCATGGAAATGTGTACAGACATTTATTTATAGAAGACGTATACATAATCGAATTGACAGTTCTTTGGAAAGTCAGTTTAATAAAGAACAAGGATATTGGATCAAAGTTCTACAGGAGTATGTCAATAATTAACTTTCTTTCCTTTGCGTGGATTAGCGTTTCGCGTGATGAACAGCACACATTGGTTTTCAACATAATGGCAACTACTTTAGGAATATTTGAACTAATCGTGGAATTTCTCGGTTCACATTTTGCTAGATACGGTAATAAAGGTAAAGGAAACTTTTCATATTCTTCTACAATAATTGAAATAAGGGGAAACAAAGTTCAGCAAAATATTATAAAGGACATTAAGGAAGCTAAATACTTTCCTCTGATCTACATCAGATATATCTCAAACGGATCAATTGACAGTACTGCTTAGATATGTGGGAGTATCTGATGGTGAAGTTGTAAAATGCTTTCTAATATTCATTCCCATAAAAGGTCATACTGGAGAAGCACTTGCCAACACTGTTTTGACCTTCCTAAAAAAATACAGCATTGATATAAGAAACTTAAGGGGGCAAGCTTATGATAATTCAGTAAATACGAGGGTTGGGGCAAAAGTCATGGTAACTATTTTTTTTTTCTTGAAGATACCAGTCCGGTTGGAAAATGTGACATATACAGACGAATGGACAAGGTGTTAACTACATATGTGGATAATGAATAGCACTGAAATATCGTAACACACTAATTAATTACGGTAGTATACAGGGCAATATGGCCTTCACTGTGCAAAAGAATGACAACACAGTACACATAAAGTTGATATGACAAACCTAGGCCTAAAAACCCTCAATGTAGTCCCCTGCTATTGTCACCACAGCGATGTGGGAGGCGCTGAATACCATCAGCGTCCGCACTTGCCACACCACGTTGCTCGTCACTGGTTGACATACGTCCTTGTTGAAATTTTCCTACCCACCATGTTACTGTACGGTATGGTAGGGCATTATTCTCAAGGGCTTCCACTAATTAACTGTGACATTCCATTGCATCTCCCTCAGAGAACGACTATTTTGACGTAAGCGCGCTGCTCAACACGGGTTACTTCCATCTCACACGACACTCACCAACAGACTGAATTCACAGCCATCGCGCTTCTGTACTATCAGCTATCACAGAGACATCTGTTGTTCTGCATAAACACTATGCCTTCAGAACTTCCACACGACACATATACGTTTATGATCCGTTCACATATCTACAAGAAAAAAAATAGTTGCCATGACTTATGCCCCAGCCCTCGTATGTTGGGATGTATGCTACGATGGTTTTAAAGCGCAAATTTTAAAGTTAATTGAGTTTGCACACTACATTCCGTACGCAGCACACTCGCTAAATTTAGTTGGAGTATGTGCGATAGAAAGCTGTGTTAGAGCAGTTTCATTCTTTGGGCTTCTACAAGGTCTTTGGTGATTATGTTCCAATATGTAGAAGACAGCAAAGACTCTGAAAAAAGAGTAAATGACACAAGATGGTGTTACTGTGGCTTTATCTAAGGGTTAGAGCCAGAAAGCTTTACAGGTCATTGCTGAAGATATGACTCAAAAGCTACAAGTAAGTCATGGAGTAAAAGACTTGTCGAAAAAAGTAAATGGCAGACTTTATAGCTATTGTCTTAACCCTCTAACCGGATAGCACGGAAAATTCCGTCAGTGTAAAGATGCTTCGAAAATGAACTGCACGGGTTTTTCTGCCTTCAAGTAACGTTTTCAAAAGCGGATTAGCCGCACTTTTCTGAAATCCTTTCCCCCTTTTAAGGCTTAACATCTTGAAAGATAATGAGGGACTGAGGAAGCAACACAGCAGGACACTGATAGGAAGTTTTATGGCTCGCAGGAAACCCCGTGTTTGACCCTGGAGCAATCGTAAAAAATCGGGGGGAAATTTCTTTAGAACCCAAGAAGTGTTTGTTTGCTAGCTTGTATTTTAAAAGTTTTCAAAAAAGTCCCAACGCATAAGTAAAATATGTTACAATTCCCTTTTGGTTTCATATTAATTTCAAACTGTAACAAGTTGGGGCGTGTCAGGGCAATCTGCTATTTTATATAGTTAGACAAATTATCTTTTTAAAAGTATATTCTTTCGCTTCATTTTTCTTATCTTAATCAATGCTTTCAGTTTTTTGAAACATGATTTTTCATTATAAGATGCCAAAAATAATAAAACACCAAACACTTTAAAATTTGAAATCTTTTCAACTTTCCAACCCCTAAAAATGAAAAAATTTAAACTTCATCAAATAATTTGAAACATTTTCTTACACTTTGATAAAAATAATAACAAAAAAACCAATTAAGATCTATTAATTTTTTTTTAGATTTCAAAACCCAAGTGTCCAGGGAAGTTTACGTACAGTGCCTAGTTATATATTGTTAAAATACACCGAATTATATTTGAATTTTAAGTGCTTGAACTTCAGTTTACATCAAAGACAACATGAATGAAGATTTTCCCACATTTTTTTATAACTTGAATGTTTGAATAAATGGTAATCAAAAATATACGGAAACATTTACAGTAGACATTTATGCATATAAATAAACATAAAAATCAATTTTAAATTCGAGCTATTCAAAAACATTCGAATTATTCTTCAAAAATATCTATTTATGCAAAAATACCTCAACATATATCTTTTTTAAAGGCTAACTGAATAAGTAATTAAAATCTGGATATTTTTGAAATCTCGACCGTATAAAGCTAGAAATTTTATGTTAGAAATTCCATTTGAAATTTCGAAAAAAAAAATGTATCGAAAGTTAAAAATTATTTACCATAAGTTCTAGCAACTCTTTGAGTATAATATAAATTTCAAATTTTATTATATGCCTTCTTTGGTATTTTTTAATATATTTCGAAGATTTCATACAATTCAGTTGAAAAATGCATGCTAAGAGCAAAAAATATACTAAAAAAACCAACGAATGTACAATAAAGTTTTACATAGAAGCAAAACTGAGAAGCTAAAGCGTAGGAATGAAAAATTTTGAGTATATCTGAAGTAGATTTCGAAATATTTATTTTAAAGTTTAGAAAATTTGTGTGCGTTATGTTATACTTAATATTAATTAAATGGTTAAAGTAATATATGTTAATAACAGTCATGTAATCGCGTGATGACACATTCATATACTAATAATAATTATAATGGTCATTGATGCGAATGTCAAGAATTTTATGTAATTTTAAATTCAGACATTAAGATATTGATGTAGAAAATATAAAACGACCATCTAAAATACATGAAAAATGCAGTCTGCTATAAAATGATCTTGACAAACAAAATCCGGCATTTTCACTTACTATGGCAGAGCCGGCTTAGTCAGGGGCGATCTGGAAAAACAGAGAGAGAACCGCGGTTTTGATGGATGCCGCTCTAGCTTTTAAAGTTCCCAGGAAAAATTATATATATATAAATTACAAATGCAAAAATAAATCTTGTAATTTTCCATACATTTTTATAACAACGAGTTGTGGAATTGGCTTCAATACAATGTTGTGTTTGACAATATGTAAGGTAACCAACCCTACTTTAGATAGATTTGTACTACTTTTCGTAACCGTATTCCTTTTAAAATTATTTCGTGCCGCCGAAAAACACCTTTTGCACCCTTAAAAATTTATGTAAACTATAACGGTTAATTTTAATTTATGCAACTTGTGAAATGTTCATAATTAACCATTTCCGTCTAAACAGTTTACATGAAAAAAAAAGTTTGGACTCCCTCATTCATTAGGGATTTATATAAGATTCTAACATTAAATTTTATTTTTCACCGAATAGAACCGACTGGTAGTGTATAGTGCTTCCACACCACAGGTCTGGGGTTCTATTACGGGATGCGCAAGGTCGACTCTGCCTTTCATCCCCGCTACATTGGGTCGATAAATGAGTACCAAGCTTGCTTCGGGTCTTAAACACTGAAGGTCTCTCTTCAGACAGACCACCAAATCGGGACATCTGTTCATGCACCTCAGCGTCCAATGGTCACGTGTATTATGATGGGTACAGTAGTTCCTGGCCCTCATGGATTGTTGTGCCATTGAGTTTGAGTTTTAAGTTTGAGGATTACCTCACTTTGGGGATACCCCTTAGATAAACATGTATTTCCACTCATTTGCAATTAAACATTTTTCTTTCAATTACGTTTATTTCAGAAGGAAGTTTGATTTTTCAAATGTATTTGCTTATTAACATGTATATTTGTGTATTATATTAAAAATTTGATCAATCCAAAATTACATGTTTTTAGCTCCTCTAAAAGCTTTTAGGATTTTACAACTGATCTTACAATCCATATACGTTTTATAGTACACTGGCCTCAAAATGTTAAGGTACAACATGTTTTTCGAAGCTCGCCATAAAAAAAATGGCAGTAACAATAAAATGCATAGTTTACATGAATGATAATAACGAACTTTAAAAACATTAATGCAAAAACGATTGCTACAACTTTTATTTTATAGAAAAGAACGTATATTTATGAGTGAGAGAAAAATATACAAATATCAAGCTTTCGTACTTTTGTGTGTAAGTTGTGTTGATTTTCAACAGTTGTTGGCAGTTTCGGTGACAATAGTCAATAGAGTTTAGAAAATGTCTCAGAGACGTCGTTTACCCAATTCGTTAAGGTGGCGGGCAGTTGGATGGATGGAAATGGGATTGTCGCAGACTGATGTTGCTAAACGTCTCAATGTGTCTCGTAGTGTTGTTCAGCGACTTTGGGATCAATACCAATCCGAAGATTCTGTGTCCAGAAGACCTGTTCCAGGCCGCCCACGAGCTACAACACCTGCAGAAGACCGTTTTCTAGCTCTTTCGGCACGAAGGAGAAGAACCACTACTGTGCCGTAGCTTGTTGCAGACCACTTTCAAGCATCAGAAAGAAGAATCTCCGCTACTACGGTGCGAAATCGTCTTCACAATGCAGGTCTGTATGCAAGAAGACCAGTTGTGTGCGTTCCCCTCAACGGACGACAGCAAAGGAACCGCTTATGCTTCGCAAGAGAACATGTTTCTTGGACGCAGCAACAATGGGCTCTGTGCTGTTCACAGACGAGTCCAGATTTACAATGGAGAGTGATTCAGGGCGTCTACTGATCTGGAGGGAACAGCGCACTAGATACCATCAATCCAACACTGTTGAAAGACACAATTATAGAGGTGGTGGAATCCTGGTTTGGGCAGGGATCTCGCTCGGTGGCCACACTGACCTGCATGTGTTCCATGGAGGAACCGTAACTGGTCTTAGATATTGGGATGAGATCCTTGATCCATATGTCCGCCCATATGCTGCTGCTATTGGTAACGACTTCATTCTGATGGATGATAATGCACGACGTCACCGAGCTGGGATTGTTGAGGAGTATCTGGAGGATCACGGTTTGGAACGAATGGAATGGCCAGCTCGATCTCCAGACCTGAATCCGATAGAACATCTTTGGGACTATCTTGGCAGAGAGGTTGCTGCTTTAAATCCTCCTACAAGGTCGTTACATGAGCTGAAACAAGGCTTACTCTGTGTCTGGTCTTCGCTTCCTATTCCGGTGTCCGACAACTTAATAAACAGCATGGGAAATCGATGCCGCCAATGCATTCAAGTTAGGGGTGGACACATTCCTTATTAGAACCCATTTTTGTATTGTTTTTATGCCATTTTACCACATAACACTGTGATGTGCTGTTTTCTCCAAGAATGGACTTTTCCGCAGAGATTGCTTTTTTTGTTATAAATCGTTTTTGCAATACACTTATACAAATTTCTATGACGCATTCAATAAAAAACTATTTAATGCACATATCCTCCAAATTTTTTGTTTCTACATTCATTCATTTGCAAATTAGACACAAAAACCCGGTTGTACCTTAACTTTTTGAGGCCAGTGTAGTATATTTAAAAATGATAAAGACATTTTTACGACTGTGTGAGCTGTTATGCCTCGTTTATAAATATAAAAAATTGCATTCAGCTACGGTTTTTAAAATGTACAGAAATAAGTGGAGAAATAGGATACTTACATATTATGAATATTTTTGACTGCAGTAAGATATAGTTATATTTCAGTTTCTTTACAATTTGAATAGAAGTTGTAAGCCATTTTGCGAATAGTTTGATATTGAGTATAAACCCATAGGCTGTTTAATATTGTAAAGTATTTTACTTTGATACCAGCACACAGTAAAATAAGGCTCATTTGCAGTTATATGATCAGCTTCAGTGATATTTAAATTTTCAAAAATAGTCTACACGTACGAAAACATTCTTTCACAACCGCACACCACATCTCATACTATATCTTCCCTACAGCAGGAAATATTCGTGTATACTGAAAAATTTAATACAGGATACATTTTCAAGTGTTAAATTTGTTTTTTAAATTTGGTATGAATACATTGTGGAACTGTCGGTTAACTTCACTGAACAAAATTGTTTTAAGTGTACTGTTTTGAAAGACAAAATTAATTAGGGAGAACTTTTCTCACAATAGAATTTGTAATGACTGAATTGTGTGAAAATGTAGTTATCGATGTGTGACATTTTTCTTTGTAATAAAAGAAACAGAAAGATAAGAAATTTAACTTGAGTAGAAAATGGTTAGAAGTACTGTCATGCGCATTTGAAGAAGTATATCCCCCATTAAATTTAAAAATTATTGACTGAATGTGTTATGTCCATCACAAATGCCGATGTAGGAAAGATATTTTTATTTAATACAAGGAGTTCGAAAAGGAGAGCACTAGGAATGAAAATTTAGATTTTTTCCGAAAAATATTCAGTTAACATAAAAATATCATTTATATGATTTAAATTTAAATAAATTAAAAGTATATTGAAATCATTTTTTATGTTATTCTAAATTAAAAATATAATTGAATAGAGAAAGATCTGTTTTATTTCATAAATATGCACCATTTATTGTCTTATTGTTTAAAAAAAAAAAGATAGGGCCTTTACTCTTTTTACCTCAAAACTTTTTTTAAAAACAGGAAAGTGAGCGCGTTTTCTTACTCTCATATTCAAAAATGAATACAGGATGCTTTTTTCTGGTTCAAATTGCAATACCAAAATATTTTTTTTTAATTTTTAAAAAATGACAGAAAAATAAATTTTGTTTGAAGAAAATATAACTATTTTTCAACTTTTAACAGGCCATTTATTTCATGTTTTTTTTACCCTGCATTTTGTTTTAATTTTACTGTGACTGAATCTATGGGGAAAACGACATAGTAGAACTACGGTTTTCATACAAGATTGCCCAAGGCAACTTAACAGCTAGCTGTAAACAATTGCTGTCCTGGTTCTCACTGAACAAAGACGCCGAACCAAGTCATAAAATTGTCCCCTTTCGACCTCCCAAGTTTTAAAAGGGGGAAAGAATTGAAGTCTGTTGCATTTTTGAAAGGAATAGAAAAATAAGAGTAAAACGCTTTCGGAATAACTTTTCAGGAGGAAGGTATCCACTTAGAGGGTTAAACCGGAACAATGGAGAAATAAATTTTTACAAATGAAATCAATACAACTTCAAACAGATGTCAATCTTCTGAAATCATTACTGGATTTTTTTTAAATTCGCAAACAGAAACATTTTATGAATATGAAACAAAGGCAAATGAGAGAAAATAGATTCGCAATATACGAATATAGACGTGTGCGTATGAAAAAAACGACATTACGATGACGGTGATGCAAAAAATGTTGTGCTTAAAGGAAGTAAAAAAAATCAAAACTTAAATTTATCTACCTCCAATGCTGGCCCCACTAAGTGCAACACCCTGAAGGAAGTATGCAAACCATATGAATTTACATCATGCGTTGGTGGCGATGAAATATGCAAATCACTAGCATTATAGCTCAGACGCACAGCATGGTGGACCCTAACGCCACCCGCAAGCGCTATTTAAGGGGAGAACAGATTGGCGATTTGAAGTATGGCAATTATTTTCTTGTGCATTTTTTTGCTTTATCTGCTTATATATGCCTCGTGAAAGACATTGAGCGTCTTTTGACCAAGTTTCTGGATTCGATCGTGGAAGAATAGAAGCCTATAGGGATTGCGGATTATCCTTCAGAGAAATCAGTCATCATGATTTACGAAACCAAGCAACTGAAATGTGGATCTGTCATCGCTGGATGTAGGTGGAAACGCCGGACCGATGGAGCCGATGACACCCATCTCATTGCAACTCTACCATGTGGATCACGCAGCCACATCACGAACAATAGCACTACAGATTCAGTTTATCATTCGGTGACCGCTCGTACCATTCGATGCCGTTTGCCGCAGAGTGGAAAGTACGCATGGTGTCCATTGCTTCGTTTATCCTTGACTGGAAACTACAGGCGTTTGAGCCGTCCATGGCGCGATGAACGGTGGACATGGACAACAGAATGGAACGACATCGTCTTTACTGACGAATCCCGCTTCTGCCTGCAACATCACGATGATCAGATTTGAGTCTGGAGACACCGTGGTGAGAGGCTGCTGAAATGTTGCGCTAAGCATCGCCACACTAGTATCATGGTTTGGGAGGGTATTGGATTTTACTGCCGCACCCCCTCAGTACGCATTGCCGGTACACTGAACAGCCAGCGTCACATTTCTGAGGTGTTAGAGCCCGTGGTCCTCCCATATATTCAACGTTTGCCATCAGCTATATTCCAAAAGGATATTGCATGACCACACGTGGCACGCATTATTTAAGAGTTCAATTCATGAGATTGTATTGCTTCCTTGGCCTGCTTGTTCTCTTGATCTATTGCCAATCGAAAACGTGGGTTTCATGCTTGCACAATGACTGTGGCCCGTGATACACCATCCCCTGCTACGTCAGATCAACTTTGATTATAGGTGAAAGTCGCATGAGCTTCTGTACCCCAAATATGCATTCAAAGCCTCTTTGAATCTATGCCAAGGCGTGTGACAGTGATTATAGCCAACAATCGTGGCTACACATCCGTGGTTGTCATCATCTACACATTACAAGAGGCTATATTTTTAATCGTTTGTGATCTTTGTACAACATGTTATCCTCTAAATAAATTTCACTGTGATATCTCTGTTCCTTCCTGGTTTTGAATTTTGTGTTGTCAGCAGTATATTTTAGACAATTATTATGAAAATGTTTCCCATCGTTTGGAAGCATATAGTAAAATATCTTTTATAGTTGGGTAACTCGTTGGTTTCCCACTAAGGGAAGATTCAGAAATTAAAAATATTTAGAGAACATTACCCTGAGGACATCGAATTTGAATTAGCAGATGAAATGGTTCATTTTAATAAGCATTTCATGTTACAAATAGAAGATTTTAAAAATGAAGAAATGGCAAATTAGCGGCAATCACACAAACGTTTCTCAATGTTATGACAACATTAAAAGTGTCTTATAACAAATATTTCTGGTGTGAACGAAGCTTTTCAAAATTAATGAAAACTGTCATCGATCTTCAATAACCCAAGAAAGACTGAACTCAATTGCTATTATGGCCGTTGAAAAAGACGTCTTGCAGAACACAGAACTCCAAGATGTTCTAAATGAGTTCACGGCCAAAAAATTAAAAAAACCAAATATTTAGATAGTTTTTATTGCAAGAGTTAGTTTTTTTATTACAGATTCTAATTAATAATTATATTGTTTATTTATATTTTTCCTAATTCGCTGATAATTTGTTATTTTGTTTGTGCAATGAAATATATTCTTAAAATGTTGTGTAATAAAATCATTAAGCTACTTGGCCTCGAGAATTTGACTGCCTAAGGGTCTCCATCTCATTTACCAGGTGTATGCATAATTTTTCCGGGGGTAATTTGGTAAAGAAAACACGCAATTTTCAAGAGAAAATTTTTTTAATTCAAAATATTGGCCATTGGCTTCTACATATCGCGCCCATCTTTCAGGTAATTTATGAATACCATGCCAGAAAAACTGCTTGTCTTTTGCGGCAAACCATTCGTCGAGCCATTTCCCAATTTTTTCGAAATTGATGAAGTACTGCTCTTCAAGCACCTTCCCCATTGATGCGAAGAGGTGATAGTCAGATGGCGCCAGGTCTGGGGAGTACAGCAGGTGTGGAAGGATATCCCATCCAATCGATTTCAAGGTGTTTTTCACTGGTTTAGTTGTATGAGACAGCGCATTATCGTGTAACAAAATCACTTTGCCATGTGGCCCATTTCGGTCGTCTTTCGATCAAAGTGTGCTTTCGCCGGGCTTCAAGACTTCATAATACACAATACCGCTCTGGTCCTACCAGACACAAAGCATGGTTTTCTTGCCGAAGTGATTTGGCATTGTTGAAGAACCGGCTTCGCCAGGTGATGATTTTTTCCGCTTCAGGTTTTTGAAATAAATCCATTTTTTGTCACCCGTCACAATTCGATACAAAAATTATTTTCTTTCATAGCGTTGAAGCAGCATTTCCCAAGTGATTTTACGATTTTCTATTTGACCTTCCTTCAAATCATGTGGGACCCATTTACCCAATTTATTGGTCTTCCCCATTGCTCGTAAACGTCTGTTCATTGTTTTTTGTGACACATTTAATGCTTTTGCCTATTGTTATCATCCAGTAACTCCTATAATTGCTCGTTTTCCTAATTGTGTGTCTTTCACATTGAAATGACCATTTTTAAATTGTCAAAACCATGTCTCACATGTGCTAATAGATGGAGAGTGTTCACCATAGGATTCTACGAGCAAATGATGAATTTTAACTGCCTTTTTTTCTTATGAGTAAATAAGAAATACAATGCGTGCCTCAAATGTTCTTTTTCAGTCACAAAATTCGGCATGATCACTGAACAAAAAAACAAAGACGTTAGTTTTTGGCGGTCTCAACTTGTGTGTGTTTGTAGTTTAAAGTCAGACGAGCAAAATGACGTATGTGTCAAATTAATAGGCTGCATACTTTTCGCTGGCACCATCTCTTAGTTAAACCGGAAAATATGTATGTACTTATGCATACACGAGGTAATCCAACACTGCATAAGCAGGGGATACTTAAATTACAAATTAATATTATTAATGTGAGTAAATTTTATTAAAATCATATTAAAATGTTTTAATAATATTTTTAATTAACTTTACATAAAGTTCTTGTAGCATGTTGATCTACTTTAAATATTATTTTAAGATACATTTTTCTAAATGGGGTCCCCCCCAAACACTTTATAGTTCGAAGGGAATCGAAAAAATTACTGCATTAAAAGAAACGAAAAGGATGAATATAATGGAATACTTTTAATAATTTCAGAAAATGCATTAAACACTTTTTGAGCGTCTTGTATAACATTGTTGTGAAAGTTTTCTAACTTCATGATATTTTTGCCAATAAAGCTTCCCTGCTTGTAAGCCCAGACTTGAACCCATTTAGGACACGCCCTGCGAAAGCGCAACACTAAATTCTATTTTTTTAAACATTGTTCTGGTGGTTTTTCAATGAAACTAAAATTTTATTTGTATTTTTCATACATTAATGGTTTTTCTTTAAATTACTTTTATCTTCAGTTAACAAGATTTTCACTCCCTCGTCAAAGGATTTTATTTTTAAAATAAAAGTGATTTCATTTAAAATCACTTTTATTGTGTTATTTATACTCAAATAAGTCTAAAAATTTAATTTGGAGCAATTCTGAAAACGAGAACTTGAGACGGCCTTTAGTGGGTTAACATCTGATCTATAAATATTATTTAAGTTAAAAATTGCAACTCATTTTATTTCTTTGAATGAAAACTTATCTAATTTGACATTCATGAATTAAATGCCAAATGACCTGCAATGTTCCATCAAAATTTTTGTCACACACGTTAACATGTCTTCTTTGCCATATGTGATATTCTACATATGGCAACACCACACTATTCTTTTGATAATACTTAACAATATTTCTCTCAAAATTAAAAATAATTCAACTATGGATGTTAGTTCTGTTAACGAACAGCGCCCTCTAGCTGTTTGTAAAATAAACTTCAGAGTGTGTGTGTAACAATAACTCCGAAAGGCTGTGTACGGAGTAGAGAAATTAAAAGAGATCACAGTCCACTACCAGTGTTGTTTATTGTGTTGAGTCAAAACATGGTCCGTCGAGCCGGAGTTAAGCGATCTTATGGATATGTGCATTTGTGAAACCGTTGGATTATCAAAATTCACAGTGGAAAAAAGTGATTGCCAAAGTGTGAATAGAGACCGATTGCGAGACCGAAACTCTAGGGAGCGGCGTGAAACAGCGATCTGAGGAGGTGGGTGCAATTAATTGATCTTTCTATTAGTGGCCTTAATTCATAAATATGTCTTTAAATAAATTAGGGAAAGTCGAGTTAAAAATCGTTGTGGAAGAGTTAAATTTAACTGTACCAGAAGGAGCCAAAATCGTTGACTTAAAAAGCTTAATTATAAATAATGACGTTTACAAAAAGGATAAGGAGTTAGTTCAATCTGCAATCGATTATGCTTTGGCGGAAATTAAAAATAAGAGATTGGATAGTGAAACTAAATTAGAATTTGAACGAATTAAATTAGCGCAATTGCAAAAACAATTAGAGCTTGCACAAATATCCAGAAGAATTTAATTCAAAATTCCGATGTTCGAAATCAGAGTGTTCTTGAAACTGCCCCCAATATTAATGTTGAGACTTTGTTAAAGTCCGTGAAAACTTTAACAATACCCGTACCTTCAAGAGTGGAGTCATATAATTTATTTTTCCAGTCGCTTGAAAAAGCATTCAAAATAAAAGAGGTTCCCGAACAATTTAAAGGCGAAATTCTTTTAAATATTCTAGGTAAAAGAGTTAATAATTTACTAGTTCATGTTTCCGAAGAAGAATTAAATAATTATAGTAAGCTTAAAGATGTAGTATTAAAAGAATTTTCCCCCACACCGCAAGAATGCTATAATAGATTTCAGAAAGCGCAAAAAATAAGTTCAGAGAGTTATGTACAATTTGCATCACGATTATGCGCGACATTTGAGTATTATTGTCAGCTGCATAATGTGAATGATTTTAAATCATTGTGTGAGTTAATTGTATCGGATAAAATAATGAACACACTCGACAGAGAATTAATGTCTCATATGAGCATAAAACAGGGAGAGAAATATTTTAAACCACAAGAGTTAGGGCGTGAGTGCGATATATATTTGTCATCGAAAGGCAAAATTAAAAATGAGATATTTTCTAAGCCCTTTTGTGAAAATGCCAAGCGTTTTAGTTATAATAAACAAAACAAATTTAACGCTAAAATACCGCGAGATGCATCGAATGTATTTTTTTGCGAGTTAAAAAATGATAAATGTGTATTGTGTAAAAATAATGTTCATGCTTTACAATTTTGTCCACAATTTAAAATGTTTTCGGTAAACGACACAGTAGAATTTGTTAAAAATAATAGACTTTGTTTTAAATGTTTTTCACCTCAATGCAGCGTTAGAAGATGTCGATCAAAAAATTGCTTCTGCTCTAAACCACATAATAAATTATTACATTATCCCAGAGAAATGAAAAATAATTCTTTCTTCCCCCTGGAGACGACGACAGAGGTTAACCAGGATGAACCAAAATTCGCCTTGAGTGTAAGTGCTGAATCTTTCGTTCCGAAAGTAGACAAAACACAAATCGTGGCAGCGGCATGGTTTAAAAACAAATGCCTTTTGAGTACTGCTTTAATTCTTGTGAAAGATAAATATTCAGAATGGCAGACATTTAGGGCCTTGTTAGACTCGGGAACTGAGACATGTCTAATTTCAAATGAATGCGCGAATAAATTACGACTTAAGACCGAAAGAATAAATACATTAATCTCGTGTTTAAATGATGCCTCTATGGTTGTAAATGGGTGTGTTAAAGTGGCGATTTCTAATCAAAATAAATCTTTCGAAAGGGAGTTGGATATGCTCGTAGTTAAAAAAAAATCACTTATTTTATTCCGCAGAAAGCGTTAGAGATAAATTCTGATTTTTCTAATTTTGGGGAATTAGCGGATTCTAAATTTAATGTTCCCGACAAAATTGATTTATTATTAGGTGCAAATACATTTTATGAGTTATTGAAACCGGAAAGAATTAAAATAAAAGATTCGCAATTACTGTTAGTCAACAGCGTATTTGGTTATATAGTAACGGGTAATTTAGATTCAATAAATGAAACTAAGGTTCACTGCGGTTTGATTCGTGATGAGGACTTGAATAAAACTTTAGAAAAATTTTGGAAAGTAGAGGAGGTAGAGGAACCAATAGTTAAAAATAAAAAAGGCTAATTTGTGAGGAACATTACGCGAATAGTCATTTTAGAACTAAAGAAGGTAAATATGTAGTATATATGCCCTTAAAAAAGGAACCCTCGTGTTGGGGTAATTCCAAAGACATAGCCCTCAAACGACTTGGATCGCTGTGGAATCGCTAAGCTAGAGATGAAAATTACTTAAGTTTATATTGTGAATTTTTAAGAGATTATGAAAGACTGGGTCACATGAAGGAAGTGACTAACGAAACTGAACCCGAAATCACATATTACGCTATCCATCATGGAATTTATCGTCCAGAAAAGTCCACAACAAAACTTAGAGTTGTCTTTATCTGTGCTTCGTTAACTGATAATGGAATACCTTTAAATGACATTCAATATAATGGAGAAGTGATACAATAGGACTTATATGCGCAAATGCTCAGGTTCAGAACTTACACGTATGCATTTACAGCAGATATTAACCCTCTAACTGGATACCTTCCTCCTGAAAAGTTATTCCGAAAGCGTTTAACTCTTATTTTGCGATTCCCTTCAAAAATGCAACAGACTTCTTTCCTTTGCCCCTTTTAGAACTTGGGAGGTCGAACGGGGACAATTTTACGACCCAGTTCGGTCCCTTTTGTAAAGTAAGAACCAAGAGATCAATCGTTTACAGCTAGCTGTTAAGTTGCCTTGGGCAATCTTCTTTGAAAGTGTAGTGGAATTCGGTGTTTCTTTCTCCTGAATGTTCAGTCACAGTAAAATTAAAAACGAAATGAAAGGTAAAAAAAAAAAAGAGGAAAAAATGAAATAAATAGTATGTTAGAAGTTGAAAAATAATTATATTTTCTTCAAAGAAAATTTATTTTTCTGTCATTTTTTAAAAATTAAAAATATATATATATTATTTTTTTGGTATTGCGATTTGAACCAGAAAAAAGCATCCTGTATTCATTTTTGAATATGAGAGTAAGAAAACGCGCTCACTTTCCTGTTTTTAAAAAGTAATGAGGTAAAAAGAGCAAAGGCCCTATCCCATTTTTAAACAATAACACAATAAATATTACATACGATGATTATATTTATGAAATAAAACCGATCTTTCTCTATTCAGTTATATTTTTAATTTAAAATAGCATAAAAAGGGATTTCAATACTTTTAATTTATTTTAATTAAAATCATATAAAAGATATTTTTATGTTAACTGGATATTTTTCGGAAAAAATTTAAATTTTCCTTCCTAGTGTTCTCTTTTTCGAACTTCTTGTATTAAATAAAAATTCCTTTTCTACATCGGCATTTGTGATGGACATAACACACATTCAGTCAATAATTTTAAATTTTAATGGGGGATATACTTCTTCAAATGCGCATGACAGTACTTCTAACCATTTTCTACTCAAGTTAAATTTCTTATCTTTCTGTTTCTTTTATTACAAGGAAAAATGTCACACATCAATAACTACATTTTCACACAAATCAGTCATTACAAATTCTATTGTGAGAAAAGTTCTCCCTAATTAATTTTGTCTTTCAAAACAGTACACTTAAAACAATTTTGTTCAGTGAAGTTAACCGACAGTTCCGCAATGTATTCATACCAAATTTAAAAACAAATTTAACACTTGAAAATGTATCCTGTATTAAATTTTTCAGTATACACAAATATTTCCTACTGTAGGGAAGATATAGTATGAGATGTGGTGTGCGGTTGTGAAAGAATGTTTTCGTACGTGTAGACTATTTTTGAAAATTTAAATATCACTGAAGCTGATCATATAACTGCAAATGAGCCTTGTTTTAGTGTGTGCTGGTATCAAAGTAAAACAATTTACAATATTAAACAGCCTATGGGTTTATACTCAATATCAAACTATTCGCAAAATGGCTTACAACTTCTATTCAAATTCTAAAGAAACTGAAATATAAATATATCTTACTGCAGTCAAAAATATTCATAATATGTAAAAATCCTATTCCTCCACTTATTTCAGTACATTTTAAAAACTGTAGCTGAATGCAATTTTTTATATTTATAAACGAGGCATAAAAGCTCACACAGTCGTAAAAATGTCTTTATCATTTTTAAATACACTACTATAAAACGTATATGGATTGTAAGATCAGTTGTAAAATCCTAAAAGCTTTTAGAGGAGCTAAAAACATGTAATTTTGGATTGATAGAATGCTTAATATAATACACAAATATACATGTTATTAAGCAAATACATTTGAAAAATCAAACTTCCTTCTGAAATAAACGTAATTGAAAGAAAAATGTTTAATTGCAAATGAGTGGAAATACATGTTTATCTAAGGGGTATCCCCAAAGTGAGGTAATCCTCAAACTTAAAACTCAAACTCAGTGGCACAACAATCCATGAGGGCCAGGAACTACTGTACCCACCATAATACACGTGACCATTGGACGCTGAGGTGCATGAACAGATGTCCCGATTTGGTGGTCTGTCTGAAGAGAGACCTTCAGTGTTTAAGACCCGAAGCAAGCTTGGTACTCATTTATCGACCCAATGTAGCGGGGATGAAAGGCAGAGTCGACCTTGCGCATCCCGTAATAGAACCCCAGACCTGTGGTGTGGAAGCACTATACACTACCAGTCGGTCCTATTCGGTGAAAAATAAAATTTAATGTTAGAATCTTATATAAATCCCTAATGAATGAGGGAGTCCAAACTTTTTTTTTCATGTAAACTGTTTAGACGGAAATGGTTAATTATGAACATTTCACAAGTTGCATAAATTAAAATTAACCGTTATAGTTTACATAAATTTTTAAGGGTGCAAAAGGTGTTTTTCGGCGGCACGAAATAATTTTAAAAGGAATACGGTTACGAAAAAGTAGTACAAATCTATCTAAAGTAGGGTTGGTTACCTTACATATTGTCAAACACAACATTGTATTGGAAGCCAATTCCACAATTCGTTGTTATAAAAATGTATGGAAAATTACAAGATTTATTTTTGCATTTGTAATTTATATATATATAATTTTTCCTGGGAACTTTAAAAGCTAGAGCGGCATCCATCAAAAACGCGTTTCTCTCTCTGTTTTTCCAGATCGCCCCTGACTAAGCCGGCTCTGCCATAGTAAGCGAAAATGCCGGATTTTGTTTGTCAAGATCATTTTATAGCAGACTGCATTTTTCATGTATTTTAGATGGTCGTTTTATATTTTCTACATCAATATCTTAATGTCTGAATTTAAAATTACATAAAATTCTTGACATTCGCATCAATAACCATGATAAATTTTATTAGTATATGAATGTGTCATCAAACGATTACATGACTAATATTAACACATTTTTTTAACCGTTTAATTAATATTAAGTATAACATAACGCCCACAAATTTTCTAAACTTTAAAATAAATATTTCGAAAACTACTTCAGATATACTCAAAATTTTTTATTCCTACGCTTTAGCTTCTCAGTTTTGCTTCTCTATGTAAGAATTTATTGTAATTGTATATTCATCAATTTTTTTAGTATATTTTTTGCTCTTAGCATGCGGTTTTCAACTGAATTGTATGAAATCTTCGAAATACATTAAATGAATGATTGAATATTAACGTCGCACTGTTCAGCTACACGAGGACTTTTGGCGACGGACCACGTAATTTTGAACCATCGTCAAGTGACGTGGACGACACCTGAGCTGGCACCCCCCTCTCCTAACTACCACACCACACCAACGGGAGGACGTTTCAGCTCTCGACAGATTTAACGTGCATCGCTGCCCTACACGGCGGGTCTTTAGTGGTACTGGGCTCGAACTCGTGACAAAGCAAGCCACGTTCCGATACCTATACCACTCGGCTACCGCGGCCGAAATATATTAAAAGATACCAAAGAAGCTATATAATAAAATTTGAAATTTTTATTATACTCAAACAATTGCTAAAACTTATGGCAAATAATTTTTAACTGCGCGATGCATTTTTTTTTTCGAAATTTCAAATGGAATTTCTAACATAAAATTTCTAGCTTTATAAGATCGAGATTTCAAAAAATATCCAGATTTTAATTAGTTATTCAGTTAGCCTTTAAAAAAGATAAATGTTGAGGTATTTTGTATAAATAGATATTTTTGAACAATAAATAATTCGAATGTTTTTCAATAGCTCGAATTTAAAATTGATTTTTATGTTTATTTATATGCATAAATGTCTACTGTAAATTTTTCCGTATATTTTTGATTACCATTTATTCAAACATTCAAGTTATAAAAAAAATGTGTGAAAATCTTCATTCATGTTGTCTTTGATGTAAACTGAAGTTCAAGCACTTAAAATTCAAATATAATTCGGTGTATTTTAACAATATATAACCAGGCACACACACACTGTACTTAAACTTCCCTGAACACTTAGGCTTTGAAATCTAAAAAAAAAAAAAAAACTAATAAATCTTATTAGTTTTTTTTTCGTTACTATTTTTATCAAAGTGTAAGAAAATGTTTCAAATGATTTGATGGAGTTTAAATTTATTCATTTTTAGTGGTTGGAAAATTGAAAAGGTTCCAAACTTTAAAGAGTTTGGTGTTTTATTAATTTTTTCGGTATCTTATAATAAAATAATCATGTTTCAAAAACTGAAAGCTTTGAAGGGAAAGTCAGTTTGGATAGTTCTTATACTTAAAGAGTCGTCTTGTCTACTATTACGAAGATCTTTGATCCTGTTGGACTGATGGCACCAGTAATTTCTAAAGCAAAGATTTTCCTCCAGCGTTTGTGGAGAAGCAAATTGGAATGGAATGACCTTCTGCCAGCTGAAGAATATCGAAAATGGCATCAATTCTTAATATCCTTAGAGAATATCAACAATATAGAGATACAAAGGCGTATATTCTTGTCGCTTTTCCAGAAGTTATTGAGATCCATGGCTTTGCTGATGCCTCAGAGCGGTGCTACGGTGCAGCAATTTACTGCAAATCTAAAAATTTGAAGAGTGAAACTTTAGTTCGGTTAATCACAAGCAAATCGAGAGTAGCGCCTATTAAAAGCCTGACAATTCCCAGACTTGAATTGTGTGCTGCAGGGCTATTGGCAAAACTTGTGAAAAGAGTTGTAGCTGCTTTACAACTAGAAACTACTGAATTATATCTTTGGTCGGATTCGATGATCGTCTTGGAGTGGCTGTGAAAGGAACCGATGGACTTAAAGACCTTTGTTCAAAATAGGGTTGCCAAGATACAAGAACTCTATCCTAATCAGTTATGGAGACACGTACCATCTGATCAAAATCCCGTAGACTTAGTCTCCCGAGGAGTCGATCCTGATAAACTTTTGCAACAAAACTTATGGTTTAATGGACCAACATTTCTTTCAGATGATGACTATCCTAATCGAACTATAAACTGTAGAGAGAAACTAGATGAATATAATTCAGAACTGAAAAACTGTGTTAATGAACAAATTGAAAACTTTCAATCGGTGCTTAATATTCATGTTAATGGGATTTTTTAAACGACCTTCTTAATCTAAGCAATAATTATGTAACTATTTTACGTGTATTAAGTTTTATTTTCAGGTTCGTGGAAAATTTAAAAGATATAAATAGAGTAGCTGGTCCACTCACAACAAAAGAATTTGAGAAAGCTGAAACATTTCTGGTAAAAAAAGTGCAAGAGCAAGAATTTTCCAGTGATATTAACCATCTTAAAAGTAAGGGGAGTGTGCTACCAAACAGTAAGTTAAAGACATTGAATCCCTTTTTAGATGACAACGGTGTCTAAAGAGTAGGAGGACGATTGTGTAATTTAGAGTTAAGTTTTAATAAAAAGCACCAGATAATTTTACCAAAAAATAATAAATTAACTTTAATAATAATAGAATATTTTCATAAGAAATATTTATACATGTGGAAACTGTATCTTTACTGAATCATATTCGAGAAAAATTTTGGCCGTTGAATGGTAGGTCAATGTGCAGAAAAATTGTATATAAATGTATTGTATGTTTTAAAGCGAAACCAATTGTGTCAACTCAAATTATGGGTAATTTGCCAAAAGAGAGACTTATTACTGATTATCCATTTAATTGTTCAGGAGTAGATTTTTCTGGTCCTTTTTTCATTAAAAATAAAGGACAACGTAAAGGAAATTGTTTAAAGTGTATATTTGTATTTTTGTGTGTTTTGTGTTTAAAGCGGTACATATTGAGTTAGTATCAGATGTAACATCCCAAGCATTCATTGCCGCGTTGAAAAGGTTCATGGCTCGAAGAGGCAAATGTGCAAATCTGTTTTCGGACAATGGTAAAAATTTCGTCGGAACTAGCAATGAAATTAAAAAACTCCTTGAAATAGTCAGAAACCCAGACGAAAAAAATTAGCTAATTACTTATAGCAGCAGAAGGAATAGAGTGGAAATTTATTCCCGCGAGGTCGCCCAATTTTGGAGGTCTTTGGGAAGCGTCCATAAAGTCATGTAAATATCACTTAAAAAGAGTTGTGAATGGAATTAATTTAACGTACGAGATGAACTACTTACGGTTATTGTACAAATTGAGGGAATTTTAAATTCTCGACCGCTTTTCCCCCTATCAAACAATGATGATGATTTCCAAGTGCTTACACCAGCTCATTTTTTACTTAATAGGTCATTAAATTCGCTCGAAGAGCCTAATTTGACAAAATGTAAAGAAAGTAATCTCAAAAAGTGGCAAAAAATAACTAAGATAGTTCAATTAATGTGGAAATTTTGGAGTCGTAATTACTTGAATCAATTACAACAGAGGGGAAAATGGATGTTTTAAAAAAATAACGTTAAAATTGGAGACTTGGTTTTAATAATTGAAGAAAATTTACCAACCTATAAATGGGCATTAGGTAGAATCGTAGAATTGTATTATGGCGAAGATAAAAAAGTTCGTGTTGTTAAAATTAAAAAACTCAGTATAGTACATGTAAAAGAGCCATATCAAAAATTTGTGTTTTACCAATGGTAGATCCTTAAATATAATTTGAATTTTTCATTTAGTGTACCATTCGTGGTGTGTAAATTTGGCTCATTGTTAGTAAAGTGATTTTGTATTTGTATAAAAAAATATTTGTTATTTGCGAAATCTTGCATTTATATAATGATTTATGTAATTGTATTTCTTGAGAATTGTGAAGTGTTGAATGTGTAAAGTGTTCTAGATGTAATAAATATGAATGTTAATTTAGTAACAATGATTGCATGGTTAAACCAGTGCAATGTGGGGCGGTATGTTAGTTCTGTTAATGAACAGTGCCCTCTAGCTGCTTGTAAAATAAACTTCAGAGTGTGTGTGTAACAATAACTCCGAGAGGTTGTGTACGGAGTAGAGAAATTAAAAGAGATCACAGTCCACTACTAGTGTTGTTTATTGTGTTGAGTCAAAACAATGGATATCAATAATTAAATCTAATCCCATGATGTACATATACCCTTGCTTTTGCCAAGTGCCAACATATGAGGCATATCAATTCTTTCTTTATTTTTTAAGAGAATAATTGACTTTTATGAGAGCTTCTCTAACTGCTTGGCATGCCATTTCAAGAATTTTTTGTCTTTGTTTTTATCAATAAATTATCTATGCACTGCGCAAATATTTTTTAACTATTTCCTAATGCAAAAAAAGAAAGTTTCCTATGCATCATGATCTTTGCTTATGGATAATAAGGCACTAACCAGCTAGTTATTTATATCATGCGAGCCCTCCTCTTGAAAACTCAAGTAAAATGTTACTTAACATTCATAAGAAGACGTATAAAAATTCCATTTTTGCAGAGTACCCCATGAAATGAACACAGTGTGAACACAATTTTTACAGGGAACTTTCTATAATAATTCAGAAAACATAGCTTAAGTATTAAAATGTAACTTGCTTCCAGTTGGTCATACTAATAGCATATAATTATCCTCGCTGTATGATCTCAGTCAAAAGTTGTCACTATTTCAGACCACTGCTTCTTACCATTTTTCTGTAACAATGTTTCTCCTTTTAGTATTCAGTTTTTCCATTGACATGGCTGCTCTAAGAGAACCACATACTCATTACTTTTACCAACAAAAAAATCTAAACTGATTTTAAGTTCGAAAAAAGAACTATTTGTTTTAGTAAAATCAATAAAAAGTTTGAAACAAAACAAGTCTGGACGAATTCAATCATTTGACCCCAGATGGATTTTCTCCGAATAATCCTAATGGGAACTGTCACAATCTGTGAGATGATATCAAACATTTTTCAATTCTTTTGACTTCCATTGCGCCATTGAAGTGTTCCGTTCGCCTTGTTGTTTCTCCTTGGTCCTTAGTCCAGGTTGTATGATTGTCTCCGAACATAGTGAAATGAATTGAAGTAAAATATGTAATGCTAACTTTTTAGATCGCATCTTATTAATCAAAAGTCTATTGTTTGCAGACTGAGTGCTAATCAAGAAAGGAATAAATAAATTATCAAGCAATAATTCTAAAATTTTCTATCGTTTGTCCGTTCTTCTTTTGATAGTCTGGAACATTTTCCACTGAAAGCCAAGGATCTAAAGGAGATATTTAGCTAATTAAACTACAAATACATTAATCTCGATTTCGTTGTATGCAGGGAGCCAAATAAATGGAATTGATTGAACAACTTTGAAAATTTTTTGCAATGTTGAATTGAAATCCAAAACTACTGTATTCAATTTTCTATTCATATTTTGGAGAATTCTGCACGAATAAGTTGCCAGTATGACATATTTGTCTGCTTCCGTAACCTTGTACTTTAAAGCAATCCATATAACAATAGCTTTGGTTGTAAAAGTTCAATTAAATTATCTCAGTAAAAAGTTTTGAAAAGCCCCCTTTTTTTTTAATTGAAATTCCTATTGATGTTTGGTCTTAGAAATATAGACAACGAACGAGTTACAAACAAATAATATTGATTTTAGTCTAAAATAACTCTTTACTTCTGTCCTGTACTTGATAAAATAGTATTTAAAATGAGAATTAATAAGAACTGATCAAAAGGAAATATCAAATTTTTTGAGTTCAGGGCAATTTTTTTTGTATGATGGTAGAACATAAACAAAAGAAGAAAGAAATCTAAACTGTTCCATAACTCAATAAAAAAAATACATAAAACCGAATTTTGTGTGTGTGTGTGTGTTTGTTTGATTTAGAGAGAGGTTAGTATAGTATTAAAATAAAAATGTTTTTAATGAATTGATCAACTTTTCACATTTTTAATGTCTATTATGATGTCTTGTAACTTTTTCCCTCCTTTTTTCTATTAATCCTTATGTGTGAGGCCCGTGGGAAATAGCTATCATATGAATACGGCGCGGGGTAAAGAAAGGTTGCATATCCCTGCACTAAACAAACAAAACCATCATGAAATTTGATGCATACATACACCATAAAATATAGATATACAAATTAATATATATACACTTATGTCCATAAATTAATTATAATGCCAGCTCCAGGAAATAAAGGTTCAAAAACAAAACAAACGGGACTTATTTATTAAGCTTATTTATTAAACAAAAGATAAAGAACAAAACAGATGGTGTATGTGTGATACCATTCATAAAGATAACGATTTTTGCTATCTGGAGCAATTACAAAAAAATACTCTCTTTACAAAAACTTAATATTAGAGGATAATTTGTGACAAATCTATACGGAACTTTATCACTAACCTTCTGAGTCGACCTTTTTAGGGAAATTTAATTCCCTACCTATTTCCAATCAACTCCAAAAAGCGGACAGGATTCCTTGTTATATGCAGATTAGATAAAGTATTTAAGTCAAAAACGAAATAGTAAAGTTGGAGCAGTAGGAGATAGATATTGAAGCATAAAGTTATAGTGAATTTGAATTGAAGATTTCTTGTTGGAGATAATTTAATCTCAAGAAGAGTTGAGATTCCGTTGGTAATTATAGATTTATAATTAAAGTCTCATTAAAGTTTTAGGAGTGAGATTAAAGTTAAATGTTCAATGAGAACATTATTAAATATAATTCTGGGATCTCTTATCGTGGTAATCTCTGTGTGATCGTTATTTAATAAATTAATTAATTGGATCATTAATTAATTAAGTTAATTTAAAGGATATTACCTTTAAAACCTCATAATACTAGTTAGATAAATTTGTCAATAAGTCTTTGATTCTATTTGGATAAGATAACCAAATAAAGAAAGTTGTTTATAAAAATGGCTACTGGTTCTTACATGACTCTTATTTATTCTCGTTCTCAAAGTGAGGTCCTAGGAGACCTTCACAAATTCAAATATATTGTATATCTCCAATATGATGAAGCACAGCCCGTACAACACTTGGGCATGTTGAGTATCAAATTATTGAGCTGTTCTTGGGGAACCTCACAGCAAGCAATGCTCTCCGGTTCACATGTAAGATGTGGTTGAAACTCATTGCCTAAGCATGTGTCACACATGCTTCAACCCAGATGAGAATTCTGATTGAACTCAGATTGAAGGTACCATGTTTTCTTGGTGAAGACACACAAATTTCATTCCTAAACAAACGTAAATGTTGTTTCAGAATCATGTCCCAATAAATTTGACTTGTCATGGCTCTGATTTGAACATGTAGATCTATTCTGAAGCCCAGTAAAATTTCCCCCAAACGAGCAATCTTACACCACCATAACCGTGCAGTTCAATGATGTTGTGTTGGAGATGATGGGTACTGGCTTTCTCCATATGAAGGTCTGGCAAGAATCAGCCTATTAGCTAAACCTGGACTCGTCGGAAAACATCACACATACCCACTGTGATGATGTCTACATACACACACACATTACATGTTCTTTACTCCAGGCTAATCATTGGAGACAGTGAGTTGTACAGAATTGAACACATCTAAGAAGTATGCGAGCATATAGACCAGCGTGTCCGAGCGTCTATTCACGGTTTGTTTTGAAACTGTCGTACCTGTGGCTACAGATAGCTGACGGGACAGGTCGGATTCTATACTCCGTCTGCTTCTTTTTTGTAGTTACTGCCAAACATCGATTTTCACTCGGTGTTGTAACTCGGAGACGATCAGTATTGTAATGTCCAATGACACTTCGGTCATTTTAGAATTATTGCCAAAGCCTAGAGATGACATTTTGTGCAATTCCAAGTTCCTGTTATACTTCCATCTGAGTACGCTATATTCCATTCTGCCGATAGTTTTACTAAGTAAAGAAACATCCTCATGCTTCCTCTGTATCATAACTATTCGGTTATGCACTGAGTGGCTTACAAAACACTTGTGAAGAATTTTACTTCTTTGTCATCATTCCTCATTCACTCCTCTTTTACACTCTCGTCATTGTAACGTACTGTTGGTGTCATCTGGTGGCTTCCTGTAGTTTTCATATTATTGCTGAAGATGTGTGTGATAATTCTACGAGTGAAATTTTTAGTCTAGTGTTGAATTTCCATGTGATTCTGAATTATCCTTAATTTATGGACAAGAGTGTATATGCATGTATGTATATATAATAACTAGCTGGTATACCCATTCTTCACACGAATGAATTGAAAAATAAAGCAATAAAGATTGAAGAAAAAATAAATTTTTTTATGTGATACATTTAAATGAATTGAAAACTAAACAAAAGATCGGTTTTTTAGCATTTCTCTGCTCAACAAAAAATCAGATTTGTCAAATTTGAAATCTGTAGGTCTAGTAGTTGAAAAAAGGGATTTTTTTATCTATAACGCCCTCCGTAACACTCATGTGGGTTGACTCTTGAAAATCCCTTCTTATTAGGTCTCTGATGAACAAAAGTTAGTGTTTTCTAAATTTAAAGTTTAAAGGTTTAGTTATTTATAAGATAATTTATGAAACACTTTCGTAACCCTTCTTGGATGTCAATTTTCGCAAAACCCTCTCTACTCCATGAAATTTCAAATCATGGTTTAATAGTTCGAAAAAACGAAGTTCTCTTTTATCTATAACCTCGCAACCATCTTGAGGTTCAATTTTCCTAAATGCCTCTTTTGTAGCGGTTCTCTACTCCTTCAAAGTCAAATTTCAAATCTGCAGGTCTAACAGTTAAAAATCGTGGACATTTATCTATAATGGCACTTAACCCCTAGAAACCTCTTTGGATCGATTTTGGCAAAGCCCTTTCTTAGCGAATCTCTACTCCATGAAAGGAACATGCCTACCAAATTTCTAGTTTGAAGGTTTAATAGTTCAAAAACGGGAATATTTATCTCTAAAGCCCCATTAACCCCTAGCAACCCCTCTTGGAGATCTATTTTCAAAAATGTTTATGGTAGATGATCACAACTCTACAAAAGGAACATGCCTGCCAAATTTCAAGTCAGTAGATTTTATAGTTCGAAAACGAGATTATAATTATCAACGCCAATTAAGCCCTCGAATCATTTTTGGGAGTCAATTTTCACAAAACCCTTTCTTAGAAGAACTTTATTTCATAAAAGGAATTGGCCTACAAGATTTCAAATCTGTAGATCTAATATTTTAAAAACGGGAATATTAATCTTTAATGCCCTTTAATCCCCCGCAATGCCCCTTGGAAGTCGAATTTTGCAAAACCCATTTTGTAGCTTATTTCTACTTCATAAAAGAAATCTGCTTGTTAAATTTCAAGACTGTACGTCTAATAGCTTAAAAATAGAAATAATTATCTCTAACACCCGTTATTACCCCCCGCAACGCCACTTGGGCATCCATCAGAACATAGTTTTACTAACTCAGAAAACTTTGCGGGCCAAACATTCCCAAAAGCTTCATCGCAGTCGGATGAACGAAGAAATAAGAGACACAAATTTTCATTTTTATTTATATAAATAACAAATAAAGGAAGGGATGGGGGCTAACAACGTCCAAAACAGGGTAGCTTGAATTCTGTGATCGAGAGTCAAGAACAAAAACTGGTACATGAAGGACGGTGAAGCAGGGTTCAAGCCGAAGGATTTAGAAAACATTCTACATTTCCATTCGACTCAATTGAAATCCATTGGCTTTTCCTTCTCAATTACAGAATTTAAGCTTCCTCTGTTTTGTATAGAGCGTACGCAAGCGTGGGTTCAATCCCACATTCAACAACAGATTTTTAACTTTTGCCATTCAGATTACCATTGCTTTTGGAATTTAAGCCCCGCCCCCGTAAGGGAAGTAGTCTATATACACTCCAATGGGGCTTTGTAGAATCTTTCATTTATCCGTTATTTCTTATATTGATTCTATGTTCATGCACATCAATTTTGTGGCTGTAGAGTGCCAATTTAGGTTAAAATTCTTTGATTATTTAATATTCCTTTATATATATATATACACACTCAGGCACATTCAAAATAGCGACCCAAGAACAAAGCATCGGATTGGAATAAAATTTAATACACATAATGACACAGATGAGAGCTTCACTTGATCTCAAAAACAAGACAATTAAACGAATACAGGGTGTGCAACGACATAAATACTGAGCAACTTCAATAGCACATTGGACCACCTCCAGCTGCAATACATGCCGCCACACGGTCCGGCATTGAATTGATTAGACACCTTATGTTGTCCTGAGGCAGATGGGCCCACAAATCTTGAACAGCCAACCCTAAATCATGTACAGAGTGACACGATGGCATCTGCCGTTTTAGCTGATCCCACACGTGCTCTACAGGAGAGAAATCGGGGGAGCGGGCCGGCCATGAAAGAGTCTGAAAATGACGTAGGAAGTCTTGAGTAACTTGCTGTATGCGGACGAGCATTATCTTGCTGGAAAATTGCCCCTGGCAGACCATTTAGGAAAGGTCCTACATGGGGTCGAAGAATATCATCAACGTAATGTTGATCCGTTAAGGTTCCACGTATCATAATTAAAGTAGACCGGCTGTCATAGGCTATAGCCCCCCAGACCATTACACGAGCTGTGCGGGCAGTGTGACGTAGAACAATGTGGGGGGAATTGTACCGCTCCCCAGGGCGTCTCCACACCCGTACACGGTTATCATCTGTCCCCAAAACAAACCGGGATTCATCACTAAACACAACCTTTTGCCAATCTGTGACATTCCACATTGATCTGGCTTGGCACCACTGTAGACGCAGTTGCCGATATTCCGGTGTTACAGGGAGTGCCCCAAAATGGCACTTGGATTTAAGATTTGCTTCTGCAAGGTGTCTGGAAATTGTTTGTGGAACCATTGCTACGCCTACGTCTGCTCGTATCGTTGAACGAGTCACTGTGGGGTCCACAAATGCTTGCAGCAGGATCCTTCGATCCTCTGTCCTCGTGGTCTTCCTGGTCGCTCCAGACCCGGTTTTCCGCACGTGGATACCTTCTCGTGTTCACTGCTCCCAATAATTTCTAACGGCATACTCCGAACGATCCACCTGGCCAGCAACACGGCCTGCAGTTTTCATCCCGATGATCAGGCCTCTCTCAAACTCGCTTAACTGTGAGAAATGTCTTCTAGCACGTTTACCCCTGGCATGTTTCGCTTACCAAAGTCTTCCTACAATCGGCGGGTAATCGTCACGTTCAAGAATCTTTGAATTTGCACTGGCTTATATAGCACCCTCTTCCTGATTGTAGCGCCACCTCGGCGTGTATGAGCATGCGTATTCGCACAAAACTTGGATTATTTGCATATCACATTACGCTCTACTTATTTGCAAAGTTTCGCGATTGTACTTAGCTTCTTTCTTGGGTCGCTATTTTCAATGTTCCTGAGTGTATAAATGTAAGGATACTTAAATTAGATTAAAAATTAAATTCCCTATCTAACACTTGACTCATCTTTCTCAGTTCACATCTTCAAGTATCAAACTAATCACCCATTTATTTCTTCCGAACATATGGCCTTGCCAATAAACATGTCTAATTTCAGATCGTTAGATTTAATAGTCAACATATGTCAGCATTAACTTTCAAATACCCTCTTCAAATCCGCGATACTTACTACGTGTTTTTCAAGTGTTATCCACTTGAAACCACCACCATGGCGTGCTTTTTTCCTCCCTGTTTTCAGTGTCAGAACAGATGTAGGAATGATTGAATAAATATCATCCCATTTTCTAACTTTTAATCTGATTCTGTCTTCAAAATCATGACATATATATATATATATATATATATATATATACAGGGTGCCCAGCCTTAAAATGGCCCAATAGGTAATTCATGAACCATTCGGTTAAGACATGCACTTCCAATTTTCAAAATGTTTTAAAAAAGGTAAAGAATGTTTATACTTGTTTTTCGAACCCAAAACCCCATTTACAAAAAAAATTACAAAATTTACATTTTTATACGGTTCACAGATCCTATCAATTATTCTTAGGAAAAGATGCAGTACACAAAAACAAAGTAAACACAAAAAGTTTCATTTTATTACGATAAAAACTGACCGAGTTATGCCTACATAAAGTTGAAGCATCTGAATTGCTCAGAAAAGGGGTCGTATATAAATTCAGTTTAGAGAACAGCAGTAATTCATCATCTACAGAAAGATCAAAAGAAAAACATCATAGTAATACTAAAACATCGTAGTAAACATCATAGATTGATCATTTGCGATGCTAGATGGCAAACAATAAAAGTTAAAGTAAAGAAATACAACTTGTACCGAAAAGATTTAAACAGCTTGTTTAAACAAACAACAGAAAAAGAATACATGATTTGTCGTTCAAATTATAGCATAATGTTGAATGATTCTCCAATCATGAATCAGGGGCTTTATTATATCAGAATGAGCAAATTAAAATAATGTTCAAAATGACTGCCTTCCGCAGAATTGCAGTACCGAACCCGCGTCAGAAACTCCGCCTGTAGCTTCTGATACCTCTTGATCTCCGTAGCCAATTATTCGAGTGTCAAATGTCTGCACCAAAAATGTACATGTTTGCGCAGATTTGTGTGCAGGGGCACCATCATGCTGGTACCACGTGCGTGACAAATCCCGTAAGGAAACTTCCTCTTCTAAAAAATCGGCTAACGGTCTAGATAAAATTTCCGTGTATGATTCTGATGTTAAAGATCCGTCGAAATATATTGGGCGAATTAAGGTGCTCTTCCATATTCCGCACCACACATTCACCGACCAACGCACTTGGTGGCGATTCGGTCGTATTAGATGTGGGTATTCGAGGGACCAATAATGCTTATTCTCTGTATTAATATTGCCTTGCTTCGAGAACTGGCATTCATCCGTCCACAAAACTTCATTCAAAAAAAATCTGGATTCTCATCCAGTGAGTTTAACACGAAATTGCATAAATTAAAACGACGCTCCTGGTTTCCGGGCATTAGTTCCTGCGCCAGGACTGGACGATAAGGATATGCACCGTACGTATATAATATGTTCCCCACCGTCGAATTTGAGTAGGAAAAAGCCTTGCTAATATCCCGGACACTACTTTCAGGATGATCCAGGGCATATCATAGAACATCCTCAGTGGGTGTCCGCAAGCTTGAAGGTGTGGCGTGAGATAAGGGAATACGTCCATGACAACTCCCAGTTTTAAACAAGTGTTGAACATGACTGGCAATTGTACAATAAGATGGATGTCTTCGACTGGGAAATTTAATGGCATAAAGTCTTGCCGCCTATCTCTTATTTCGAATATACTGCCCATACAACAGTACCATCATTTCGCAGTATTCTTCATTTGTATACATCTCGTTCTCCCGTACTAGAATTCGCAATATTAGAATACAACTGAATGCAATTGCAAATGACTACACAACAGATTTTTAAAGTTCGCCATGATCAGTACCGAAGCAAAGCAGTCTGATGCCGCAGCAAATAAATCTATTTTTTTAAACTACTTTTGAAATGTTTTCTTACTCCAAAATATTTTATTTTGTCTATGTTTTACATTAACACATAATAAATTTTATCTCTTAAGTATTCAATTTTTTTAATATTAACTTTAAATTTAAAAACGATTTACATAAGAGTGACGTGCAATAGCGAAAGTTTCCTGGCAAAGTTCCAATTAATTTCACTTTAGAGACAGCCCCTTACTAGCTTCTTTAAAAATGCCCAGAAAATGCATGGAATGTATGATTTTCAAAGTTCCATAACTCGGCCAGTTTTTATGGTAATAAAATGAAACTTTTTGTGTTTACTTTTTTTTTTGTGTAATGCATCTTTTCCTAAATATAAGTGATAGGACCTGGGGACCGTATAAAAATTTAATTTTTGTATTTTTTTCTCTAAATGGGTTTTTTGGTTCGAAAAGCACGTAAAAACATTTTTTACCTTTTTTAAAACATATTTCAATTTGGAAGTGCATGTCTAAACTGAATGGTTCGGAAATTAGCTATTGGGTCACTTTAAGGCTGGACACCCTGTATATATATATATATATTTAGCTATAAAACCTAAGCATAACTAGTCAAGATAGTAGGAAATATTAGCCACAATAGTACAATAGAAAACTTCGCCTTAGGAACCGAGATTGCGGGTTTAAAAAGAGTTTTAGGGCTAGCCAACCTTCACTTGTAATTTGCCTATACTACTGAGGCATAGAGAAAGGAAGGAATATTATTATGAGAAATTTAAATATTACAAATAAAATACACTATATTAATAAAATATAACAATAAAGTTAAAGCCTACTAGTATTTACTAGTATAGATTTAAAGTCGGTGCAATAATGTAGATGGTAAGACTTACTTCGTGAGTAGAGGAACAAATTATGTGTTTCCTGCTCGAAACAAAAGGAAAATTGTACAGCAAATTTTTTTAAATTAGTGTGAATTATGATAAAATAATTTTAAGACTATATATATATACATTTAAAAACCTTTAAATATTGGTATAAAATTTTATAGAAAATAAAAAAGCTACACAAAAATATATAAATAAAAAATAAAATATTATTCATCTATTAAACATGTGACGCCTCTATTAAAAAAATTGTATAACTAATTGAAAAATGCTATTATTATTACATATTATCATTTCACTGAGAAGTATTAGAAATATAATTGTAAAGAAAGTTAGAAGGATATCCATGTTCAATACATTGGTTGATAAAGTTATTAAAATTTAAATATACACTCACGTGGAAAAAAATTAGCGCACCAAGAAATAATTCCGGGATCGTAACGAAACTGGGCATGAAGGTATATGTCGGGGAGATATGCAAATTATTAAAAATGCAGCGTGATTCTTCTGCAGCCTGTGTCTTCTTGAACCGTACGAAGTCGCCTGGTTGAAGGACATTTGTAACCACGGCTCCCTTTAAGTGTGCTGCCCTTGACGCCTAATCATCGACGCCTCTGTTTGGAATGGTGCCGTGCACGAGAAAACTGGAGTGCAGCGGAATGGAACCAGGTCGCCTTTAGCTACGAATCCAGATTCAGTCTCAGCAGTGATGACAATCGTGTTCCTGTGTGGAGACCCTGTGGTGAACGCCTCAATCCTGCCTTTGCTTTACAGCGACACACCACTCCCACAGCTGGTGTGATAGTATGGGGTGTCATTGCCTACAATACATGGTCACCCCTAGTATCGTTCCGTGGCACCATGACACCTCAGCGGTATGTCCATGACATCCTGCAAACACATGTGTTGTCACTCATGCAACGGCTCCCAAGAGCCATTTTTCAACAAGACAATGCTCCGCTACACACAGCAAGGATGTCACAAAACTGCCTCCGCACTGTTACTACCCTTCCTCGCCTGCCCGATCCCCAGATTTGTCTACAATCGAGCATGTCTAGTATCATTTGGTACGCGGAGTTGTGCATCCCCCGAGTTGGAACGAACTAATGGCAAGGTTACACCAAATATGGAACGAAATGTCTCAAGACATCATACAGAACTTGTATGCCTCAATGCCCAATCGTATAGCATCATGCATTCGCGCAAGAGGGGTTCAACAGGGTATTAAATCCTCTGTTATTTTGCCTTTTCTCTGAAATAAAGTATGCTTTTTCTTTGATTTTCTAATAATTTACTTA
The DNA here is from genome assembly GCA_019973935.1 of Trichonephila clavipes. Classification (NCBI taxonomy): domain Eukaryota; kingdom Metazoa; phylum Arthropoda; class Arachnida; order Araneae; family Nephilidae; genus Trichonephila; species Trichonephila clavipes. Next base: position 1,039,309 of record BMAU01021280.1, on the reverse strand, counting down.
TGTCAAAGCAGTCATTACGTATGTAAAATTTCGTTTCCTTTTAACGACTCCTTCTTGGTGCTCAAATTTTTTTGTCCATGAGTGTAAATTAGATTTATCACTAAGTAATACATTATTACGATAAATACAGATAAAAAATATTTCTATGTATAGAGATTGGTAAATTTAAATTCCAGTATGGCACTTTAAAAATGTTAAAATTAAAAGCATCTCTTTTATCATAAATATTACTATGTAATTTATAATCCTTAATATACAATTATTCATCCAATTAATTAATTTTAACTAGGTTTAAGTAATCAGGATAAAAAGTAATATTGGGGTTAAAATTATTATTTTTACCAAAAACAATTACATCATCTATGTATCTAAAAATGTAATAATCATTATTAATAATATAATTATATTCATAAAAGTGTAAATATGTTGATATCTATCTATATATTCCTTCTTGTGTTGATGTTCCAATCCTTAACATCATTTCGCGTGGGATCTTAGCGTAGAAGGTAGCTATTTTGTATCCAAGGTTTTTATTTTTACATGTAAGTCTTTATCCTGTTTTTTTCTGTAGAAGTATTTTATTATTCCTCTACGTGAGAGATATATTATTGTTCTCTTTTCATATTTTAATTTTACTTTATTGTCAGGTTTAGCATCCACGTGTTAGAAATAGGGTTAACTTTTCAACATAGCTCTAATTTTCTTTTTTTCTATTACATCAAAAATTTCTGCTGTACGGGAAGGTGGATCCATAAAGAATTGCTTAATCCTAAATCACTGGCCTAATTCAGTGACAGCTTTAGAAATCATAATAGGTCTCCAGTTTAGCCCAAAGACTTTGTTTGTATCTACATCTGTTGTGTCTCGTGGACTCCAATTTCTTTCTTCTTTGGCATCGTAGGTTTTAGAACTTATACACTTTTTTTTCTATACTGTGTGTGTGTGTGTGTGTGTGTGTGTGTGTGTGTGTGTGTGTGTGTGTGTGTGTGTGTGTGTGTGTGTGTGTGTGTGTGTGTGTGTGTGTGTGTGTGTGTGTGTGTGTGTGTGTGTGTGTGTGTGTGTGTGTGTGTGTGTGTGTGTGTGTGTGTGTGTGTGTGTGTGTGTGTGTGTGTGTGTGTGTGTGTGTGCAGAGTAATTTGCTACCAGACCGACAAACTGGTAAGGGGTACAGAGATGATAGAATAACATAAAAACGCAGGGTCGAAATGCTGTATTTGAGAGGTATGGTGCAAAAAGTAGAAAAAAACAGAAACAGTAACACATTCATTGGACTGAGAACGATTTATTGAAAAGCTGTATTACAATAGGCATCTGAAACTACGACCAGAAGTTATCTAGCAGACCTGACAGGGGCACTGCGTGGAATTCCTTCTTGTGGCAGATCGCGTTGAAAGGAAGTGATCCTGCTCGATGTCGTTATTTGCGATTCTAAGGTAGTTGGATGAACTCTTATTCAAACGTGGTCGATATGCTGATCGTGTATAGAGCTGCGGATTGCAAAAGGCAAGCCACTCGCTGATTGGACAAGGAACGTTAGTCAAACAGACATGTTTCGAATCACATGACCTTCGCAAGTATGAACAAAAGGTTACGTGAGACTGGCTTCCAGACGACTTCTTTCGGACACCTGTTGTAGTACAACCTTTCAATAAAATGTATTTTGCCCCATTAATGTGTTAATGTTTCTGTTTTTTTTTCTCTAGCTACGGCATTTGTGTGACCCTGCATTTCTATGCGATTCTGAGTCCTTACTAGTTTGGTAGCGAATCACTCTGTATATATTGACATATATAGTGTCTTGTTATATTTCTATTGATTGCTTTTCTGTATTAGATTTATAAGTATTAATAAGTATATGTATATATACTCATATATATATATATATATAATATGTGTGTTTTACAGCTGTAGTTGTCTCTTTTTTTTCCTCTTTATAAATCAGGTTAACTTTCCAGCATTTTTGATACGGGTCGAATGAAGCACTAAAAATTAACATTTTGTATTATATTTTTCTCCCGTTTAAATTCCCTCAAAGGATTCCATTGGATTTTATATTACAGAAATTAATACGGCATTTCTGGAAGTTTTCAATCAACAGATTCCGTTTTGAATATTAATGAAAATTTTTATAATTTTTAAAAAGTTAAGTTTTTTAACCAACTAGGAATATTTTCTTGATTGGCTAGCAAAATATGTTAAATAGAACAAGTGTAAGATTCGCACTAAAGTATCCAGTATTGATAAAAAGATATTTACTAATCTTTTCCTACAGGTAATAAATAACAAAAAAAGATAAAATCTATATGATAAAGTCAAGTCGATATCTCTTCTCCTTTAATCTGCGAATTGTACACAATGGAAGGAAAAGAGAGAAGGATTTCATTTGAAAGTGATATGTTGTTAAGCCTTGTGATTGTTGTATCCCACCTGCCTATTCATCTTGGTGCATCTACTTTCCATCTTGAAAGATTCAAATGTCACGAGAGCTTCTGCAAAACTGTTACTTGCGAAATTTTCCCACATTGTTCAGAAGGCTATATTTTACCCAATTCTACTTACTGTGGTTGTTGTGATTCATGCGTCCAAATTTTAGGTAAGCAATGAAATATGTATAAAATCTTCGGAATCCAAAAGTGTGTGTTTGTGTATATGTGTGGTCAATTTTAATTACTATTTAGATTTATATTTTATTTTTTAAAAAAATTATATAAAATATAATCGAGTCATTTCAGCATCGAGCTCATAGCTGGCATTGTATTCAATCGAGTCTTGGATTCGAATCCTGATGCCACTTAAGTTCCGGGAAGAGGTAGTGCAGCTAGTGCATATTAAATCTACCTAGGTACCCAATTAGTGCATTGGTGAAATATGGGAGCTAGGAGAGAAGGGTACCAGCTCAGGTGTCATCTCGATTTGTCTCTCGTCACAGTTTAAAAGGACGAAGTCCTTCTCCAATGTTGCTTTAGACTTGAATAAACACTGCCTCCTACAGAGAATCTGAAAAGTTTTGCTTTGAACTTTAATTGCAAATGTTCTCGTTCATTTGCTTCAAAGTGCGACATTTGTAAACAATTTACTTAAAATGGACTCCGATACAATACAATTTTTCTCATTAATATATCTTGCATTGAAACCAGGAAATAGGAATATTGCATAATGCAAAGCAAATTACAATTAAACAGAGCGTTAGGATAAAATTTCCCTCTCGATTCGTAATCTAGAATTTCCCTCGATTGTGCATTGCGTAATGCCACTTAAGCTTCGTTCTCCTCAGAGTATAGAACAGGTAAGCAGTGTATTTAATCTTTTGCAAAGGAAACGCTGAGTAAAACATGCTACCATCTATAACAATATGAGCAACTGTCAGAGTTCGACATCGCAAGAATCATCGGGATGATGGAAACTGAGAGGTCATCTCGTCAAGTAGACCATTCTGGTTTGACTGTGAGAAGGTGTTGGGACCAGTGGACAGAAAAGACGGCATTTACACGGCGATCAGGCTCATGCCGCCCACGACAGACCAGTCATCAAGAAGACCATCGCATCATACGACCGCCTCATTGGCCGCTGTCCAGACATTGGCAGTACCTTCACTACGGGCCATTGTGTCTTCCCGAAGCCTCGCAAGGCACCTGGCTGAAGGACATTTGGTATCGCGGTGCCCATTACGTGTGCTGCCAATGACACCCACCCCCCAACGCACAGTGGGCAGTTTTCCCAACCTAGCGCACGGAAACTTCAAAAATGAAATTGCGTGAAATAAAACACAACCTACAATTTATGGTAGTCTTGAGTTTCCTAGCCATGTGGTAAGAGCAGTTTTGTCAGTACGCGAATGGAAATTGTCAACAATCATCGCTTTAGATCGGGTTTGTTCTTGCTACAAAAAACACTTGCGAGCTTCATTTTACAGTCACAAATTCTATCCTTTCGTCTGAAAAATATTTTGAAGATTTGAGAGGGGTTATTTTGAAAAAAGATGCCATGGGTAAGTAATCTCTTGATTTGACTTTCAAATTATGTTCAAGTTTGATTAAAAATTGCTAAACATAACATTTAGCACAGCATGTAACTCCTACTAACGTATGTCAGTTTTTTGTGTTTAATGGACTAGAACTTTTGGGATTGACACAGATTGATCACAGTAATACTTAAATCTCATAAAGTAGATATAGACCTTTAATTTGATACCAAACTTAGCCGCTACTTCCCTCAATTCCCTAAGTTATAATTTTTTTTCATTGTTGGGCGATGGTATTACTCGGCGTGCCTTTTTCAATGTGTGGAAGGAAGAGCACAATGCCAAGCGTAAAACTAATGTTGTTTTGAATTTAATTAGGGCTACAACAGACTTTCATAAATATGAGGACCAGCAGAAATTAAAGTTTAGAAAAATTGTTAAAAAGTTCTGCTCGCGTTTGTAGGGAAAAGTGGATAAGGTGTCATAAAATTGAAAAGCTTTTGTCCAAGTCGAATGATGCGTGGTTTTCGGAGGAGTAAAATTTATATTAGATTTTTTTGAGAAAAATATATAGCTAATATTTTAGTGTAGTACTTTATTTTTATTTAAGCTTTTAATCATTATTTTTTCAGGATTATAAACTTTAACCTTTAACTTCGCAATTTTTTAAATTTCTATGAAAAAATTATATGAGCTAGTTCTCAAGTAATAATAAAAGGGAAAAATATGAAAAAAAATTAAACAGTTTTAAGTTGAATTTCAGTCATTTTTTATTTTGTTTGTTGCAGAAATGCAATATTGCGCAGTAGTGCTGTAAATTACAAAACATTTTTTTATATGACTCATTTATATTCATCATAAAATGTTTAAATTTCTTGCCTGGTAATTTATTTCGTCATTAACAAGAGGAAGCATACAATATAATAGATTCTTTTTATAGTTAAAACACAGTTCTTGGGACATCAGAGATTTTTATAATTGTTGTGATTTCTGAAAAAAATGTACTTCCATCTAGTGAAAAAATATTACCATTTAATTCATTACAGTAATCTTTTTTTTCTCAGATAAGTGATTTATAGGTAGTTAAAACAAATATTGAGTCTGTTCAATAAAAATAAATCATATGTTGCAGAAATGCAACAGTGCGAAGTTAAGGGTTAAAATGGTTTCTCTCAGTTTGTGTTTTTTTTTTTTTTTTTTGCATTCTTCCACAATTATTTACCAATCATTTCCATTTTTTCCCCTGTGTCTTATATGTAATGCATGTAACGAAATTAGGGATCCATTTAACTGTAAACTGAATACGTCTTTTTTTAAAAAATTGAAATGTGGGATATATTAGGCTTTTGGGGTTCAATTTCACATACACTCAGGAACATTGAAAATAGCGACCCAAGAAGAAAGCATCGGATTGAAATGAAATTTAATACACATAATGACACAGATGAGAGCTTCACTTGATCTCAAAAACAAGACAATTAAACGAATACAGGGTGTGCAACGACATAAATACTGAGCAACTTCAATAGCACATTGGACCACCTCCAGCTGCAATACATGCCGCCACACGGTCCAGCATTGAATTGATTAGACACCTTATGTTGTCCTGAGGCAGATGGGCCCACAAATCTTGAACAGCCAACCCTAAATCATGTACAGAGTGACACGATGGCATCTGCCGTTTTAGCTGATCCCACACGTGCTCTACAGGAGAGAAATCGGGGGAGCGGGCCGGCCATGAAAGAGTCTGAAAATGACGTAGGAAGTCTTGAGTAACTTGCTGTAAGCGGACGAGCATTATCTTGCTGGAAAATTGCCCCTGGCAGACCATTTAGGAAAGGTCCTACATGGGGTCGAAGAATATCATCAACGTAATGTTGATCCGTTAAGGTTCCACGCATCATAATTAAAGTAGACCGGCTATCATAGGCTATAGCCCCCAGACCATTACACGAGCTGTGCGGGCAGTGTGACGTAGAACAATGTGGGGAATTGTACCGCTCACCAGGGCGTCTCCACACCCGTACACGGTTATCATCTGTCCCCAAAACAAACCGGGATTCATCACTAAACACAACCTTTTGCCAATCTGTGACATTCCACATTGATCTGGCTTGGCACCACTGTAGACGCAGTTGCCGATATTCCGGTGTTACAGGGAGTGCCCCAAAATGGCACTTGGATTTAAGATTTGCTTCTGCAAGGTGTCTGGAAATTGTTTGTGGAACCATTGCTACGCCTACGTCTGCTCGTATCGTTGAACGAGTCACTGTGGGGTCCACAAATGCTTGCAGCAGGATCCTTCGATCCTCTGTCCTCGTGGTCTTCCTGGTCGCTCCAGACCCGGTTTTCCGCACGTGGATACCTTCTCGTGTTCACTGCTCCCAATAATTTCTAACGGCATACTCCGAACGATCCACCTGGCCAGCAACACGGCCTGCAGTTTTCATCCCGATGATCAGGCCTCTCTCAAACTCGCTTAACTGTGAGAAATGTCTTCTAGCACGTTTACCTGGCATGTTTCGCTTACCAAAGTCTTCCTACAATCGGCGGGTAATCGTCACGTTCAAGAATCTTTGAATTTGCACTGGCTTATATAGCACCCTCTTCCTGATTGTAGCGCCACCTCGGCGTGTATGAGCATGCGTATTGGCACAAAACTTGGATTATTTGCATATCACATTACGCTGTACTTATTTGCAAAGTTTCGCGATTGTAGTTAGCTTCCTTCTTGGATCGCTATTTTCAATGCTCCTGAGTATATATATCAACATTTTTTATAATTTTTCTTTCGCCAAAGGTATTGTAAAATTTATCCCTAAAGCGTTTAAAACATCCTTAGAAATATTACAAAAATTTCATGTCAAAACTTAATTCACACATAAAGAGTAGAATTTTAAAATTTCCAAATTTTTTCTAAAAAATTAAATTTGTAAAATTGTGTGAATAATATGTGCAAAATATTATCTCGTTTCATTTTTTTAAATAGAAACATTATATGAAATGATAAAATATAGTTTTTTAAATACATAAGTAAAAAAAAATATTCAAAGGGTGCCGAGTCCTTTTAAACACTACCTATTATCATTTATTGTATATGTACAATGTTATGTTTGATTGTATTTGTTTAACTGTTAAAATTTAATTTTTTTTAACTTGCCACACCATTTTTTGTATATATTCTCCCCCGTGTAAATTACTGATTCTGTTAATACCCTTAGATTCTTGCTCAAAAATTAGTTCCACTTAGCAATCATTTATTCTTGATCAAATTCGAACTTGACATAAATTAGTTAAGACCCTATTAACCTTATTACTGAATAAAAATCAGAAAAGCATACCTAATTTACATTAATTACTATTATTTTTGATCATTAGATATAATTATGAAGACTTTAAAGTCATAAAATAATTTCCGTGCGCCAGATCGGGCAAACTGCCCACTGGGCGATGCCTCCGTTTGGAGTGGTATCCCGCACGACGGGATTGGATTGTAACAGAATTGAACCCGGTCGTCTTCAGCGACGAATCTGCATTTATTTGAGTAGTGATGACAATCGTGTTCGTGTGTGGAGACCCCGTGATGAACGCCTTAATCCTTTCCTCGCTTTACAGCGACACACCGCTCCCGCAGCTGGTGTGATGGTATAGGATGCCATTGTTTTCGATACACGATCACTCCTAATGTTGATCCATGGCACAATGACAGCCCAGCGGAACGTCCATGACATCCTTCAGTCGCATGTGTTGCCACTCATGGCAGGGCTCCCAGGAGCCATTTTTCAACAAGACAATGCTCAGCTACACACAGCAAGGATGTCACAAAACTGCCTGCACTTCATTACCACTTTTATCTGGCCTGTTCGATCACCAGATTTGTCACCAATTGAGCATATCTGGGATCATTTGGGACGTTAAGTTGGACAACCTGCATGTTTTGTCGAACTATTGGTGCGTTTACAACTGTGGAACGTGATGTCTCAGGACATCATTCGAAATTTGTATGCCTCAATGCTCTCTCGTATCGTATCGTGTATTTGCGCTAGATAGGGTCCAACAGAATATTAAAACTTCCGTTTATTTGTACTTATTTCTGCAATAAATGATCCTTTTTCTTTAATTTTCTAATCACTTACTTATATCAAAGTAGTACTTACATATGTAAAATTTCGTTTCATTTTCACAACTTTTTCTTGGCGGGCAAATTTTTATGTCATTAAGAGTATTTTCGAGGAAATTATAAACAACGTACCAACAAAAAAGAGTTGTAGATTATAAAAGTATATTTCTGTTCTTATTATTCTTACTTTAATGTGTGAAGTCCCCGCCCGTGGGGACCTCAGTTCTACATTATCTATGCGACCTGTTTCTGTGGGGAAGAACGAAGAACTACTCACAAAGCATTCATTTTAAAACCTTTTTATTAAGGTCTTAGCTTAAACACAATACACAACAATAATAATTAAGGAAGTTGATTTAGAATGAGAAGACGCAACACACACACGTATTACCAAATAGTCGCGTACTCGCGACCACTGAATCTAACTTTAAAGATAATTCCTCTATCACTAATATACATCATTTCCTTATAACTTATATATAAAACTAGCTTACCGGTATATCCTAAGTAATCAGCTACGTTCTTTATCTGTTCAGATGTGGCTTTAATCCGACAGTATTCCTTATAGCCTCGAACCCGCCTTTTGTTCAGCAGTACCGGCACGGCTAGGCTATTTAACGGAGTTCGGCTTCTTCTAACTTTATCTCAAATCACTTCTGCACATAGACATAGACACCGCTCTACTGCTAACTTCCAATATATATTTGATTCCGAATTTACATAACCACGTTCTTCTTCTTAAGTTGATTGGAAATAATTGCCATTTTGAACCCAAAGAAACCCCAAGAGGACATTAATAAAAATCGCGATGAAAGCCCCGTCCCAAATGGAGCTTCCTATTTATAAATATACTCCAGAAAAATGCCGGTTTAGCCGTTGGGTGCCCAGGGGACGGGATAAGCTGGAATTAAGCAGATTTTCTGGTTATAAATATCGATCCATCAGTGCCAAGGGGATCTTCTGCACCAAATGAGTTGAAATTGATGCTGCTCTAAACCATAAAACTTTCTCAAGTTAAGCATCATTGAAACATAATACAGTTTTCTGATTTCTTTTTCTGGAAATTATATTACGAGAAAATGTTATTTTTTAGAGTATATTTATCAATTGTATCCTGAAATCTCTTCTGATAAGCGTGTCATCATTTGATGGACAGTCATAAATTCATATGTGACAATCAATCAGAATTTTGCCCCCTTATCTAATCTTTCTCCTTATTGTTGAACTCAAAAAATAAATGACATGAAAGAGAAAGAAGAAACTGAAACAATCCAAATTAAAGTGAAAGCAGCTTATCTTTTGAACGTTTTAAAATACATTTTCATTACGTGGTAAAAAATACTGTTTAACATACTTAAACAATCAATTAAAGTTGATTAAGAATTGCTTTTTTTCATAGAAATTTTTAATTGGAACAGCAAAATTCCTTGAAAGTAAAAAAAATAATAATACTTTTAATTTTTTTCTGATTTAAATAGCTTTGAAATATGACATCAAGGAAAAAAACATTAAAACCCTACTTGCATTCATGAATACATTAAAAAGTGCATTCATGAACGGCATCCAATATATTGCTCTTTAGTATTATATTTCTTAACAGTATAATTTCTGTTATTAACAGAGTTCCACTGTAGTAATGTTTTGCCATGCATCACAGCTTAAAGAAAATCTAAATGTATTGCAATTGAATGCATCTTATGAAAAACATCAGGGTTAAATATTTAGTTTCTTGTGAAAAATTAACGATTTATTTCAAATATATGAAAAATTAACTTGTTTTCAGATCTGAAATTTGGTGGCACGCTGCACAATAATATGGGCTACAAGAAAACGCAAAAAAGTTTTTGAAGTTCCACTTCATATTGGGATAAAGGGTCAATTTTGACGCTTACCATCACCACACCGAGGCGCGCGTGCACACCGTTGTCTAATATTTTAACATGCCACTTTTGGGATGCTATGGGACTGATATTTGGGGGATCATAATAACTAGTGTTATAAACCATATCTGTTGGGCCTCTACAGCTTTTGGGCTAATATCTTGGCACACGAGCCTCACAGTCCATTCGGACCTGGCTCATTCGATCCCTCTCTATCTGCTCTTCCAGTTTTTTAATTTCATGCTCATAGGGCGATTGCTTCCATAGTTTTTAATTGTTTTAACCTTTTTAAATTTGTTTCAATTCACATTATCTTGGCTCCTGTTCGAGTCTCGGACTTGAGATTTGAACCAACTGTTCCACTCGTCGAGACCCATCCACTTCATTCCCATTGTGTAGTCATGGAGAGGGCTTAAGCACTAAAATGTCATGCTCCGATGTTAATCCAGTGGGGACTGGAAAAAAATCCCCCCTTAAGGAATTGAGCCTTGATTTTTGGAGGTCCGCCCTATTTTTGTATTAGCGCGAACCTTACGTGGTCCCCTCCGGTGCTCCTCCCCCCTACAGCAGTAATAACTATGCCACCTGGGTCGACTGGATTCGATTCTTCTCCCTATCAGCCTCCTAGATAGATTTTTCAGGGCCCCATTTCTTCACCCATATTTAACATTTCAAATTATTTTAAACTTTTTAAATCCCGCATAGCTCCGAGGAGTTTTGAGCTTCGTTAATGAAACTCGGACCATACGTTCTCCTCGTTGAGCTCTTTCATCTGTTAGAATTCGTGTTTAGATAGGGGGCTTAGGGGAGGCTTTAGCACTAAAATTAGATTCCCCATGTTATTCCTATGGGTTGGATCTTTGGATGACGTCACGATATTACAGAGATAGAAGAATGAAACTTTAGGATCACCTACTACTCTGTGTATCGTTGGAACGTACGTGATCCCTTGCGTCACAGTTTCTTCCCCTCCCCGCGGGATTGAATTTCATTTTCCTTTCCCGAGCTAGCGCCGCCTCATTTGAAGCTACAGACTCCGGACCGGTTCGAATGGATTCCTCTTGTGTTTCCCCCCGACCAGGCCGAGTTTCGAGTTGCTGGGTGCCCTAGCTACTATTTTATTCAATTGTTTTATTTTTTTAATTACTTTTTAATTATTTTAAAATTACCTTAACTCGGGGGCTCTTCAGGTGGATGTCTTAATTTTCTCGGGGACGATTCTTCCCGCCGAGACATTCCATATGAGGTCTCAGGATCACATTGGGTTCACCTCATCTCCAGATACAGCCTCATCTCCAGATACAGTCTGCCGAAAAACCCCCGTGTTATTGGTCCCCTGTGCGGGGATGTTTCAATTGATTTCAATCGTGATTATCTCGTTTGGGGCTTAAGGTCGGTATCGTTCAACTCTGCTCGCCTTTCGTCCTTGGTGCCCAGCTTGCCCTACTCAAGGTGTTTTCGAAACATTTTTATCTTGTTACGCCAAAGAAGCATAACTTCTTACGTGCGTACATAAGTACACACACGCACTTTTTTCGGAATATTTGAGGTTTGTAGGGTACTTAGCCATTATGCTACACTCATTGGGAAGTTAAAATATATTCTATTAAGGTATCCAACTACGTTTGAATCCAGGATTTTGCAAAAGCGTATAAATGGATAATATTCATGATATTTAGAGTAACTTAGATTAGAAAACGTATATAAAATTGTGTTTTAAGAATATTATTATAATAAAAAATTATTTAAGTACACTATTTTGACAAAAAATGAACAAAGAATGACCAATTGTCAAAACATTATCTTTTTATGAAAAATGCTTCTATTAGAATAATATTTTGCCTGTCTATAGCTCAGACCTCTCAACTAGAATTTTTGAAATATATAACTTAAAAGTGGGTTGATCCATGTGTTTTACTACAACAGAGGGGAGAAAACAGAAGAAAAAAATTAATTATAAAAAAAGAATGTGAATTTTTCAAAAATTCTAGTTCAGACTTTCTGTGGAGAAGTCTTAACCTTATATAACCAAAATATTACTATTATAGAAGCATTTTTTTATAAAAGGAGAACATTTTGAGAAAAAAGTTTATTTTAAGTAAATTTTTTTGCCAAAATATTGTATTTAAATATTTTTTGTCATAATGTCCTTAAAATAATTTTGCACGTGTATTCTAATCTAAGTGACACTAAATATCATGAAAATTATCCATTTATGTGCTTTTTTAAAATCAGGGTTCCGAACGTAGTCGGATACTTTAAAGCATTATAAAACAGTTTGAACAAACTTGTAATATTCTAGAAGAATTAGTTGATGTAAATTATTATACTGGGGTATCCGAAACAAAAAGTTTATTGGGGTTCAATACAAGGAAAGATAGTCATTTTGTTAAATAATATGGCTTGCAATATTGTCCAAAATTAAAACTACCAATAAACTATTTCAAGCAGTAACAATTGTCCTTGACTTGGCATTTAATTTATCCAATAAAGTTGAAACTTCAATCGAAAAATTTAAGAATAACATTTTAGAAATTCTTAGGCAAAGCTAAAAAGCTAGAATATAATTTGTATACTTCAGAATATTTCCCTGAAAAGCGAATTAAAAAAAGATGAGATTCCGAAATAGCAGATTAAGTTCGAGTGAATATATTAGCGTCACCCTATTCAGCTACACAAGTGTTTCCCGTCATTTGTAACTACAGCCATGTGATGGGGACGACACCTGAGCTTGCATCTTCTTCTAAATTCCCCACCACACCAACAGGAGGACGTTTCAGTCCCGACAGATTAACGTACTTCAGCTGCTCTACACCGTGGGGTCGTCGATGGCACTAGCCTCGTACATATGATACTCCAGTCACGATACTTGACCACTAGGCTACCTTGGTGACGATGAAGTTAGAGAATTGAGATGTTATTTTTTTAATACTGTGATTGAGACAAATAGAATTTTGATTCTCAAATTAATCACTGATAATAAAAACTTGAGAAAAATATTTCAAAAACCTTTTAAAGCTTTATAACAAAGATGAAGAGGTAAACAAAATTTAGCAAATTGGTTTTCTGTAGGATTTGATTTGAAGGAAAGGGGTGCAAGACATAACAATACATGTCTTAAATAGTAATTATAATGTGTTTCTAAACGTATTGGCTCAGTTAAAACTTTCTTTTCATTGCGAGTTACTTTAGCAAGTTCTCAGTGCCCAAACATTACGCGAAGACGGTTGCGTGCATTTTTATTATTGCTTTCCATATACATATTTCGAGTTTTTTTTAAAAAATACCTACTTAATTAAAAAGGAGTACATATGTAGAAAAAAATTAAAATCTGACCGAATTTGTATTTAAAGAACAGTTTAATGAAAATATCTGGACTAGTTGGATAGAAAAGAAACTCTTTGTAGATTCAAAATAGGATAGAAAAAGTTCTAACAATCATTGAACAATTTCAATTATCACCACTACTTGAACTGAAACAAACGCATGAACAGTGCTACTATGGGAAAAAAACGATATTATGGAAGTTGTTACCAAAGAATTTCTTATTTTGAAGAAAACGTGTCTTAGTTGTAAAAATAGCGCCAATGGAAAGTACTTTTATCAGAGATACTTCGAGAATGAGTGAGGGAATATTAACGCAATATTCAGCTACACGAGGGCTTTTATAGCGACGGACTTCGCAACTTTGAACCATGGTCAAGTGATGAGGACGACACCTGAGCTGGCATTCCCTCTCCTAGCTACCACACCAACGGAAGGACGTTTGAGCTCTCGACAGATTTAACGTGCATCACTCCCCTACTTGGCGGGTCTTTAGTGGTACTGGGCTCGAACTCATGACATCCAGCTACGATCTGATACCTTGACCACTAGGCTACCGTGGCCACGATTCTTCAAGAAAAACATCAGTTAAGTAGCCACGAAGAGAGAAAGAGATAAAATGCTGTATAGTTTGAAATCGAAATATCTACTATCTACTTCAGTTGTACTGGAGTTTTTAAAGCTGTGCACACGGTAGGTAAGTCCAAAAACAAAGTTCTAAACAAAAGAATCGTTGTTTAACCAATTTTCCCTAGTGCCTTGAATCAAATTGATTTAGTTAACTTACAATCGACCCCAGATAGAAATTACAAATGGCCATTACACTAACGCGATGAGTTTCAGCTTTCTTCCACCATTGACTTGAAAAAAGCTTCTAAAGTAGTCATTTTGGAAGTAGGCTGTCCTCAAATACTACAAAGTGACAATGGTCATAAGTTTACAGCTGCTGTCTTACAAGAATTAACAAGCCTGTGGGCAGCGCGCAATATTGTCAATGGTAGGCCTACCCATCCAGCTACTAAAGTGTTTTTTGTAGAATAGAATCTATATAGAGCCCATTCATGGCAAAAATCTAGCACACAAAAGGAGAAGAAGAATCGAAGAGTGTGTACTATTTAGGCCAAAGAGAAGAGGGAAAATGCTACAAAACACCTGAAAAGATAAGCTGAAAGGATGAAACAAGTTTCTTTGAACCTAAGATAAAGGTCTGTTAGAGAGAAATAGCATAGTGGGATCATATATTTGATAATTCATACCAAATTGGTACCTCAGTTAGAATTATAAAAGATATTACCCCTACCTATTAATGTTCATCAAATATAGCTACCTCAATAGTTACCGAAACAATTCCACAGATCAATCGAACTCTGCAAGAAAATTATCCTTATTTGAAAGTCAAGGATTTAAGAGAATTTTTTGTGAGCAATTCAAATTACAATGTGAAACAAAAAAATATGCTTGTACAAAAAAGTAACGTATTTTGTAACTCGAGATGACGCGTGTTTTACAAACAGCAACGTGTTTTAACAAAAAGGAGAATAAGCCTTTTCTTATATTAATTATATTCACAGAAAAAAAATGGTTGAAATTTTACTAAAAATATCCTTTTAAAAAAATACTAGCCTAATTATACCTAATTTTTTTATTTAATAGTTTCGAATAAAGAATTTGTAATTCAGTGACTATTGTTGTATTACTTACTTCACATTTAATTATGCTCCCTATTTGCCAAAGAAACATCTTTAAACTCTTCCCAATACTACTGAATCATTTCACTGAAACACAGTTGAGGGATTTGAT
This sequence comes from Trichonephila clavipes, assembly GCA_019973935.1. Lineage (NCBI taxonomy): Eukaryota > Metazoa > Arthropoda > Arachnida > Araneae > Nephilidae > Trichonephila > Trichonephila clavipes. The sequence goes on along the minus strand of BMAU01021280.1, from coordinate 1,024,224 downwards.
CAAGGCATTAACTTTCTTCAGGGAAATGACCTTCAAGAGACGTTATTTTTACATCTTTCTTGGATTGGTCCTAACCCTTTGGGATTTGATCCAATTCCTAATTTCATCATTCCCCTGCGACATATACATAGATATACTACTTACTTAACCTAATTACTACTTATTTTGATTGAATTCAATTAATTTAGTGTATTACTTAATCCACCAGTATCATAATATATTTCTCTTTATGACAATAACAATAACAGAAATTATTAAATCACTTTTAAGTCTAGTTTCCTTGGTCGGGGCTCGAGTATATGTATCATTGAAGACTAGTCATGTCTAGTGCTCGTGAACTCATTGACATGGTTTGGGGGAGGGAGTGAATATTAACTGTTCAGCTACAGTGTGCAAGTTGGGTGGGATAGCTCAGGTGTCTTTCGTCATCGACACTTTACCATGGTTAAAAGTTTCGTCACTCTGGGGAGCATCTGATCCAAATCTAAAAATATATTGATGGATATTTAGTTTCAGGCTGTAGTTTCAACAAGGCAAACCAGGAAACACAACTTGGACAAAAGACGTTACAAGTTAGGTAAGTAATAACAAGTTAAGTTAGAAATAACAAGTTAAGTTGTTTCCAACTGAAAATTAAAGACCTCTTTAAAAGCTATTAATCATACAAAATATATACGAGGGTTTGGGCATAAGTCATGGCAACTATTTTTTATCTTGTATATATGTGAATGGATCACAAACGTATATGTGTCGTGTGGAAGTTCTGAAGGCATAGTGTGTATGCAAAAGAACAGATGGCTCTGTGATAGCTGGTAGTAGCGCAGTGAGGGCTATGAAATCAGTCAGTTGGTGAGTGTCGTGTGATGGAAGTAACCCGTATTGAGCAGCATTCTTACATCAAAATAGCCGTTCTCCGAGGGAAATAATGCCTTACCATACCGTACAGTAGCACGGTGGGTGTACTGTATACTGTGTTGTCATTCTTTTGCACCGTGAAGACCATACTGCCCTGTATACTACCGTAATAAATTAGTGTGTTACGATATTTCAGTGCTATTCATTGTCCACACATGGAGTTAACACCTTGTCCTTTTGTTTGTATATGTCACATTTTCCAACCGGACTGGTATCTTCAAGAAAAAAACAGTTGTCATAACTTTTGCCCCAACCCTCGTATTTAGGTTTACTAATCAATGTCATTTATTCTCCTCTACATATTAATTACATTAAAGTGTGAATATAAAAATGATCGTTTCAATAGAATCGCCAAATTTCAATCAAATCATAAAAAAATTCTCAAAACTCTTTGGATTGATCCAATTCTTACTGTGAGCGGCGCATTCATTTCCCAACTAATAATTAAACCATACAGATAATTTTTTTGGAAATGTAACTAACGCTCATTGTATTTCTCCTGACGTTGCTCTTATATAAGAGGTATTCCTCCACACACAATTCACTATCACAAAAACATTTATCCTAAATATCATATCTGGAATCAACGTTATAATACTTATTTTGAAAGCATCCGATCCAATAATATCAGTCAAAACATTTTGTTTCGGAAGCCCAGTGGATGAGTGGTAGTGGATGAGTGGTATCGCTCTTCCACAGGTTCAAACCCCAGACTGGGCAAGGTCAACTCAGCCTTTCATCCCTTCTGTGGATCCATAAATGAGTACCGAGCATGCTTAGAAATTTAACAATGGGGGTTTCGCACCAGACTGACCTCCTGACCGGAACATCTACTCATGCACCTCACAGCCCAAGGTCACGCATACTGAGGTGGGCGCAATATGCCCTCATAGGCTGTTGCGCCACTGAGTTAAGTTATCCACCACTGAGTTTCTTATGCACAAAAACTCCTTTCTTATATTTTTTTGGAAGGGCGCTCAGAGAGAATGGGAAGTGTATGGGAACGGATCAATTTTAAGAATGATTTCATAGTGTGCATCTTCTTTTCAGGGGAATTCTTAATAAAACTTGAAACATATTTCAATGTAATTCCTTTCTAAAACTAGTTCTGTAGAAACTCGTCTATTAATTTCTCCTATATATATAAGAAAAAAAATAATTTCTTTCAATAACGGCTGAAGGCGAGGGTAGTTGTTTCCCAGTCTTTTGGGTGAACTCAGCCTCCATTCCTCTTGAAAATTCAAGGAAAGAAATCCTATTAAGTCCCATTTTTTTTAAAAAAAATTATTTAAAAAAGTTTAAGAATTGAGATTATAATTTTACAGTCAAATACAGAAGAAAAAATTGTGTCTTATTTTTAAGAAACAAATGTGATATATTTAAAAACAGTATAAATCCGAATACAAATAACCTAATAGTCTAAATAACCTAAAATATCGCAATTACAAAGGAAGACTTTACAAAACTTTACAAGACAAATACAATGAAACATATAGAGGAAAAAAATTAAAGAAAATTTTAGTTTAAATATATATATATATATAGTTCAGGATTGGACGGTGAGGTGGGTGATCCTAACACATTGGGGGATCGGTGTTCGTTCTAAAGTTAAAAGCAGTGGATTTCAAGTTCACACTACTTTTACCAATGCGTCATAGCGTAGCGACATCTACATTCCATTCTGGGAACTACAGCGTGCGTTATAGCTCTTATTTTCAAAAGGAATCCGAATTTCATCTCTTGAAAGAGCTTCGACGTTGTTCACCTTTTCATTTTTAAGCTCTACATATTCTGCTTAATGTCATTTTGTGGTTTATCTTTACCAATAAAATTGTTCAAATACACCGCTCGTGTTTTTTATTTCAATATTCACGTCACTTAGATCGCTTTCTTGAAACGATTTTTTTTCTTCATCAGATAATTCATTCAGAATGGCGGTATAACACCCCCTTTTGCAAATTTTGAAACCATCGTTCGAAAAACTCGAGTAGTAGATATCTTATATTTTTACTTACTATAAAATAATAACTCAGCGTAATTAAGAACAAAAATGTACCTAATTACAAATATGGTGAAGCAGTAAAAACTATTTGCAAAAGCAGGCATGTTTCATAAATTTTACGAAGGAGGCAGCATATAAAATTAAGAAACGAATTAAAATTTAATCTTAAAAACAAAACAAATCCAATTCTTTGTAAAATGAGGAAATGGATACAGGAATAGCAGGGACTTCCGGCACCGTATTTGAAAGCAGATAAGAAATAGCATATTTGTTGCAAAAATTTCCGCAACTGCTGAAATGTTAAGCATAATTTATGCATAAGTAAATTTAAATGCAATGTTTTACAGAAGCAAATAAGAAATGCGAGGAGCATGGGGAAGGCTCTCTAACGAATATCAAAACACCCCTATGTAAAGCTGGATACAAATGCATTGGAGGAAGATGTTCTATAGGTAAGGATTCATGCTGAAATCTTTTTACTTCTAAGTTCCCACATACAGCTGCCCTTTAAATGATGTGTGTGTGTGTGTGTGTGTGTGTGTGTGTGTGTGTGTGTGTGTGTGTGTGTGTGTGTGTGTGTGTGTGTGTGTGTGTGTGTGTGTATGTTTGTGTGTGTGTGTGTGTGTGTGTGTGTGTGTGTGTGTGTGTGTGTGTGTGTGTGTGTGTGTGTGTGTGTGTGTGTGTGTGTGTGTGTGTGTGTGTGCGTATGTGTGTGTGTGTGTGTGTGTGTGTGCGTGCGTATGTGCTTGTGTGCGTGCGTGCGTGCGTGCGTGCAATTAGGTTAAATATCAGGGTTTTATATGCTTATCCCCTTCCGTACAAAATGACGTTTTTAATATGCATGGTATTCTCTTTAATATACATAAATGCTTAGAGTAAATTTCGAAAGAATTCTAAAAATGAAATCTCTAATCCAAAGAACTATCTAACTGCTTGTAGATGACTCAAGCCCTCGTTGTATACAACTCCGGCAAAGAAGGCAAGAAAAACGCAATCAAGAAGTTTACGCAGAAGACCTATGGATTCCTGAATGTGATGAAAATGGAAATTTCCAAGCAATGCAACATAAGAAACAGAAGTAAGCGCAAAAAGTAATTTTAGATATAGCCCCCCCTTGAACCAGGAGGTAGTCTGATATAAAATTTTCAAAAGGAGGCTTAATGTGTTTCAAGTTCATTTTATTTGTATATCATTAACTCTCAGAACTCTCAGCATTGATAAAAAACAAATAAAAATATTAATATTACTAATATTTTTCTTATGAAAGCGTCAAAATGTCTCTAAGAATAATATGCTCTCAACAATATTGTTTCAGAAGAATGAAAGCAATTCTAAAGGGTTATATATACTTGTTATCTTAAATTAAGGAAAAATCGCAAAAATCACGATAACTCAAAAAGTTATGCGTAGAATTGAATGAAACTTATACACTTTATACAACACATAGAAAGGTATAAAATAGCATAAAAACAATTCCCCAGATAATTATGGTGTTATAAAAATTAACATATGTATACAATGAACAAATTGGATGTGTGAGTTTGGTATAGGAAAAGTACCTTTTTTAATATGGGGTGTTGGGTCACGAGTAAAAAACTCAAAAAAGTCTCTTTCAGTTAAGTGGACTGTTATTTATATTTACTCTGTTGCTCAGCTCGCTCGATTGGACTCCTTTCTCGATGGAGTCAGAGGTTACACAGAATAGTAAGACACTCTGAGCGCTCTACATTTACATACGTACACTGAACATGCCGCCCGACCTTGCAATGTTTTTCAACATGCAACATTTACACAGAACATAATCATAAAGATAACACACAGAAATACAATACTTCAAAATACAAACAAAACAACATACAAATGAAGACAATGTATAAAGCAATTGATAAATCGCACAGAATTTTAAAAAATACTATTCTACACACAAACATTACTATCTGAAGGGTTATATATGCTACTTCACACACACACTGTTTCAATTGGTAGAATGCACAGTTTCGAAATGGGTCTCTTAAATATACCTCTAGTGGTTTTGACTTCCACTACTCTTACTTTAGAATCCTTTCCTGGATAAATAGTGTTGATTCTACATAATGACCATTGACATGAAGGTAAATTATCCTCTTTTATTATAACCATATCTCCAATTTTAGCATTATTTTTCTCGAAATGCCACTTATTTCTCTGCTGCAAACTATTTAGATAGCTACACTCCATCTTTTCCAAATTAATTGAATTATTTTTGTAATTTTCTGCCAATTATCCAACCTATTTTCATTTAAATTAGTTAAATCAGGCTCAACAATTGATGTAATTGATCTACCTATCAAAAAATGAGAAGGAGTCAATACATTTAAATCATCTAAGTCAGAAGATAATGGGACAAGAGGACGAGAATTTAACATCCCCTCTATTTGGATAATCACGGTCAGAAACTCTTCATATGTTAATCTAATGTTACCTACTACTTTCTTTAAATAGAACTTAAAAGATTTAACGCCTGCCTCCCAGAGACCTCCAAAATTTGGGGCTCTAGGGGGGAGGAATTTCCAATATATTCCTTCAGAGGCCATATAACTTGCAAGTGCCTCATCAGGTTTACACACCAAATTAAACATTTTTTTAAGTTCTATATTTGCACCCACAAAATTTGTTGCATTATCAGAATACAACTTAGCACATTTACCTCTTCTAAATATAAAACGCTTAAGTGTAGCAATAAATGCATTAGAGGTTAAATCAGTCACAATATCTAAGTGCACAGCTTTAGAAACAAAACATATAAATATACAAAGATAGATTTTGTTATATACACCTTTTCTCTGTCCTTTATACTTAATGTAAAAGGGGCCACAGAAGTCCACACCTGACACATTGAATGGAAAATTTTTGATAACTCTATCCTTTGGCAAGTCAGCCATTATTTGATCAGTGCAAGTAGGATTGGCCTTACAGCAAATTACACAATTATGAACTTTTCTACAAATATTACGGACATTCAATATCCAAAAAATTTTGCCTGATCTGATATAACAAGGATTGTGGACCACTATGTAAAATCTTTTATGAAAATACTCAACTATTAAATAAGTCAATTTATGTTTCGAAGGCAAAAGAATTCGAAATTTCTGGTTATAATTAATATCTGGTTATTTCTAATAATTTCTAATATATATATATATATATATATATATATATATATATATATATATATATAATCTAATAATTTCTGGTTATTTCTCAATCGACCTCCAACTCTCAAAATCCCTTCACTATCAATAAATGGATTGAATGTTTTTACTCGACTGATGGAAGGTACCATGGCAGAATTTTGAATACCATTCATCTCTACTTTAAACTCTTCCTTTTGCACTAATTTCAATAAAAGCTGTTCAACCTTTTTAATTCTCCTAAATCTAGAGGCCCAATTCTTTTGCTTTCTTTGCTCTTACAATTATAAACAAATCTACAAATAAAACTTAAGACACGAATAATTTTTAAATAGTTATTACTAAGGTTAAGTAAATTATTTACAAAAGAGTTAATAGCAGAATCAAGAAAAAAGTTAGAAAAATCACTACAGTTTTTAAGTTCACCTGGATCCTTTATCACTGCAACAGAAATTTGTCGTTGTGGGTACTGGTTGCTCATCAGAAATTTAGGACCATTCCACCACAACTCACAGGTTTTAAGTTTTAGAAAATCCATTCCTCTGGAAACGAAGTCGGCAGGATTGTCCTCTGTTGCCCCATAACGCAATTGTTCACTGGAAGTCATCTCCCTGGATTGTAGCAATCATATGTTAGCCACAAAGGTTTTTAGTTGATATGACTCCTTCCTTATCCATGACAAAACTATCATGGAGTCACTCCAAAGAAAAGTATTAGTCACATTTAATTTTAAAGCTTGCTTGACACGATGCACTAATTTTGCTAACAGCACAGCGGCACATAGCTCAAGTCTGGGAATCGTTGTTTGCTTGGTAGGCGCAACTCGGGATTTACTGGCAATAAGATGTACAAGCATCTTTCCATCTGATGTTATGGATTTGCAGTAGACGACAGCTCCATATGCTGACTGGGACGCGTCGGAGAATCCATGCAGCTCGATCACTTCCGGTTGCTCTACCACAATGCATCTATCGATGTTGATGTCATTTACTACCTGAAGTGATTCGACAAATTGTCGCCATTCTCTATTGATTGTATCTGGAAGCAAATCTGTCCAATCAATCTTTAGCATCCATAATTTTTTAAGGAAGATTTTCGCCTTCGCCACCACAGGACCTAAAAGACCTAGAGGATCATATATCCTGGCGATGGTTGACAAAACATCCCGTTTGGTATTTAATTCGTGCAAGTCTATTTTTACTCTGAGGGAGAAGCAATCATGCTTGGGGTTCCAATAAACACCCAACACTTTTATCTCTGATGAATCTGAAAAATCATAATTTTCGGAAACCTCAATCAATTCCGTATTATTTCCGCACCACTTATGCAAAACCATACCTCCTTTAGCGAAGATATTGATCAATTGATTTTTCAGTTCTTTTGCTTCTAATAAGGTCTCTGCTCCGGTAAGTACATCATCAATGTACATGTCACTCATCACAACTGAAGACCCTAATGGAAAATTCTCTGCTTCATCTCGGGATAATTGTTTTAGCGTACGTGCCGCTAAAAATGGTGCACTCGTTGTTCCATAGGTCACAGTTGACACCTCAAACGTTTTTATTGTTTCTTCCATGTTCTCTCTTCACAGAATGCGCTGAAGTTTACGCTGATCTGGATTAATCCAAATCATTCGATACAGTTTTTGCACATTCGCAATGAATGCAAATATGTGCTTTCTAAAGCGAACCATTATTGAAAAAAAGTCATTTTGAGCAACTCCCCCATTGTATTGTAGAGAGTTTAAAGAATAACCATTTGTAGTTGCACTCGACGCATTAAAAACTACTCTCAATTTACTTGTTTTTTTATCAGAGCGTTAAACACCAAGATGTGGTATGAAATACATTCCACACTCCTCTTTCTCATCTACCTCTTGCATATGGCCTAGCTCTTTATACTCTTTTAAAAAATCTCTATATAATTTTAAATAGTTAGGCTCACGTTTTAATCTATTCCATATAGAATTTAATTTTTTAAGGGCAATATCTTTTGACTGGCCCAAACAATTTGGATCCTTTTTAAAGGGCATATATACTATATATCTTCCCGTACTATCTCTAGTATGATTTTTTGAAAATGCTCCTCACAAATTATCCTTTCCTTATTTTTTATTGTCTCAGGTTCAACATTTTCGATTTCCCAAAATCTCCTCATTGTCTTTTCTAAATCGACATTATCTTTGATTAACCCACAGTGAGGTTTATTTTCACTAGAAACTGGAATACTCCCACTCGCAATATAGCCGAAGACTGTATTCTGAAAAATTAATTTTTGTATTTAAAGATTTGTTTGTCCTGGTAAAAGAATTTCATAAAAGATTTCTGCTCCCAACAATAAATCAATATTTCCCGGAATGTTGAAATTTTCATCCGCTAATTTCTCTCTACTCAAATTACCCAAACTAACGTTAAATGGTTGAAAAGGAATCATATCCGTAATTCGCGGCACTACAAAAAAGTCTGCATTAGTTTCATAACTATTTCCTCTATTTGCAATTGTTGCATTAACGCGCGATTTAATCGTTAACTCTGAATTATTTAGTCCTGAAACTAAAATGTTTATTTTCTCTCTTTTTAAATTGAGTCTATTCATACACTGTTGCGAAATAAAATTGCTTGTTGAACCACCATCCAACAGCTCTCTGACCTCCTGCATTTTTCCAAAGGAATCTCTAATGAAACAAATCGCGGTTGAAAGTAAAACGGATTTCTATTTTACGTAACTCGTTGCAGTAAACAGATCTCCTACACCCTGAGAAGAAGACTCCTCTTTCGAAATCTCCCCTATGTAATTTATGGGTTTGAACACAGACGCCTTCGCTGAAAGTTGACCCATCGAGGATTCCTCTGTTTCCCGCTCTTTCTGCACCCCCACTGAAGAAGGTTGAATGACCCTTTCACTCGTAAAATTTGGGTCTCCAGAAAAACACAAAGAAGAATAATGCTTTTTTTGGCAGCATTTACAAAGAACTTTAGATTTACAAAACTTGACTCTATGCAAATTTAAACAATTAAAACACAAGGAATTATTTTTAACTTCTACCCGTTTATTTACTGATAATTGCTTATATTGAGGACATTTATTTAAAAAATGACTATCAGATTGACACAAAACACATTTTTTGCCCTTGACATCTGAGAAAAATACTCTAAAAATACATATTTTTAGAATTTTGATTTTTGCGACAATAATTAATACTCTCATTCAGTGATTTACCTCGCGATGAATAAAATAAATCAATTTCTTTTCCCAACGTTAAAGGATCAAACCATTTATCTGCTTGTCTGACACTAATATGAGATGCGGTTTCTTTATCTAAAATACTAAATATTTTGTCTGAAACTATTAATTGTTTTAATACCTCGAAATTTGAAACATCTCTCAATTTTAAATAGTATTCCCAATTTGTTGTTAATCTACTCGCAAACTGGACATGGGATTCACAATTTTGCCGTGTTGCTTTCTTAAAATTCTCTAAACACGATTGAGGAGTTGGCTCAAATTCTTGGAGTATTATGGACTTTATTTTATCATAATTTTTAAGATCCTCATCTTTCAGATATATAATGATATTTGCAGCTTTTTCTCCTAATAAATTTAACAAAATCTCAGGCTTAAATTTATCATTAACACTTTTGGCTGCAAATGCACGTTCTAATGATAAAAACAAAGAAACTCCATCCCTCAGGTTTGTCGGGAATTTTCACTGTAAGTGTGCGGATAATTTTAATTAAAGAATCTAAAGAAGAGGAATCATTACAATTAACTTCAGTATTACTGTCTTTATCATTTGCTCGTATTCTCGCTATCTCTAAATCAAGCTTAGACTTTCTCTTATTTTTTCTAACTCTAATTGCTGACTTTCGTCATACTTCCTTTCTTCGATAATTAAATTTGCTAACTCATGCACGGAATCAGGATCGTTTTTGTATCGATCACAGTTTTTTATAAGATCCATGAAGTCTAAAACAGTTCATTTATCTCTCACACACAACTCTAATTCAGAAGCGATTCGCCTCAAGTCTTTTTTTGCTCCTTTAAACATTGTTAAAGTTTAAAGTTCGATTTTTCAACGAAAAGTCAAAAAACAACAGCACATACCTCATATTTTCAATACATTGGTCGCTCCGGTTGAGACTGGCCAGAATGTTGGGTCACAAGTAAAAAACTCAAGAAAGTCTCTTTCAGTTAAGTGGACTGTTATTTATTTACTCTATTGCTCAGCTCGCTCGATTTGACTCCTTTCTCGATGGAGTCAGAGGTTACACAGAATAGTAAGACACTCTGGGCGCTAGAGAGCGCTCTACATTTACATACGTACACTGAGCATGGGGTATGATCGCCTCGAAAAGCAATACAACACACGCAGCGATGTGTAATGATCTGAATCACGCGGTCTGTTAATTCTGTAGAAAGTGCGCGTTGTTGTTCTTCCAAGGTAGTTGAAAGCGCGGATATGGTACTAGGATTGAGAGCAGCTACACGTCGTCCTAGAGCGTCTCAAGCATGCTAGAATGGGTTAAGATCCGGTAATCGACCCGGTCACTGCATGCACTGAATTGTTTCATGCTCTAGATAAGCATCCACGATATGATCTCTGTGTGATCTCCTATTGTCATCCTGCAGTACGAAAACATCACTTATTGTCTGGACATAAGAGTGCTCACACACATCAGCATCTAGGATGTCATCTCTATAGGTGTGAGCATTAACATTTCCACGGGAAAAGACATGGAGGGCTATTGTCCACCCAAACGCAGACACCGTATGATCCGTATGCATCTCTTTCATGAATGTGTCATGGATGAAAACGAGTTCCAAGCTCTCTCCAAATGAAAATACGCCTAATATCGCTTTCGAGGCTTCACCTGGCTGATCCGTAAGGCCCTCCATTGATCACGCATCCAGTGAACATGTTGGCGTGCCCACTGCAAACGTTCCGACCTATGGCGTGACAGGAGTGGGAAGCAAATGGCTGGTCGCCTGCTTTAAGATCACATTCGCGAAGCCTTCCATACACGGTTGAACGGGATACTCCTGAAGCTTGCAGAGAGGGAGGAACTGAGTTTAGATGGAGTTGCGGTTCTATTCCTTCGTGCGTGTAATGAACAAATATCGGTCATCAGCACTCGTGGCCATCCTTGACTGAATGTCCTGGGTTCCGATTTAGTGGTTAGATTTAGTGGTCTACCAGATTTCTGATCTCAGACATGCTGTGACAATCGGCGCCTTGATCTGAGATCCATTTTTATGCTCCCTGCAAATGACGTATTCCGACTGCATTGTCACTACTTTGCATATTGTAATATCGTTCAGGGCTTCTTTTATTTTTATTTTTGGGCGAATTATCGCTATTTTTGAGATTTATCATTAATTTCTGATAACCAGTGTATTAGTATTTGTAGAACTTAATTCTGACTATTTTCTTAGAGTGCTTTCGTTTTTTTTTTTGTAAAAAATTAGAATATAGAAGAAAAAGTAACGTGTTTAAAATACAATTAATTCAGAAAATGAATTCATTTTGTAATTTTCGTATTAAAAATTAGCTACATATTTTTCTATATCACAAGAATAAAAATAATCCACTGTAAAGTTTTTAGTAATATGGATTTTTGTAATATTTTTTCAGAAGTATTTGCTTCGATAAGGAAGGAAATAAATTGTTTGGACAAATGGATTCTGAATTTTCTAAGAACATGACATGTGGTAAAATATGTTTTTTATTTAATATTTTTGAGAGCATTCAATCTTTTAAAACTAATTAAAACTTGGAAATATAATGTTAACCCTTTCGCGGGTACTGGAGGTAAAATGAACTTTTCTGTGATAAAATACTTGATAGACGGAATGGTCTCATCCTCTAACAACATTATTTTGTCACAAAAAAATTTCTGGTCAGGCCTTTTTCCCTGGGGGGTGGCCAGACGTTGTAGCCACTGTCCATTTAAATTACTTTTTGGAGGACATAAATAATAGATCATGTTATAACAAACTTTTTACGAAAAATTAATATCTGTGCTAATACATATTTCAATAACAATTAAATACAAAGTGCCGGTGCAATAACATAATAATACAATATTAATAGAATATAATTGTACAATTTAAAATACTTCCTAAAATATACATTGAAGTTGGTATATATTGTGGCGTATTGGATACGAAAACACACAGTCAGGCTAGATATATACATACAACTTTACTTACACTAACTTATTAAGACGCCAGCTTGCACTCAGATCACCTTTTTTTCTCTTCGCTTCCAGCCGGGACCCTCCAAACTGGTCTCCGCGCGTGTCCTCTAGAGGAGTCTATCTCGGAACGCAGGGGGAATGGATTTTTGGAAACCCTTGCCCCCCAACAATTTCAGGCAGTCACTACTCGCTCCTGATCTCCAACGTTATCAACTGGTGCCGGAACAACATTCGCTACAAACTCCTCCTTCCAAGAAGAGAACTTTTTCTGATAAAGGAAAAGCTCTGTTCTTTGAAGATCAACTAAAATCATTTGAATTGTCAACAGGAGATATCACTGAAAATTCTAGATAACATTACCTTTTTAACACTCTACAATTTCCTTCTGGCCAGAATTACATACTATAATACTTTAACATATAAAAATCAAAAGAAATGATGTAATCAAAACTTATTTATTAGATATATGCAATTTACACTTTATCTAGTTAATAACTCAGATCAATAACTCAATCATATTCACTAAATCAATATTCATATGCATCACTTCTTTCATTAGAATAGTATAAAGAAATAATACTAACATTCTCTTGGCTCAAATTTTAAAGAGAGAAATTAAGAATACACCAATACATACTTCATCAGTCTACATATGATGTACACAAATTGCAAATGTGGTAGATGCAAATGATTCTTTGAATGATAACCTAACTCTACAATACAAGTTCTCTACTTTATTAATAGCTAAAACTAAACTATGGATAAACTAAATGTTTGTATACACAAGTATTAGGGAAACCAGTTTATCATATAATTTCTGTAACCTTGAAACATGTTACAAAACATCTCAACATGTACTCAGAATCCTACAAATGAAATAAAAAACATCAAACACTTAACACATCTTAAAATCTACTCTAGAATCATACAAATGAAATGAATACATCTGTATATTAGAAATATTTTTTCCTTATGACTCTTAGTGAAACATTTTGGTTTATGGCGTGCTTATGAAAACATAGAAGTGTATTAATATATATGCATAGAGTATAGAAATTCTCCCATAAATGCCTTACAAATTTTTAATATATCAATCTCACTCTCTTAATTATAACATTTCAGCATAAATGCATACATAACATACATGTATCCCTGATCAAACATGACACATATTAATAAAACAAGAAAAACAATTTCAAGCAGTTGAATATCATACACCCGTTTTTTTTAGAAAAATGAAAATAAAGTAATTATGTTCATTATAAAGATGAAAATAATAATACACCCTTGGGGAATATATGCAAAAATTTAATCAATCTTACTTAAGGCATCTTCTAAGGCATTAGCATGACTTCTCCGGGATTTATGTGAATGACTTCAAAATTAAATGGTTGTAGTGCAAGAGATTATCGCATAAGGCGTGGATTTGTTCCTGCATTGGTTTTGAACCAGATTAATGGGTTATGGTCGATCTAAATGATAAATTTCTGCTGTCCATCACGGTAACATTTAAGTTTTTTAACTGCATAAACGATAGCTCCACACTCCTTTTCGGTTGTGCAGTAAACTTTCTCTCTCTCGGTGTCAGAAAATTTCTTACTAAGGTACAGGATGGGATGCTCTTCCCCTCTACCATTTCTCTGAGCCAGGACTATTCCAACACCCGTGTCAGAGGCGTTGCTTTGAAGAATGAATTGCCTCTTGAAATCAGGGGCATATAGAACATGGTTAGTCGACAGTTTTTCCTTCAATTGTACAAAGGATTCTTGACATTCTGATGTCCAGTTAATGTACCCTTTCTTCGATTTTCCTTTTAACAATTCTGTTAGTGGGGCAGCTAAACTCGCAATTCCTAAATAGGCTCTAACCTGGGTTTTAGTTCATGGAATTGGAAAATCTAGTATTGTTTGAACCTTTAATTGAGTTGGAGATCTCTTTCCTAATCCTACGAAATGACTTAGATATTTAATCTTGTGCGAATTTACATTTTGCTGGTTTGTTTGTTAAACGAGCATTCTGTATCCGTTCTAGTACCTTATCTATGTGGCTTTTATGATGGTCCCAGCTTTCTGAAAAAATAGCCACATCGTCTAAATATGTGTGTGTGTGTGTGTGTGTGTGGTTGCGAAAACTTCAATGCATATCACTCTTAAGATTCTTTTCAGAGTTCTGTGAAAATTTTCTACGGGATTACTCTGAGTATGAACTAAACTTCAAACAAATTTTGTTCCAAAGTTTCAAAGAAAATTGATGTTAAAATATACTCCTGAATGAAGCTCCCTGGTCCATTTGAATTTCTTTAGGAAAACCCATTCTACTGAAGTTTGGAACAAAGCTTCCACAACTGTAGTGGATGCTATATCAGGCATTGGCACTGCATCAGGGTACTTTGAGGACCTTTACATGACAGTTAACAAATATTTATTCACTGTAAGTGTAGTAGGAAGGAGTCTTACTGCATCAACGTTTAATTTGGAAAAAAACTTCACTTATTACAGGAACTAATTCCATTGGTGCTTTTTTCTAATCATTTGTCTTACCTGCCCTCTGACAGGGATCACATGAACTCCTAGTTTTATACAAGCGTTGAACAGCAATGGCAATTGTACAATAAGATGGATGTCTTCGTCTGGGAAATTTAATGGCATAAAGTCTTGCCGCTTCTCTCTTATTTCGATTACACTGCCCATACAATAGTACCATTTTGCAGTATTCTTCATTTGTATACATCTCGTTCTCCCGTACTAGAATGTGGCCGCGGTAGCCGAGTGGTATAGGCATCGGATCGTGGCTGGCTTTGTCACGAGTTCGAGCCCAGTACCACTAAAGACCCGCCGTGTAGGGCAGCGATGCACGCTAAATCTGTCGAGAGCTGAAACGTCCTCCCGTTGGTGTGGTGTGGTAGTTAGGAGAGGGGGTGCCAGCTCAGGTGTCGTCCACGTCACTTGACCATGGTTCAAAATTACGTGGTCCGTCGCCAAAAGCCCTCGTGTAGCTGAACAGTGCGACGTTAATCTTCACTCACTCACTCACCCGTACTAGAATTCTTAATATTAGATTACGACTGTATGCAATTACAAACGACTACGCAACAGATTTTTAACGTTCGCCATGATCAGTATCGCAGCAAATAAACCTATTTTTAGAAACTGCTTTCGAAATGTTTTCTTACTCCAAAATATTTTATTTTGTCTATGTTTTACATGTACACATAATAAATTTTCTTTCTTAAGTACTCAATTATTGGAATATTAACTTTTTAAATTTAAAAACGATTTACTTAAGAGTGATGTGCAAGAGCGAAAGTTTCGTGGCAAAGTTCCAATTAATTTCACTTTAGAGACGGCCCCTTACTAGCTTCTTCAAAAGAACCCAGAAAAGGCATGAAATGTATGATTTAAAAATTTCATAACTCGGCCAGTTTTTATCGTAATAACATTAAATTTTTTGTGTTTTGTGTACTGCATCTTTTTCTAAATATAAGTGATAGTACCTGGAGACCGCATAAAAATTTAATTTTTGTAATTTTTTTGTAAATGAGTTTTTTGGTTCGGTAAGCACATAAAAACATTCTTTACCTTTTTTAAAACATTTTTTTAAATTGGAAGTGCATGTCTAAACTGAACGTTTCGGGAATTAACTATTGGACAATTTTAAGGCTAGACACCCTGTACATATATATATATATATTGCCACACGCATAATTTGCTACAAGTCCTGATAGCCGAGTTGGCAGAGCGTTGGACTGAACTTTCTCGGGTTCGAATCCCGGCCCCGGCAGATTTATCCAAAGACTGGAATTTTGTTTCCGTTTTTAATGTATTGTTTCTCTAGGTTCTAGATGAATCCAGATCATTCTTTAGAGTGCATACTGGTTATTTCTCGAATATTCCGAAGTGTATAAAAGCAGAGTTCATCGCCAGTTGGGGATGTTCTCAGTCCAGTGTTGTATCGAGCTCCCAGCGTTAGAATAAATCTAATTGTTTGTTTAATTGAACTGTGTACTTCTTTCGAACTCCGTGACAAGTTTGGTGGAGGCGCGGGGTACAATTACGTCAAACGTGGATAATAGCGACAACCTTCGCAGGAGCCTCCGGTTAAGAGGATTATCCCCGAATTCGGACTGTTAAAAGAAAATAGTAGGAAGAGGACAAAAATGCCGACCGAGCAAGAAGCCAAGCCCGCTGTAGTAACACCTTCGTTACAGCAATGGAGGAGCCCATCGACCTTCCGAAGAGCGCCTGGGGAAGACCCTCTCAAATGGCTTAAAGAGTACGATCGAGTAGCCAACTTTAACAAGTGGGATGACATGATGTGTCTGGCTAACGTTTGTTTCTTTCTTGACGGTACTGCGAGACAGTGGTATGTCAACAACGAAGACGCCTTAGATTCCTGGGAAGCGTTTAAAAATGGACTAAGTGGACTTTTCGGTGAGCGTCAAAAATATACCAGAAGGGCAGAAGAACAACTAAAATGCCGAGCCCAGCGTTCAGGCGAGAGTACACAGTCCTACATACAAGGTGTATTAGGACTTTGCCAAGAGGTAAATCCTCTGATGAAAGAAGACGAAAAAGTGTCACACCTAATGAAAGGTGTTGCTGAGGATATTTATCAGGCCCTGTTGACGAGAGAAATCAACGACACAGCAAGTTTTATCAAATGGTGCAACTATATCGAAGATATGAAGCAGAAGAGAGTTGGTCGACCGAGATTTGAAAGGCTTCCAAACGTCGTACCGGTTGCATCCCTGACGGATGAGACTGATTTGGTCTCTCTTATTCGCACAATCGTACGAGAAGAAGTCCATCGACTAGTTAACCAGACGCAAGAATCTTTGGACTCCGATCCCCAATCCTTAGAAGAGATCGTTCAAGACGAAGTTGAAAGGGTTTTGGCCCCAGTGTCAACAAAACCTACAGAAACTAGACCACGACCAACATACGCCGCTGTAACCAGGAAATACAGAGCTCCTGTTCAGAAATTCCCACCTGAACCAAGAAAAACAGATGTGTGGAGAACGGCTGACAACAGACCTGTTTGTTTCCACTGCGGACGTCCTGGACATGTAATGCGCTACTGCCGAGAGAGAAAGGCTGTCTTTGACAACTCTCGAAACCGCCGACGGAACTTCGACGACTTTGGCACTGAAGAAGAAATACGCCGACCAAACTCTTCTCGCCGTTTTACGCCAAGTCCCACGAGAGGCCGATCCCCAATACGTCGTTACAGATCCCCGTCGCCATATCGCCGATCCAGTCAGTCGCCAGGCCGTAGGAGCGAGGAAAACTAAGGAGAGCGACCTTCCAAGGAGGTGAGGCCGCGTGTACTGGAAATCCTCCGTCGACCGCCAAGATGACTGGTAACCAACTAGACGTAATAATAGATAAGAAGCCGATACGTGCTCTAGTAGATTCTGGGGCATCGTTTTCTGTCATATCCGATAAGTATCGCCGATTTTTAAAGAAAGTTCTGTTTGCTGATGCCAAGAGCGTTATGCTGAAAGTTGCGGATGGAAATTTTGTTCGGCCGATAGGGAAATGTGTTTTACGTGTCCGTATAAACAATCGAGAACTGCCTTTTGAAATTATTGTTTTATCACATTGTAGCCATGACGTCATCCTAGGATGGAACTTTTTAGAGGCGTCTCAAGCCGTTATAGACTGTGGACAAAATGAACTTGTTCTAGAAGACATCTGTCGAGACTCCACAGCGCCTGACGCCTGGAATTTGTATGCCACCAGGGACTATACACTTAAGCCGCATTCTTTAACTAGAATAACAGTATCAGGATATCAAACCCGAGGAGACATAAATGTAGTTCTAGACGGCAGCAAACATTTGCTCTTCGAGAAAAATATTGCTACACCGTCCATGGTATCCACATATCGTAACGGAAAAAGTGATGTCTGGGTTACCAACCTGCAGTTCCGAAACCAAATCATCCCTAGAGGAATGTGCATAGGCCAAGCTGAACCACTAAATGAAGGGCATCTATGTGTTATTTCCGACACATCGGGTTGCTTGGATGACCAGCAAGAAACTTCGGAGTCACAGATGAATTGTTCGTTAATGATGTCACCCGAGTTAAGTGACGAACAGAGAAACAAGCTATCCGAACTACTCCGGAAATTTTTTGGGCTTTTCACGAAGACCGACAAGTCGACAGCCGCGAAGACGAATGTGAAACACAGGATTTTTACTGGTGATCATGCTCCAATCAACCAACGAGCCTACAGAGTCTCGCCGACTGAAAGACGCATCATTCATGAAGAGGTTCAGAAAATGCTTGATGAAGGTATCGTCCAACCCTCTGAAAGTCCTTGGTCATCACCCATTGTGCTCGTAAGAAAAAAAGACGGTAGTTGAGGTTTTTGCGTCGATTATCGCAAGCTGAATAGCGTCACGAAAAAAGACGTTTATCCTCTACCTCGTATTGACGATACGCTCGACTGTCTGAAAGGTGCCATGTTCTTTTCTTCCATGGATCTCCGATCTGGTTATTGGCAAATAGAAATAGACGAAGCGGATCGTGAAAAGACGGCATTTATTACCCCGAAGGCTTATACGAGTTTAAAGTCATGCCGTTTGGTCTCTGTAATGCACCTGCGACCTTCGAGAGAATTATGGACAATTTGCTACGCCATTTTAAATGGACTATGTGTCTTTGTTACCTAGATGACATAATAGTGTTCTCAGAAACTTTTGAAGACCATCTTATACGATTAAGACTTGTTCTAAAATGTCTTCAGGAAGCTGGTCTTAAATTAAATTCAAAGAAGTGTCTTTTGCTGCCCAAGAAGTAAAGATTCTAGGCCATCTTGTATCTAGTAATGGCGTTCGTCCCGATCCCGACAAAATAAAAGCTGTAAGAAATTTTCCCACTCCAAAGAATATACATGACATACGAAGTTTTCTTGGCCTTTGTTCATACTTTAGAAGATTTATTAAAGGTTTCTGTTATTTCGCCGAACCTTTGCAGTCGTTGCTGAAAAGTGGCGTGGAGTTTCATTGGGGTCCTGAAGAGGTGGAAGCATTTAACAGTCTTAAGAAAGCACTTACTTCGGATCCAGTATTGGGGATGTACGACGAAAGAGCTTCTACAGAAATCCATACTGATGCAAGCGGGTACGGTATCGGAGCTGTCCTAGTACAAATTCAGAATAATGTCAAGAAAGTTATAGCATACGCTTCTAGAACTCTGACAAAAGCCGAAAAGAATTATTCCACCACAGAAAGGGAATGTCTTGCCATCGTATGGGCTACCAACAAATTTCGGCCGTACATATTCGGGAAACACTTTACTGTTGTAACTGACCATCATTCCTTGTGCTGGCTCATGAATTTAAAGGATCCTTCAGGAAGGCTTGCCAGATGGGCCCTCCGACTTCAAGAGCATGATTTTGACGTAAAATATAAAACCGGTAAGAAGCATAGTGACGCCGACGCTCTTTCGAGAAATCCAGTGGAAGAGGAAACGGAAACACCAGACAAATTTTTAGCAGTCACGACGAGTATGAACCTTGCGATGGAACAGAAAAAGGATCAAGACCTTGCGAAATTAAAACTTTTGAGCAACTCATCCAAAAACGAAGAATTCAGATTCATCGACGGTATGCTTTGCAGGAAGAATTTTGATCCAGATGGAAAGTTGTGGTTGCCAGTCATTCCTAAACATCTACGAGCAGACATACTAAGGCACTTTCATGACGCCCCCACCGCAGGACACCTTGGTTTCGCGAAAACTTATGACAGGATTCGCAAGAGATTTTACTGGCCGGGAATGTACCGAAATGTCGTTCGGTATGTCATGCATTGTCGGGAGTGCCAAAGGAGAAAATCCGTTCCTCAACGACCACCTGGACGTTTAGTTCCCATCCCTCCAGCTACAGCTCCTTTCCATCGCATTGGAATTGATCTCCTTGGGAGATTTCCAAAGTCTGCTCATGGAAACAAATGGATAATAGTCTGCACGGATTACTCAACACGATATGCAATAACAAAAGCCTTGCCGACAGCCGAAGTCGACGAAATAGCGAAGTTCTTACTTGAAGAAATTGTCCTCAGGCATGGAGCTCCTCGAGTAATTATCACAGATCGTGGAGCCGTCTTTCGATCCAGACTTGTTTCCTCTCTCGTCGACTTGTGTAACATTGATCATCGTTTCACAACGGCGTATCATCCCCAAACAAATGGACTGACGGAGCGCTTCAATAAGACCTTGGCCGACATGTTGTCAATGTATGTGGATGTAGAGCAGAAAAATTGGGATGAAATTCTACCATTTGTAACCTTCGCTTATAATACCGCTAAACAAGAGACCACAGGTTTTACGCCGTTCTATTTACTTCATGGTCGTGAAGCGGAAACGTTACTAGATACAATGCTACCATTCTGTCCTAACGATTTTGATGACAATAACATCACCAAGATAGCAGCCAGAGCCGAAGAATCACGACAGCTAGCCCGAGTGCACACTCTGAGAGCTCAAGACAAAGATCGTCGACGTTATGATTCCAAACACCAAATGGTATCCTACGCTCCCGGAGATCTCGTATGGGTTTATACTCCAGTGAGAAAAGTCGGTCTCTCCGAAAAACTCTTAAGAAGGTATTTCGGACCTTATCAGGTGCTACGCCGTTTATCAGCCGTGACTTACGCAGTACAAGATTTTGATCCTGCTTCACGAAAAAGAAAACTAAGAGAAGTTGTCCATGTACTGCGTATGAAACCGTACCATGATCCCGCCGAGCAAATCGAAACCGAGGATATTCCTCTCAAAGAATCATACAAAGGACCCATCACTCGTTCCAGAATAAAGACCCTTGAACAAAATGACAGCGGGGCGCTGTCTTCTTTTCGAGGGGAGCAATGCCACACGCATAATTTGCTACAAGTCCTGATAGCCGAGTTGGCAGAGCGTTGGACTGAACTTTCTCGGGTTCGAATCCCGGCCCCGGCAGATTTATCCAAAGACTGGAATTTTGTTTCCGTTTTTAATGTATTGTTTCTCTAGGTTCTAGATGAATCCAGATCATTCTTTAGAGTGCATACTGGTTATTTCTCGAATATTCCGAAGTGTATAAAAGCAGAGTTCATCGCCAGTTGGGGATGTTCTCAGTCCAGTGTTGTATCGAGCTCCCAGCGTTAGAATAAATCTAATTGTTTGTTTAATTGAACTGTGTACTTCTTTCGAACTCCGTGACAATATATATATATATATATATATATATATATATATATATATATATATATAAAACACAAATTCCCCACTATCACAGGATATGACTCAAGCAATTTTTTTTAAAATATATACCCCAGATTATGTGCTAAAAAATATTGAACCAACTAAAATAGCATTAGAATAATCTAATCTTAATACATAAATATCTAACTCAATTTAGAACAAGATGTGCTCTAAATCATTTGGTCAGATAGAGAAATATATTTTTGTACTTCGTAGTAGAGATTTCTGCAAGAAAAGGGCTTCCACACTTAGCAAAAAATTCACCGAAAGGGCGTTTCCGGGGTAGCGCTTCCTAGACCAGGTTGATCTTATATCTTCTTTCATATAGCAAAGAATTCTTTATTGCCGGCGCTTCTTTCAAGACCGGGGTTGTCTATCTACTTTTTCTACCAGCTGGAATTCTTGATTGCCGGGACGGCGAGATTTCTTCTGTTATCGTCAATCTTCATTCATCCATTATACCTTTAGCTGAATATTGCATTTAAAGCAATTATTTATTTCTTTGGTGTCTCCACTAAATAGACTATGGCGTGTTGGATACGAAATATAGATATATATAAAGGGTGTTTTTTTAGAGGTATAGAACTTTAAATTGCAATAAAACAACGATGTATTATTCGATTGACATTTTTTTTATTCGAAAGATAATCTTGTGGCATTACATTTTAAATATGATTTCTGGCATATAACTGCCACGGCTGGCACGGATGTAGTCCAATCTGGACGTCCAATTTTCGATGACATTTACCAACATTTGTGGCCGTATATCGGCAATAACACGGCGAATGTTGTCTTCCAAATGGTCAAGCGTTTGTGGCTTATCCGCATATACCAATGACTTTACATAGCCCCACAGAAAATAGTCTAGCAGTGTTAAATCTTAAGATCTTGGAGGCCAATTCACAGGTCCAAAACGTGAAATTAGGCAGTCACCAAACGTGTCTTTCAATAAATCGATTGTGGCACGAGCTGTGTGATATGTTGCGCCGTCTTGTTGGAATCTTAGCTCCTGGACATCATGATTGTTCAATTCAGGAATGAAAAAATTAGTAATCATGGCTCTATACCATTGACTGTAACGTTGTGGCCTTCATCGTTTTTGAAGAAGTACGGACCAATGATTCCACCAGCCCATAAAGCGCATCGAACTTCAACCTTCTAACTATTCTGAAGACAAACCTTTTAAAAAACCACTCGAAACTTATACTAGCAGTGAGTATTGAATCTTTATCAAAGGCAAATCTTTATCAATATTATTTATTTAACCATAATAAGTAAAGCTGTAAAATAAAAAAGGCAGCCTCATACAATCTTTAGGTGCAAGAAACGTGTCCAAGTCTCAACTTTTTTTAGACAATGGGAATTTTATTCGATTAATTAAATGATTTATATAACGTGCAAAATACTATTATTTAAGTGATAACTTCAATTAGCATGATTTGCCTGAGAGTGAACTTGAATGAACGTCACGCTCGGGAATGTACCGCTCATTCGGCTTTTTTCATCTTCAGTCGGATATACAAACCCCTAAAAAGGAAAGGAGGGACGTTTCTCCCTTCCCCCGCCACTCTGAAACGCGGCAAGTTTGACCCTCCCCCCACCACCAATACGTCGTAAAGTAAAGTTCTTAGCTTCGAGCTAAGTGAGGCTCTCCCCTACCTCTTTCTAGGGTAGGAGTGGCCAACCCAAATGACCTTGCGAGCCACTTCGGAAAAACTTTACAGTCCTGCGGGCCGTATATAAAAATATATATCTTTATATTATATTTGGATCCATTACAAACATTTGTGGGGGTAAAAATTTAAGACAGACTGATGTATTATTATCGTTTTCAATGCTTTACATGTATACAAACATAGATAGTAAAATAATAATGCAATGATCAAATAATGTTTAATTTATTTAATTAGTGAGATATCTGTTTCTCAGCTCTTTCATTTAGTTTTTGCAAGTTGATCCCAATGCATGTGTATTTGCGTATCGTAATTCATGTTGCAGATTTTCGTGCGTTAAGTTTGAGCACGATTTATGTTTAATAAATTTCAATTTGGAAAAAAAAAGAGATTCGCAATAAGAGAAGCAACGTGATAAAATAATAACAGTTATGAGATTTATTTTTTACAAAAAAAACTTTTTAAACAAAAAATATTGCACAAAATAGTCGATTTTTTTTTTTTGTAATTAATCTCGTTGGCAGCAAAATTATTCAAGGTGAGCCACATGTGGCCCCCGGGCCGTGGGTTGGATACCCCTGTTCTAGGGGAATGATTGCGGGATTCTTTCTAATCTTAGTTGAAGCATGAAAATGAAACGTAATATTTTTAAAAAATAGGCTTAGAGAGAAAAAAAATCCTACACTAAAATTAAACATAAAATGTAGAAAAAGGACAAATTTTTATAGAACTAAGTAAATAGTATTACTATCATTAGGAATAAGGCAGTGATGTTAAGAATATAAATCTATTTTTGTAAGTGATTCGGAATAGCAAGGAACAAATAGTTTTGTTAATCACATTACTTAAATATACTTTGAGTCTAAAAAGAAAATTAAAACAATTAAAAATTTAAAATAACAAAATTAAGTATGCAGGTATTAAGAAAAAGTTACATTAAATAATTTAAATACAAGAAAACAAAAAAATAATCAAGAAGACTTTCCTTGCAGCAGCACCGGATATATTTGTACAAAACTGCCATACAATGACAAAAGAGCTAGTGTAAGCCAGAGATTATGTGATATAAATCTTCTAATTAAATCCCGTTTTAAGGTATCCGATTACGTTCGGAACTGTGATTTTAAAAGGCGCATAGTTGGATAATTTTCATGATATTTAGTGTCGCATGATATTTAGTGAATACATGTATAAAATTATTTTAAGGACATTTTGGCAAAAAAAATTATTTAAATACAATACTTCGGCAAAAAATTAACTTACAATAACCGTTTTTCAAAATGTTCCTTTTTTGTGAAAAATATTTCTATTATAATATTTTGCCAGTATATAGCTCAGACTTCTGTACAGGGGCTCAACTATGATTTTTGAAAAATTCGCATTATTTTCAGAGTTACAACCAATTAAAATAATTATAGGCGTTTTTTTCTTAAAATTTCTCCCCTCTGTTGCCGTAAAACATGGATAAACCCACTTCTAAGTTATATATTTAAAAAATTCTCGTTGAGCCTCTGTACAGAGGTCTGAGCTATATACAGGCAAAATATTATTATAATAGAAGCATTTTTCACAAAAGGAGAATATTATGAAAAAAGATTATTCTATGTTAATTTTTTGCCGAAATATTGTATTTAAATAATTATTTTTTGTCAAAATGTCCTTAAAACAATTTTATTCATGTATTCTCATCTAAGCGACAATAAATATCATGAAAATTATCCATTTATGCGCTTTTTTAAAATCACGGTTCCGAACGTAGTCGGATACCTTAAAGGTTTTGACCTAGATTCCTCTCTTCCCAATCAACTACCTGTCATACTATCTATCCCTTTGCTTAAATTAAGTCATGGATAGAATTAAATATTGTTAAATTACAACCAAAATCCACAAAGCCGGATCGGCTCTTCTGAACAAATTACCTATGATAGAAGTGGGAATTTTAAAGTAGAAATTTCAATAGACTAATCCAGAACTTTAGTTGATTGTTTAAAATCAAAATTCAATTTAATTATGTCATATTATCCGAATGAAGCACGAGGAAGTACGAAACAACGCTTGACGGAGTTTTTTTTTATAGATATTTAAATAAAATTTTGAATCTAAAGGATTTATAACCTATTTCAGCTACTATAAACCTATTGTTTCCTTCTTAGAATACAATTAATTCACAAATATGATTGTTTATTTCACACAAAAATATTACTACAGACATATGAATAAATAATTTTATATGACAATACTAATATCCCCTTGTTTTTTATTCTCATCTTATTAATCCCTGAAATAACATTACAAAATATGAAGTTATGACTCGTATCATGTGCTCATAAGCACACACACTTTTTTTTTATGCTACACGTATAAATCAAATAAAAGTGGTAACTTATTTGAAATTTTAAATGGATATGTTAGTTTTCTGAAATCCTATTTTAAAGAAAATTAAAATTTTATATATATATACTAGCCGTTACCCACCCGCTTCACTGGGTATTTCCCGATGTTGTATATATGTATACTGTTTACATATATATTAATTATTGATATCCAGCATTAAGAATTTGATTGTATTGAAAAATATATTTATAGCTGTTACACTCTCACCCCTTGAAATAAAAAGAACATAAATTATAATATCTAATTTCTATTTATATCTAAAATAGAAGTAGAAAGATTTTTTTTCGCTCACTTAACCTAATAATCAAGAGGATTTCCACCAAAGCAACTTTCAGTGGATCTCTACTCCATAAAATAAAAATGCGTGCTAAATTTCAAGTCTAAATCTAACAGATCAAAAACGTAATTTTTATCATCAATACCTCTTTGACAGCATTCTTAGCGGATTCCAATTCAACATAAGAAACATGCAAACCAAATTTTATTATTATAGTCTTAGCAGTTCAAAAACGGGAATTTTGTCTATCAATACGCCCCAATAACTCTCCCCGCTTCCCCCTGGAGTTGATTTCCGTAAAATCCTTTCTTAGTGGAACTCTATTCAACTAAAGAAAAGTGCTCAACAAATTTCAAGTAAATGAGTTAAATTCAAAAACAGGAATTTTTCTATAACACGCCTTAATCCCTCACAACCCCATTCCTTTGGGGGTCCGTTTTCGCAAAAATCTTTGTAAAAGGAACTTTATTCCATGAACGGAACATACCTTCTAATTTTCAAGCAGGCGGCTCTATTAGTTGAAAAGTGGAAATATTTATCTATTATATACGCCCCTTAATCCCCCTCAGTGACCCTTGGGGATCAATTTTCCCCAAAACTATTTTGTAGCGGATCTCTACACCATAAAGGAATTCGCTTACCAAATTTTAAGACTGTACGTCTAATAGTTTAAAAATGGAAATAATTATCTATAATGCCTTTTAAGCCCCCGAAACGCCACTTAGAAAACGATATTCACAAAACCCATCTTACGGCATATCTCTACTCAGTGAATGGAATCTGCTTACTCAATTTCAAGATTTTACGTCTAACAGTTTAAAAAAGGAGTTAATTGACTATAACGCCACTTAATTCTCCACAACGCCACTTGGGAGTCGATTTTGACAAAACCCATTTTGCAGCGGATCTGTACTCTATGAAAGGAATCCGCTTACCAAATTTCAAGACTGTACGTCTAATAGGTTAAAAATGGTAATAATTATGTATAACGCACCTTAAGCGCCTTCAACGCCCCTTGGAGGTGGATTTTCGTAAAAATAATTATGTAGAGAATCTCTACTTTATGAAAGAAATCTGTGTACCAAGTTTCCCGACTGTACATCTAATAGTTTAGTAATGGAAATAATTATCTATAACGCCCCTTAACCCCCCGTAACGCCCTTTGGGGTTCGAACTTAGCAAAATCCGTTCTTAGCTGACGTCTACTCCATGAAGGGAACCTACCTACCAAATTTCAAGTCTGTAGGTTTAATAGTTCCGGAGATATCGTGATTAGTCAGTCAGTGAGTCAGTGAGTGAGTGAGTCGCTTTTCTCCTTTATATATATATATATATATATTTCTCTATAATTTTGTTCTTCATGTTCAGCTTTTATATTTTTATTACGCTATTTCTTGTTATGTTCTTTATCTATTATTTCTTGTTTTTGATAAATAATACATATTTCTTTTATATATATATATATATATATATATATATATATATATATATATACACTGGCCTCAAAAAGTTAAGGTACAACATGTTTTTCGAAGATCACCATAAAAAAAATGGCAGTAGCAATAAAATGCATAGTTTACATGAATAATAATAACGAACTTTAAAAACATTAATGCAAAAACGATTGCTACCACTTTTATTTTATAGAAAAGAACGTATATTTATGAGTGAGAGAAAAAATATGCAAATATCAAGCTTTCGTACTTTTGTGTGTAAGTTGTGTTGATTTTCAACAGTTGTTGTTGGCAGTTTCGGTGACAATAGTCAATAGAGTTTAGAAAATGTCTCAGAGACGTCGTTTACCCAATTCGTTAAGGTGGCGGGCAGTTGGATGGATGGAAATGGGATTGTCGCAGGCTGATGCTGCTAGGACGTCTCAATGTGTCTCGTAGTGTTGTTCAGCGACTTTGGGATCAATACCAATCCGAAGATTCTGTGTCCAGAAGACCTGTTCCAGGCCGACCACGATCTACAACACCTGCAGAAGACCGTTTTCTAGCTCTTTCGGCACGAAGGAGAAGAACCACTACTGTGCCGCAGCTCGTTGCAGACCACTTTCAAGCATCAGGAAGAAGAATCTCCGCTACTACGGTGCGAAATCGTCTTCACAATGCAGGTCTGTATGCAAGAAGACCAGTTGTGTGCGTTCCCCTCAACGGACGACAGCGAAGGAACCGCTTATGCTGGGCAAGAGAACATGTTTCTTGGACGCAGCAACAATGGGCTTCTGTGCTGTTCACAGACGAGTCAGATTTATAATGGAGAGTGATTCAGGGCGTCTACTGATCTGGAGGGAACAGCGCAATACATACCATCAATCCAACACTGTTGAAAGACACAGTTATAGAGGTGGTGGAATCCTGGTTTGGGCAGGGATCTCGCTCGGCGGCCACACTGACCTGCATGTGTTCCATGGAGGAACCGTAACTGGTCTTAGATATCGGGATGAGATCCTTGATCCATATGTCCGCCCATATGCTGCTACTATTGGTAACGACTTCATTCTGATGGATGATAATGCACGACCTCACCGAGCTCGGATTGTTGAGGAGTATCTGGAGGATCACGGTTTGGAACGAATGGAATGGCCAGCTCGATCTCCAGACCTTAATCCGATAGAACATCTTTGGGACTATCTTGGCAGAGGGTTGCTGCTTTAAATCCTCCTCAAGGTCGTTACATGAGCTGAAACAAGGCTTACTCTGTGTCTGGTCTTCGCTTCCTATTCTGGTGTCCGACAACTTAATAAACAGCATGGGAAATTGATGCCGCCAATGCATTCAAGTTAGGGGTGGACACATTCCTTATTAGAACCCATTTTTGTATTGTTTTTATGCCATTTTACCACATAACACTGTGATGTGCTGTTTTCTCCAAGAATGGACTTTTCCGCAGAAATTGCTTTTTTTTGTTATAAATCGTTTTTGCAATACACTTATACAAATTTCTATGACGCATTCAATAAAAAACTATTTAATGCACATATCCTCCAAATTTTTTGTTTCTACATTCATTCATTTGCAAATTAGACACAAAAACCCGGTTGTACCTTAACTTTTTGAGGCCAGTGTATATTGGTAATTCATGTATTCAAGCATTGGTAATTCATGTATTCTTTTTCTAGGTTGCTCTCGTCACATGGACATTTTTCAGAAAGCCCATCCGCACACTTTTAATACTCATCTTCAAGAACACTGTTCTACTGCGGGAGATTTTGAAAGTCTCCAATGTGTCCGAGATCTGTGTTACTGTTCAGATCCAGTTACTGGACAAGTGCAGGGACAAATTGTCCAAATGGCTTATATCAATAAATTGCCGTGTTGTAAGTGCGACTATTTATCAGATTATCGTTAAAATGTACCTTATATATCAAATATTTTAAGCTGTTTCCCTACTTTGTGCTGAATGCTTCGAATGTGTGTGTGTGTGTTTGGCTTTCCTTCTCTTTGATAAATAAACTCAACAAAACTTTTTACTTCATGTCAACTCATTCTTCTTTCATTTGAATATTAATAAAAATTTATGGGACATATATGAAATAGACATTCGAGAACTAAGACAACGCGTAGAACTGTAATATAGCATAGAAACCAATAGAATCTATCGTGTAGATGTGAACGGTTATGTGACATCATTTATACATCAAACCATTAAATAAATGAATCAATTTACATTGAACCTTTTCCACGATATAAAAAATAGACATAACAAATGAACAATTGGGTCATAGTACTATATATATGCAGTGACCTCCAAAAGTCAAGGTACAACGCATTTTTCAAAGTTCACCATTAAACAAAAAGCAGCATCAATAATTTATATTATTTATATGAATGATAATCCTATACTTTAAGAAAAGTTGTATGAAAAAAGAGATAGTCATAAATTTATTTTAAAGAAACTGACATTTACGTAGAAATGAGTGAAATAGAGCCAAATCAAACTTACTATGAATCTAGAAGACATGTTCAATCACACGAGTCTCTGCAGGAGATTAAATGAGAAGAATGCCTCAGCTCGTACCAGATCATTTTGTCGTATCTAGAACAAGAATCTTAGCTACAATGGTGCCAAAACACCTTTACAAAATCCAAGACTCCATGCAAAACGTTCAGTTATGTGAGTTCTCCTAAGCCATCGATAGAGATGTGCTCCTTTATATTGGACAAAGGAACACGTTTTCTGGCCAAGCAGTGGACCTGTGTACTCTTCATCAAGGTTTACACTGAAGAGCGATTCGTAGTGTATGTTCGTCTGGAGGAAACAACGCATTAGATACAATCAATCCAACAACGTTGAAGGACAGAGGAATCAGGGTTTGGGCAAAGATCTCTTTAGGTAGTCACACTGACCTGAATGGGATCCATGGAAGAATTCTGAGGTGATACCATTGATGGATAGACTCACTACTGTTATTGATATTCAATGCATTCTGGTGGATGTGCTTGTGGAGGATTATCTTCAAGTTCATAATTTGGAACGAATGGAATGGCTAATTCAATCTCCGGACCTGAATCCGATAGAGCATGTTTGGGGATGTCGTGGTAGACATGTTGGTGTTTTATAAATCATTCTATATCTTCCTTTCATGAGCTGGAACAAGGGTTACTCCTTAATGGATCCTCGCTTCCCATTTCGGCATTCGATCACTTAATTAGTAGCATGGAAATGCCGATATCACCATTCATTGCATTGCAGTTAGGAGTGGACATATTATAACCCATTTTTGTTAAACCCATTCTTTCCTCATAAGTCTGCAATGTACTACTCTCTTTCTTTCAACAGTGCTTTTTTTGTTGTAAAGTATATTTGAGCTAAATTTATGCAAATCTATGTCTATCAATTTCTAAAAGAAACTGTTTAGTGCACATTTCCTCCAAGTTTCTTGTTTCTATAGTCATTCATTTTCAAATTAGATACATTAAACAGAGATTGTAACTTAACTTTTGGAGGGCAATATAGAATATTGTAATAAATATAATATTGTAATTGGGGTAGCCGTGGGTAGCCTAGTGGTTAGAGCATCGGACTCCAGACCGGAAGGCCTGGGTTCGATGCTCGATGTCACCAAATACCCTCCGAGTGCACGCGGAGTACGTGCTCGTTAAAGCAGTGGGTCCGTAGTCTTGTGGGCTTATTCACTAGCGCAAGAACTGGAGAATATTTCCCTTCAGTTCACTTGCAGAAATTGTGGAGGTGGAGATAGAGGTCGTGTCGCCATCTATCGTCCCTTCGGGGAAGTTTCTCTGAGCTTAAATCGCACTGTCATCTGTATGGTGCTCAAGGCCAACGACAGGCGTACCTCTTGCCCATGCCACGATGAATTTCGTGGGCCTCGTTCTGACTACGTCAGACAGGTGGCATTAGCCACAACACAACAACAACAATACTAGCATCTGTCCGATCCCTTGACTGTGTGACGAATCTGTGCGGAACCTTTCCACTAATCTTCTTAGGCGTCTTTCTGGGGAATATAAATTTGCGTTTATTTCCAATCAACTCCAAAAAGAAGTTTGGGATATTCAAATTAGATAAGGTATTTAAGTCGAGAGTTGCGAGATAGCAAGAGAGATGATGGTAGGCTATATTAAGCCAACAACGTTAAAAGTAAAACTAGAAAATTCAAAGAGATTATATTCGTGAAGACGTCGTACTGATAGACGTACCATAAAGATGATATAAGCCAGCGGTAAATATAATTCACGTACGCTTAAAGTAAGCGTCAGGTTGAGATACTTAGTTAAAGTTAATGATAATTAAGCATTCGAATACGTGTGTTTCTCGGATCTCCTAGTTTTGGTAAACCTTACTTGAGTTGAGCTAGATTAGTAATCAATCGTATTCTTAGTAATTTAATTTAATATAAAGGCAAATCCCTTTAGATGACGTAACATAATTATATTATTTGTTATCAGAGATTTTTGAGGAAATTATAACAAAAATAAATAATATTATTATTCAAAATGGCTTTTGGTGGTTCTTTGCCTCAAATTAATCTTGGTGTTCAAGGTGTGACCCAAGGGGGTCATCACAACTGTCTGCATAATACAAAATCGATGGGTTCAGGACGGTCATATAGAACTCTGAGCTGGATTTCAACGTCTCGCATTCATTAACAGCGGTATAAATGCAGATAAATATGTTACTCGCATAGACTTAATGGATCATACAGCCTCGTCATGAACGCTGAGTCGAGAAATTGCATCGTTTGCAAGACAACATGTACTTGCACGGGCAGTTCGATGACGTTTGCAATAGCATAAACTGTCAGCTCGATGACCATGGCTTCGCTTCCTTTGACGCTGTTCCATATACTGGAAAGCCTTTATTGGTGTAATCAACAACATACCTCGCTGAAGAAATGGCATAACTTCGTCTTTCCAGACGAATACAGATTTCTGTGTTCAGCATCATGATGGTTAGAATCGGGTTTGGTGGCATTGTGGAGAATGCACGTTGCTCGACATCGTCATACTGATCCATCACTTGAAGTGATGGTATGGAGTTCCATTAGATGCACGTCTTGTTTGCATTTTAAAAGTTGTCGTTAGATTTCTGGAGCATTAAGGCCCGAGATTCTACCCTTTTTTGAAACGTACGAAAAGCTACGTTTCAACAGGATAATGCACGACCGCATTTTGCCCGTTTTGTAGGGATACAGAATATGTTCGGCGGGTGTCCTGACCATGACGTTATCCAGATCTCTCACCAATAGAAAACATCTGGTCAATGTTTGCTGAGTGACTGGCTCCATACACCAATCACTGAACAGTTGATGAACAGTGACATCGTGCTGAAGCTGCATGTATAACTGCAACTGTAACATTCAATCTTTACTCAATGCCTAGACATAGAAAAGCTGCTATTGCTGTTAGAGGTGGTTATTCTAGGTATTAACTTTTCATAACCTATGGTACCATATTTCTTGAAAATTTAATCACTTGTTATTTTTAGTATAACATATCTGTCCAATAAGTATCATTTTGTTTTTGTATTTCTTCCTGTTGTAGCGATTTTAATGCCCAGTTATGTACACTCGTTTTTCACTTTTGAACTCGACGTAATTTTTAACATATTTTTAGGAAAGAAAAAAAAACTGCACCATTTTTCTCATTTGGGACTTTGATATATAAATTATGGAACTGGACCCGTGAGATTTAAATTTTTCTGTATTGACTCAGAATTGTCTTTTGTTGAATACTTTACTTCATATTATGTATTTGTGCCAGGCATATTTTACTCACTTAACATTGTTTTTCATTAAATAAATTGACAGAAAAAAAGTTGAACTTGGCCAAGTAATTCATGATATTTAAAGAGGCTTGGATACAAAGTATCCTTCCGAGAAATTGACTTCCTTTTTTTTTCTTGAAAAACCATACATAGTTACTTATTTATCACAGCATGAAAATTTCAACCTTCATTTTACCATCTGAATTCTATGGTGAAATGTTTTTCCTTTGTTTTCGAATCGGGTAGAGCTCTCAATTAATTAAAATTTCCCCATTAAGGACTTAAAATTCTTATTTTAAAAACTAATGCTAAACATTATTTTGTTTGAGTTCCCCCAAATTCTTGAAATCCTTTCGCTTAAATACTTTCTATTGGTGATAAGTGTTTTCCACTTTCCCAAATGTAACTATCAGGTTACGAGAAAGTTGTTATTAAACTATAACTCTCTTTGGAAATAGCACCCCATATTAGTCTTGCAATCGACCCATGCAGCTCTTGTCCAAATCCATGTAAATAATTCATCTCATTTCATTTTCCCCCGAATTTTATTAAGTCAGTAATTTGGATTCTACTTTTAAATGAGCTCATTCAAAAATCGATAACTATTTGTAAATAATCCTACAAATAAGGAATCTTAGGATAGAATGTGTCATTCGTCTATTGAACGGAATACAAGTGCCTTTTTTATTTATTTTCTGTGCATTTTTTCAGCAGATAACAATATCCATGAGAACGGAATTATGAAAGAATGTGAAAAAGAACTGCAGAGGGTACGATCTCTTCACTTCCGCTTCCTTCTTAAAGGAATCAAGGTTTTCGGGCTGGAAACATTTCAATGTGATTTAGACGGAACCTTTTCCCCCAGGCAATGTGATTTGGAGAAGTATGTACTGAGTTTTTCCCCTTCCAAATTTATCTATTATTCTTCAATAGTTAATAAAATTAAAATTGATTTGAAAAATTTAAGAATCCTTTTCATTTCTGAGCCAAAAAAAAGAATCTTTTAATGAATCCTTCCACTTACTTAATCTTTAGAAGAAATGGCTCTTTAACACAGGCTCTCTTTTTTTGTTCTTTGATACTTTCATGCGTTGTAAGACAAAAGGAAATAGCACAGGAGAATCCAAAAAGTAAGGAGACCGAAAACAATAGAGTTCAGTTAAGTGAGGGACGTTTATGAGTTTTCACAGATGTTCAAAAAAGGGGAAGGGACTCCTTAGTCTAACCAAACCTGTGGTGTGTTTCCTGTGAAGGTTGAATAGATTTTATCTGGTGAGGGTGAATTTTATGTATCTTTTGTTTTAGCAACTTGGGAACAAAACTAGTAAAATATCTTAGATGGTTAAAGGATTTTGACAGTCGAATTTAAGGAACGCCCTAAGATTTTGCTTCGTTCCAAGACCTCAATCAGTGAAAAAAAAAGAGAAGGAGTTGATGCCTCCCCTTTTACAAAAAGTAGTCTTACTGATGTGCATGAAAGGATTTCAAATCTTGCTTTGTCATAGCGTGGAGGAGGAGAAGAGTTTCGACCTCATATAATTGTCACTTAAAATTACGAGACACATTGCTATGTTCAAGGGACCTTTGAGTTGGACTCTCTTCAGATCGAAATCCAAGGCTTTTTATCCAAATGCGTGGTTTATGCACTGAAAATAAAATCTGAAATCCAAACCCCGGAGGAGGGAGGATGTTTCTTTTAAAAGTAGAGACGTATTTTTAGTTTTTAAGTAATGGATTGGAGTCTTCTAGATTTCTTCAGAATTCATTTGCCTAAAATACTTATTATAAATAGAATATTATCTTTCAGCACCTTCTTTTCAGTATATTTATGAGAAGAAATGTATTAAAAATTTTCTACTTCCTTGTGTAATAAATTATGATATCCGAATCATTTCAATGCATTTGAAATGTTTTATGAAGCCTAGTGGTAGTCCACACCACAAGTCGGAGGTTCAAACACAGCCTTTCATTCCTTCAGGGGATCGACCAATGAGTACCAAGCTTGCTTGGGAACTTAACACTGGGGGTTTCGTGTCAGACTGACCGAAACATCTGCTCATGCACCTCAGGACCCCAAGGTCACATCTACTGATATGGGCACAGTAGGTCTTGACCCTCATGGGATGTTGCGCCATTGAATTCAGTTCAACATTTCTGTCTCCTGATTTCTATTTCATATTTTCAATATTACTACATATTTCTCGTGAACCTTAATTTTGTGCATTCTAGCTGAAATGTATAATCCATCTGTTCAAGTCAATGTATTTCTTATCTAAATATTTTTAAATATAACTTATTTCTCTTGAAATCTACCCCTTCCCTAGCAATTTGTTCTTAATTGTGTCAATAATAAGATAGTTAGCTTCTTCTTTCTGTCACTCCCAGTTGTCCACACGTTTTTCTTTGGTTCCAAAGGACGAGCATCTCAATGGGAAACAATGAGTCCTCAAATGTTCAATGATCGTTTCTTACTCAATATTTGTTTCATTTCAATAGTTCTTTAAGAAATCATTTCCTATTCTCGATAAAACTATCAACCAGTGGTAGAATTTTATCCGAATAGTAATGAAATTGTATGCTATTAATGTGTGTGTGTGTTAATCATATTCATTTATTAAATATTATTTATTAAATATAACAAAAACATTAGAAATATGTACGAGGTATGTAAATTAAGTAATGAGACTGGTAGCGCAGTGTTTGATCTGGCAACACTGGGGAAGTGGGACATGGAGAGGAGGTAGGTAAACATCAGTATGAGTTTGAAGTCACTAAGTCAAGTTAATTGTCTGTAGTGATTTATTTAGTGAAACAGGTTTTTCTTGTGTGTGTTCTGAAATGAGTGACAATAATTTCAAGCAACGATGTGCTGTCAAGTTTTGCTTCAGAATTGGACACAACGCAACGGAAACATTTGCAAAACTTCAGCAAGCCTACGGAGACAGTGTTTTGTCAAGGGCCCAGGTTTTTCGGTGGTTTAAAGCATTTTCAGAAGGAAGAGAGTCAATTGAAGATGAACCTCGCAGCGGAAGGCCCTCAGTTTCAAAAACCGCTGAAAATGTCGTTAGAGTCTGGGATCTTGTGCGTTCAGATCGTCGCTTGACAGTCAAAATGATTGGGGAAGAGTTGAATTTGAATCACACCACCGTGTTCATCAGTTTTGACCAGTGAATTGAAGATGAGAAAGATCTGTGCCAAAATGGTTCCGAAAAACCTTTCTCAGGGAGACGTTTCTTGCCCAGTAAGAACATTCCTGTTGCTCCTCAACCCCCTTATTTGCCCGACTTGAGTCCTTGTGACTTTTCCTCTTTCCGAAATTGAAGAATCACCTCAAGGGACGTAATTTTGGGACACTGGAAAATATTTA
Organism: Trichonephila clavipes; assembly: GCA_019973935.1. NCBI lineage: Eukaryota > Metazoa > Arthropoda > Arachnida > Araneae > Nephilidae > Trichonephila > Trichonephila clavipes. The sequence goes on along the minus strand of BMAU01021280.1, from coordinate 987,752 downwards.
AACGGCTGTAACCGACCAGCTGAAGGCTATTCCAATATCCGAGTTCCACCAGTGCTATGAGGAGGGGAAGAAACGTCTTCAACGCTGTGTGGCTTCAGAAGGCAGTTACTTTGAAGGAGACAATGTTGAATTGTAAGTTTATTGGAATAAACAAGTGAAAAAAATCAGTCTCATTATTTAATTTACACACCTCGTATAATACCTTTCATAGATTTTAAACAATTGTTTGTTGTTTTTTTTAGAAAACACACATATAAATAAAATTCTGCAAGCTCAAAATTTTGTTATTGTTATTTTATTGTTTTGCGTAAAAATGACCCCTTTTTACAAGCTTTTATTTAGTTTCACCTGTCCCGTTGTCTGTCGGTCTGTAATCAAGTCTTGCAAGTTAAATTTGATCCATTTCCCGGTTTCCAATTGAGCTGAAATTTTGTACATACGTTTAGTTTGGATGACAATGAATGTTTTGACCATTTATATTACGATATCACAATTAGTTAAAAAGATATTAATTAAAGTAATTTGTTCGGTAGGAATATTGCAACTCAATTTTGAAGCTGATGTCTTCAACCGATTGAGCTGAAATTTTATATGCACGTTTAGTTTGGATGACAATACATGCTTTGACCATTTATATTCCAATATCGTAATTATTTAAAAAGATATTAATTAAAAACCCTTTGCACCTGTTAGCTAATTATTCTGCAGAGCATCTTATCGGATTGAGAGCTTAAAGAAGTCCCAATTTTTCGAACTTTTTTAAAAACCCATCTTATTCTTTCTATCAAACTGAGACAAAAAATAATTACATAATCGGAAAGTTCATTTATTTCGCCACGATTACTTACAAAAAATTATGATATTTTCTATTTCTTATAATTTTTCTAAAATGAGTCAAAATGCATGCATTTTCATGAAAACTATTTCTAAATCGTTCCGTATGAATTTTTTTTCCTGTTCATGAATCGATATTATTCACTTAAAAAGTTCAGGCTTTTCTTTTTTAGAATCAGTCATTTATAAAACAAAAGAACGAAAACTTTTTTTTTTTACGATTTTTCAAAAGAATACTCAAATTTTTAATAAAACATTTTAAAACTTCCTCATTTTTAAAGATAATCGCACGAAACATTTTCTTCGTTTGTAGAATAGTATTATCCACATTCTGCACAAAGATTTAAAAAATTGGTTTAAAATTACGGATTTAAAAAAAAAATGTGTTTTTCGTTTTTAATATAGTATTATAGTAAAAGCAAAAAAAAAGAGTTTAAATATTTTGATTAATTTTGCTTTGTTCAATGTTGTTTTGGTCTTACAGTGTTTATCCCCGTCCCCCATTATCGTCTTTTGTTGCGGCTTGAGTGAAATATCTATCATATGTACATGGCCTGGTGGGAAAAAAGATTGAGTACCCCTGAGCTATATAGCCTTTTCAAAATTAATCGGCAAACCACCTTGCAACAATGATGCGTTGAAGGAGATGAATAGACTGAAAAACCTGTCCACACTGCGATAACTAAAAAGTCAAAAATAAATTAAAAGTAAAAAAACTTCTTTAAAAATAATCTTTTATTTAAATACTCTAAAAAGAATAAAATAAACTTTTCTTTTAAAACTTTTTTTTGCTATCAACTTATAACGTCATTACACAATTTATGATATAAAAGCTTGTCGCAAGATTTACCTGCGTAGATAAACAAGCAAATTAAATAACTTGATCTGCTTGATTTTAATTTTTAAAATTTTCGAACGAAGCAAATACGAGTACTTAAATCTCACGACAAGCTTTTATATCATAAATTGTGTAATGACGCTATAAGTTGACAGCAAAAAAAGTTTTAAAAGAAAAATTTATTTTACTCTTTTAGAGCATTTAAATAAAAGCCTGTTTTTTAAAAAGTTTTTTTACTTTTAATTTATTACTAGCTTTTTTTATCCAAAAGTTAATCTACACTGCTCGACAATTGCGAAGGAACACAGTTACGTTTTTCGTAATAATTAATAATAGACAAAGATAGAAGAAAATGAAACTAAGTACATATTTAATAAGGATGATGTGCATTTATTATAGTGCAAAATGATCGAGATATCGCTAAATCGAAGAATTAAAAACTTGGAAATATAAAAGATGCTCCTTGGATGACTTTCAAACAGCCATAAAAAATGGATCGTTAAGTCAGAAGGATGCAGGCATGAATACATTAGTAAGATATGTGTTGACAACTGACAGTAGCGCACATTTTGCATCTGTCCTCCATGCTCTTCACTTCACTATCGATTTGATCTTGTGGGATTTTGTCCCACTCCTCTCTCAAGGCGGTTTTGAGCTCTTGCACTGTTTCGAGAGGATGTTTTTTTTGTGCAACATGTCTGACAAGAGCATCCCAGGCATGTACAATAGGATTTAGGTCGGGAGAGTAAGGAGGCCATTGCATACGGAGAATATTTTCCCTTTGCAGTGCCCGATACCTCAACTCTTCTGCGTGACCACGCATTATCGTCCATAAATAGAAAGTCTGGACCTACAGCATCAATAAAAGTACGTACACATGATCCAGACTAATCTCTCGGCAATACCGTTGCGAAGTAACGCTTCCTTGCTCAAAGATGTGAAGCGGTGTTCTGCCATTGTGCATGACGCCGGTCGACATCATCATGCCTTGGCCGTACCGATCACATTCACAAACAAGTTTTTGCACGTAGCGTGTTCCACACTCTATCCACATTAATTGGTGGCCAAAATCACGTCACACTGAAACGAGATTCGTCGGAGAGCATCACTGTAGACCCATTTTGATGATCCCAAACAACATGTTCTCTTACACCAGCGTAATATTTCTCTACGATGGTGTGGTTGAAGTGGGATGCAATGGACAGGCTTCCGTGTATACAGATTAACTTGATTTAATCATCGTGAGATGGTTCTTGTTGGAACATGCGTTCCAGTAGCGATTGCAAGGTTTGCAGCTATCTGACCTGGAGTGAAATTCCTGTTCATGTTTGCCACGAGGGCTACATAGAGATCCTCTTAAGGTTTGGTGTTCCTACCATGACCCCCGACGTGCTTTATCAAAGCATTTCCACCTTCAGCATCCTTCTTTAATTAAGGTATGACACTCTTCGATGCTTCCATTGCAGCAGCAACAGTTGCAACAGTTTGACTTTCTTCCAGTCGTCCAACTGCTCATCCGTGATTTTAATCACTCCAATGATGTCTTGCTGATATTTTGCTCTTAATTATTGCAAGAACTAAACAGATTTTTGGAGAAAAAGCTTTTATAAAATCCAGCACTATTTTTGTCAAATATCAAACAGCATAAATTTTCGTATGAGCTTGTATGTACTATGTTTTGTACAGATAACGAGTCCTGGTTTACCACGACCTCTGAACTTGAATTTACTTTTCTTGGTCAGCTATCTGAGACTCAATTTTACATAAATCCCTTGTACCTTAGCAATTGTCAAACAGTGTAATCTCATTCGGACTCACAATCACATATTTTTTACAGTACAATAATAGTTAAAGATCATCTCCCAAAAAAAAAAATTTAATCGTTATTTGATGAATTTTTTTCCAATTTTTATGTCACTGCTATTTTTTATCTAATTTTTTTTCAGTTCAAAGTTTCAAAAGATAGTGAAAAGAATTTTTTTTCTTTATCTTTATGCAACTTTATTTCGGGAAGGAATTCACTGTTTATGTTTTTCAATGCCCCTATATATTTTATTCTCCTACATAAATGATTCATTTAATGTTCGTACGTCATTTCATGAAATCACATCATGTTTCGAAAGTATAGCAAACATCCTCTTAGTCAGTAAGAAAATGCTCTTCATCCTGATGATGTAACAAATGAAATATTCTCATTCAATTTTTTTATGCAGTTGTGTGTGCACTGACAAGAATGGAATCGGCATTAAAAGTTATTTCATTGGAATAGAAGACTTTGAAAAATTGAAAACGGAAATGACATGTGGTAAGTTTCTACCTTTTATTCATCTCTACGCGATAACGTAGTCTTCAGAAATTCTTTTATATGGAATTCAACACATACATTCGAGATGAAAGGTATTCGCATCTGTTATAAGATTCCGTCTAAATGATACTACATTCTTTTGCAAATAAAAAGAATAAAAACAGCACTGAATTTCACGCATGTCAATTCCCTTATACCAATTGAAAAATTATTCAATTTTTAAGAACAATGAATGTTAACTTAAGTCATAGCGCACGTTTATAATGTGCAATTAGCACTGCATAAAACAGATAATAACTGATGACTTTTGTTTTTCTCGTTATTGAAATTGTAGCTTCCAGGAAGCACAGATAATAATATTTCTATGACATTCTCGAAGATTTTATAACAAATTGGAGCACTTGGAAAGTGTTGGAATGAGTAGACCTAGCAATAATCTCCCATTGGTACCATACGAACACTACTGTGAACAAAATGCTAGAGCTATTGTCACAACCCGGAGGTTGTGGGTGTAGTTTGAGACACTGAAGAAACAGACCTTGTTAAAAAAATAATTACTTTTTATTTATCACTTAGGATTTATTCAAGTTTAATAACCGTAGAAGAAATCTTAATTAGTATCCTAATCTAAGTTTATAAGATATAAAATAAGCACTTATCTCGAGAAGCTAACCTAAGCTCTGAAGCTATTTTACCTAAGCTGCTATATATATATATATATATATATATATATATATATATATATATATATAGCCTTCAAATCTGCTTCTCTCTTATTTCCACTTTTCCAAACGGCAGTTCTTGCTTGAATGATTGTGTAAGGACTACCGACTCGCTACTAACGATTAACGAACAACTCGAGAACACCCATTGCCAGGGTTTAAATAGCACTTACATTAACATAAAATTAAGTTATCTCTGTGAAAGGGGATTTTTAACTCAAACCACAGTCAAAGAGAATTTCCCTTAGAAGATTATTAGAAAAACCGCGGATATAACCCGTCACTCAATAATTAACTGCCAAATGGTTTCTCTTCGACAGAATGATGGTTCTAAAAAGTCTAAGATTCATGAATTAAAGGAAAGTTTAGATGATTGTGTGGCTAGGTCGACACCATTTTCCGCTATTCATACCACCGAAATAACTTCCACCACTTCACGGCACTAGCTCGTGACGGGATTACGCCCCCAGTGATCTTTTAAGATATTTGCCTTTCAGCTCAAAATATAGGTGAAGTCGTCTAGAGTAGTGGTCTTCACCCTTTGTTGATCCACAGAACCCTTAGAGCTGTCTTGAGGAGCCCCTCCCCCCACACACACATTCCTCTCTCTCTCTCTCTCTCTCAGAAGAAGAAGAATATTTAAAGTAGATCACAACGAATGATAGGTACTTTATGTAAAGATAATGAAAGAAAAGTATCGTATTTTTATTAAAAGTTCTAACATAATATTCTAATTTACTAATTAATATAGCACTAAACCATGCTTCAAGTGTCAGCTACCCTTGTATTATATTTAGTGACAGGGATGTACTTTCCTTTTTTACACAAAATGTCCAAGTCTAGCTCCATTGAAGCTACATACAGTCACGTTTCATATTTTGTGTTTAATTTGTTTCTGTATTTTTTTGTGCCGTATACGTTGAGAAAGACTTTTCACTTAAATATGTTGTTCCGAATGGGATTATAACGTTTTAAGCTGTGTGAGAAGCTTCTGAGTGTAACTTGCAACAAAAAAATGTAAGAACCTTTATGTCTTAAATTTGGATTTTACATCGAATCTGTTGATATGTCAATAGTTGTTGCCTCTTCTTCATTGGCAAAACTTCTGATTTACTCAAGTACTCAAAAGGATTTTTTGTATATATGCATGCTTAGTTTTCTCCTCTGTAAAATATTATCTTATATTTTTTTCAATTGAAAAGGGTGCTCCATTACATAGTTTTTAACACTGTCGTCTGAGATCAATTCACTTTCCTTTAGAAAACTTATTAATTTTGCAAATCTTTGGCATATGATGACAACAAGTTAAGTTTTAAAGCCAATGAATGCATTCTTATAATATATACACAGTCTTTAAGAGGATTCAGTTTAGGAAATGTTTCAACAGCTGTGTTAAGCAATTGAATCCTCAATAGAGGGACTGAGATAGAGGAGAGGGGGATAAAATTAGCGAGGTTGTATGAGGTGTGAAGTTTTAGCTTTTTAGTAGTTGCAAAATAAAGTTGCTATTTGTCGTTAAAAAGTATAAATTAATTTAAATAGTGATATCACACACAGAGAAAGATTTGGTGTCAGAAGGGGCATATAGTATCAGTAATGGTAGTCAACGCGCTGAAGACACGTCTTCGATGACCGTCAGGACACAATTGGAGGTGGGATTCGTCGCTTAACACTATACGTCTCCAGTCAGCATGATTCCAACCTGATCGAGCCAAGCACCACTATAATCTGGCTCGACCGTGTGCAAGCGTGAGTGGCAGGTGATGTAGTGATTGACACGAGCGTAAATTTCGCTTTATCAGCCGTCTGTGAATGGTCATAGTGGACACTCGTGTGCAGGTCACACATCTGATGGTTGATAAAGATGAATCAAGTGCTGTGAGACAGCTGATCTGACAATCAATCTGTCCTCCCGATCTGATATGGCCCTAGGTTAACCGCTACTATCATGATGCTGAAATCTGCCACTGTCCACCCATTCTTGCCAGCCTCCTCAAATGGCCACATCGCTTCGACCCGTATAACGAGCAATTCTCTAATTTTCTCAACCTGCCTCTTTCAATCGAATGGTACGACCCCTTTCAAACTCTGACTGTTGTTCGTAATGAGCTCGAATCCTGCGGCGAGGCATTTTTTCAGTCGCTGAAAAATATCCTAAATCGCAATGCAATAGAAATTTTGACCATCAGATTGGAAATCGCTTCTTATAGACACTTGCTGAGTGCGCTGTAGCTCCCACTATTCATTCCTTATACACCAAATTTTAATCATACAACAAATCAACAACCCCCAATCAACAATCCCCAATTTAATCAATCAACAATCATAGTACAAATGTTTTTGCATACGAAATTTCGTTACAATCAGACAACTCCCTCTTGGTGCGTCGTTTTTATTGTTGTTGGTGTTGTTATAGAGTTATATTGTTTTAAATCAAATAAATCTGGAAGTCTTTCAACTTCATTGCTTTATTTTTAGATATCAATGCATTTTGTTGAATTAACATGACTTTAAAATAAATAATTACTGTTGAGCAAAACGTAAAATTAGTGAAAAAATAGCTAAGGTAAAAGTTTTTGAAAGAGATTAATACATAAATGAATTAAAATAATTTTAAAAAGTAGAATTTGCAAAAGCATTTGAAGGATTGCATTCTTTTCAAAAGGAACAACAGTCTAAGACGGTAAAAAGTAAGAAAGAAAACAGCTGATCCAAAAAGAATTTCGAAAATGGGTAGATAGAATGCATACGAAGTAGAAAAAAACCGACAAGAATATCAGGGCTCGAGATGAGGTGCAGAAAGCAAACTAATCAATAATCCATCCAAGATTCTTATAATCTATGGCTAGATATAATTGGAAAGCTTTTGCAACTGTCGAGTTGGAAATCCTTGGAGAGTTGGAATCCATGGACGCCCAACGTGCAACAGAAAGGAACCCTGGGGCTATTTCACTGGCATCTCATGAGCACAAAAAGTGTAAGTAGTCATTATTGCATTATTCTACGCCTTCGTTGCAGTCAAAATGTTCAGCCATTCAGTGTAGTAAAGGTATCCCCTTATGGGGATATGTCCTCTGATGTTTTCGTATTTTCAACTCAAACTATTTCTTTCCCTTGTGCACACTTTGATACAATCCATAGATTTTCTATTGGTCTCATTTCACAATACACAACTTAGGCATAACCAATAGAAAAAAATATTTTACTCCTGCCATTAAGTTCCTGTAGAAGCTGACTACGGACACTCTATTGCATTCAAGTTGAACTGATTAAAGAGTTGAATGAAATGGCTATTGAACTCAAGCATCAGCTCAGATTTGCTCATTGTTCAGTAGAGGAAATATAAAGCTTCATGAGAACAACGGCCCTGGTAACTTTGAGCCATAGTCAAATGAAGAGGATGACACCTGAGCTGGCCTCCCCTCTCCTAATTTCCACACCCCACCAACGGGAGAATGTCTCGACAGATTGAATGTGTATCAGCCCCTCTGCAAGGTGGGTCTTGAGCGGTACTGGACTCATGGCCCCGAATCCGTGACTTTGACCACTAGTCTACCGCGCCCTATAGGATAAATGTCAATATTACGTTTATCGCATCCTAAGACACGTTTATGCTTCAAAGACATTAATCCTATCAAAAGACGCTTCAATCAGTTACTTTCGAGCATCCTTTGTCATTTGATTACCTCATAAATATTATTCTTTATACATTTTCAAAGGGGCCTTAAAGTAGTATACTGAAAGCTCTTCATTTAGAAGTGTACTTAAGTGTTGGATAAAATAGATCTAAATCTTCTCTTTACTTCTTTAACCGTTCGCTCTTTATATTAGTTACTCAACAGGAAGGGATTAAAAACTGATTGAAATGCACTTAGATCAAATGTTTTCCCCTTTGTCTTTTCAGATTGTGCTCGAGATGTCACAGGTGATACCCAGTTTACAACACTCAAATGCAAAGGTTACGGAAATTATTTCCCTATTCAATGTTTCCTTAAAGACCAATGCTTTTGCGTCGATACGGATGGAGACGTCATTTCCAAAATGATGAATAAAACTGAGAAATTGGAAACATTCTGTGAGAATATCCTCAGAAATTTAGACGATCCTTCGGAAATCACTTCAATTTCTGAGGATTATTAAGACACCATATAAAATTGAACCAATTACTCTAAAGTAACTCTAATTTTTTTCTGGTGATATAAATAGCTCAAGATTTTAGAGGCTGTTTTGACATTTCTCATTTTTCTAAGGGGCCATTGGTTTTTAAATAATTTTATTTAGTTTTTGCCCAGAAAGAACAGAATTAACTTGTTCATTTATCATATATTTACTAAATACATTTGGTAGGGTTTCAATCTATATGAATTCTACATCTAAAACAAGTTTTTAACATTGTTTTATCAAGTTTGAAAGAGAGAGATCTCTCTTGTATCAAATAATCAACTTTTTTTAAAAACTTTCTGTTATTGCGACCAAGACCTTGAATTGTTATTTAGCGTTTTTAACTCCATCCAGAGGAGGTTGGCTTATTTTTATGCATTCAATATTTCTTTGAAATATCTCATAATTTGAGGTGTAATTACCTCGAAAGAAAGTTTTTTGATTTCTGACTTGACATCTTTCTTTAATCTTGATGAAACTGCATAATTAACACCCCAAATATTTTTTCATTAAAAAACTATTCCTTCTGTACCTTTTTCTATCTTGAAGGTTCTCTGAAAGAATATTCCGCCAAGTTATTTATGTTATTAAAAGAGAATTCATTTCAATTGATGTATTATGCCTTTCAATGCCTTTTGTATGAATTCAATTAATAAATTCATCCGAAGCTCCTGGTGGCCCTTTTTTTGCAGAAATCATTTTTTTTAATTTGATGACTATGCGTAAAATTAGAAAAAATCTTAAAATTAAAAAGAATAATTACACTATTTGATAAAGAAAATGTTTTTGCAAACTGTCAAATTATTTTCATTCCATTCGTTAAACTGAAGTTAATTATTGATTTATGACATGAAGTTAATTTCTAACTATGTGACCATGTTTTTCGCCTTTCTGAAGAGATTGGTTTTTTAATTTGATTAGAAAAGAAAGGTTCCGTATTTTTTCTTCAAATTCTTTCTCTTTTAATTCATAAATTTTGAAAAATTTTATTTAAAAGTTGATTTTGTTTTCTATCAAAGAATAGAAAAAAAACTCAACTATTTTTCAGATTTAAAAAAAAAGTCTCCAATATCAATACTGCAATTTGTTATGTAGAAAACAGCATATTTTACAATATTTCTGTCCTTATTTTTTGGTTTGAAATGCATTCCCTACTTCGTTTTCTATCCGTTAGCATTAAATATAGTTTTGACTTTATGCATTAAAGGTAAGATTTTTTTGCATACTAGATGAATTTTATGTATTACAAATGAATGTATGTATCACTACTTAATATTAAAATTGGAATAGTTTTCCACCTGAAAAAGACTTGTAAACATTCAACAGAATCATGTTTCCGTAAAAAGTCAAAATCTTTATCCTGGAAAGAGCCCTTTGTTTTTGAGACGAGTTTCCAGAAAACAGTATGAAAGATGTGTATTTTTTATTCAAGAAAATTATATAAAAAGTTTAATATCAACTATTTGAAAATAAACCTCCAATTCCATTAGAAATAGCCTGATATGTAGATTAGGAAATCAATTTTTTTCCAATATAAGAAATGGTCATTTGGTTTCCAGCTCACGGGCACAAGAATTTTGACGGGAGATAAAACGATGTTGGGTGAAATTATTTTTCACGAATAAAAGTAGATTTGAGATCAATACAACCTATTTTGGAAAATATTTTTATTGGTTTATAGTTTATAATTATCTCCAGGATGTGCTCTTCAAACATCACACCTATAGTATATTCTGGAGACATTGCTTTTACTAATACAAATTAAAGGTAAGAAAAATAAATTTAATTAAAATTTCCAGCTTTTTTAATTTAATCATATACTTAAGCATACATATTTGTATCACACAACTAAAAAATTAGAACCCATGGGAAAAAAATCACCCAATTTTCAATTCAACACAAAACGTATAATATAATACAAATGCATTTTTCTTCAAAGCCACAATTTCCAGTGGCGTACACACATTGGTGGAATTTGCGAGATTTTAGTAGAAATGTTCTACATTGACGCTTTCGTCTACGTTTTTTTTTCAAATATAACCTCTGTCTGTATAATTTGTGACTAATAAGAGCTATTTGTTTCGAGAGATAAACACTATACATTAACTGTATTTTAAATCTTCCCATACGAATGTAACTGAAAAATTCCCCTTATTTCTCATAAATAAATTTTGTTGAGAAATAACGAAAAGTTTCAAACGAAAAGAAATAAACAATTCTAACTATGTATGATTCCATCCCAAATGTATCATACCACGTTCAGTTTGTGGGGCTTGAGTTGGAATGGTGAATATGGAATTGTGCATTTATACTCACATGAATGCGCCAGTAAAAATAATTAGGTATTGCGACACTTGTGCGAGGATACACTGCCCTTTTGAAGCAGATCCAGTCTATCAGTATGAGTGTAGGACAGTTGTCTGAGTTCCCGGTGTGATAACTTTTTTTCCGAAATATTTTCTGTGTCCTTGAAAGTAGGTGAGTATATTTTCTCTTAATTAAATTATTCAATGGAATTACGATTTTTATTGTGTACTATAAAAATAAATATACAAAAAAGGATTGGGGTGACTCAATAACCCCGCTCGACCATTAGTATCGAGTGCGCGCCTGCTCCAGGGTAAAAATATGTTGAAGTTTTTTCGCTTTAAATATTAAAAATAATGCAATTATTCTTCATCAGAGTTTTTTTTTTTATTGTTCATTATTCAACATCACAATTCTAAATGCTAATTCTTTGAGGCTTAAAATTACAGTTCGCTTAAAACTAATTATAGTTTGAGCAATCATTTAAAAAATCATTTTACATTTTTGTAAACATTGTCGCACACTTGGCTTTACTCTCCTTACAATTAAGCGATTAGATCAATAATGTTTTATTTTCTTATAAATGAACTTGTGCAAAGAGCGGATACTTCAGCCGGTATACTTTTAATGTATCAGTGCTGCATAGAGTATTTTATAACTACTTAATCAATACTAAATTAAGAACAAGTTTAATAAGTATTAGCAACTTCCATGGGCTTATCTTACAGAGCAAAGTTTTTCAAAGGAATGCTTATGATTAAAAATTGACCCTCTGAGCTCTTTTTCTACATTTAGCTGATATCTATATTTTGTCTTCTAAGCAACCACCGCATTTTGCAATATGTTCCAATTTAAAAATTAGAGAAAGGAAAAATAACATAATAATTATCCTATTACTTATTTTTTATTTTTTTGCTTAAAAGTAACATATACAAAATTTAATACTTATGTCATGAATTTGTAAGGTTTATAATAAAGATTGTTGCTTTAGTGTCAAAGTGCATTATTATTGCATTCAGTACATTATTAATGTATAAGGGGGGCGTGATAAAAATTGTGATTGAAAAGGGGGGCACCAGTATTAAAAGTTTAAGAAGCACTGGTAGGACATGAACGAATGTAGTTCGTCAAAAGAGATGCGTACAGGTGGTTATCAAAATAATGGATCCACATGCGAGTGAAGGTGACATGTTTGAATGCTCTTCGTATGCATTAAAATATAATAATAGCTACCAGTTTTTTTTATAAGTAGAAATGTATATATTCCCATAGTATGGGGTAACTTTATTGTACTCCTGCAAGCCTTGGACGTAAACATTAGCAAGCCTTGGACGTAAACATTAGCAAGCCTTGGACGTAAACATTAACAAGCCTTGGCCTTGGACGTAAACATTAGCAAGCCTTGGACGTAAACATTAGCAAGCCTTGGACGTAAACATTAGCAAGCCTTGGACGTAAACATTAGCAAGCCGTTTTACGCTTTCAAAATGTCAGACCACTCAGATTTTCAGAGTCCAAATTGTAGCTGGAGCAGGTGTGACCGAAACATTCAAACAACCCAACTTTTATGCGTTTCTAGATATTCGGTGTCTAAAGTCCTGACAGCATACACACAGCGTGTCAAGACAAGCTCGGCAATGCAAAATAGTGAATGAAAAGAAAAGCTCAGGGAAAGAGACCGAAGGGTATTGAAGCGGATTATAATGTCTAAAAAATGAATAACTGCAGCGAAAGTGACCACAGAGTTCGACCAGCATCTGGATTCTTCAGCGTCAGTGATTACAGTTAAAAGGCATCTTCAGAAAAAGAACATTTACGGGGCAATGTAGAAATTACCAAGTCACCGATGTTAATGCCAAACGTCGTTTACATCACCTTCACAAAACCTGGTCGATTAATAAGTGGAAGAAAGTAACATGGTCTGACGAATCGTCTTTTCCCTACAACAGGACGGGTGCAAGTTTGGAGAACACTTGCACAAGCGTATGAGATGACCTCCTTTCAACTGTCAAGCATGGTGGTAGGTCTGTCATGATATGCGCCGTGTCGTGATTTTCTGCTGTACCAATCGTAACTCTGAAAGGAGGGATCAGTGGGGAGAAGTAGAGATAAATTTTAGAATGATGAAGTGAACTTTGTTTCCTCCAGGAGATAATCCTTTCTAAATCCTTTCCATTACGGACAACGAATAAATTTTTAGTTAAATCCACCTTCAATTGTGCGAAGTCCGTGGCTGTATTTTGCACTAATGCGGACCCAAATATGTCATACCAGTCGCGAGCCCTTCCAAGGACATGACCTTTCAAATACGCGCATGATAAAAATCACTGGGTATCTCTATCAGTTTAATCTGATTATCGATACCCTCTATAAAATTTTCCACATTTTTGGACCCAGATAAATATACCTCCTGCAAACCTCCTAACCCTGCTGCACCTCCTACCTCGGGATGAGGGAAATTAAACCTGAATGGGCGCCATTGTGAAGTATTCACCCGTGGGTGATACCTTACTCCTAAGTAATCGTCGTAACCTAGAGGTGTGGGAGTGAATGAAAAACCAAGTGTTGCCATGATCTTAAAATGTCTTTATTAAGATCTTAACTTAAACACTAACAATGATAATATTTATATTATAACCTAGCGGGTCTGAGGTGAGCAAACACACAATATGTATTACCAAATACGCCATCTTAACCACTATATTTAATTAATATCTGTTTGTAACTCTATTCCTAATCTCTGTTTATATCGCAGTTACTAATAGATGCTAGAATAATTATCCTAACTTAATCTCTTGTTTAACCGCAATCCTCTCGGATCCTAAATATCTTTTGTTTATCTCGCGTGGAATTGTATCCACCTTGACTTGATCGTTCTGTCACGGATAGCTTCACACTCAATATGGCGGCTTTCTTCTCTTTCTTCAGTACACGCACTTAAACCAGACTAGCATAATCACTTCCCAATAGGTCATCCACTTACGTTAAACTTCTGCTATTTAAAATGTTTCTAATTTGCGTATTCACGTTTCGCTTCTGGATTTGATTGGAAAGAATTTGCCTTTTTTGACCCCAAGGAACCCGAGAGGAGTTTTTAGTGGAAAACGCGATGAGCCCATCACAGCGGATATTAGAAGCAAGACATAGCTTTGTGTCGTGGATTCACAAAAGGAACTCAAGTTTTCAGGATATAAACTTTAGAAGCCAAAGTCCAAGTAAGTTACACAATTTAAATTCTTGTAGTCCCAGTATTGAGTTCCGAGGTAATCTGCAAGAATGTTATATACCTATCACGGGATGCGATTCTTGACAAAAATGCTAATGTCGTAAGTTGAAGGTTTTGTCGAAATATTTGCTTTCACATGTGATATTGTGTCGGAATATTTACACCTTTACACGAAATATCAATATTGACTGTTGATATCAAAATCGACTGTGTTGATGGTATTTTATTGCTCCATGGTCATTATGATCGTGATTTTATTATCTATTTCTGTACATTCTATGTATTCAGTTATTTTTCTTATTTTAATTTATCTCAGAAATAAATAACATGACTTTTAATTTAATTAGATAATACAAAATATCGGTAGTAAGTCTTGTGCGGAATTTTCTACAGCCTAAGATGTAATAACTCCAAATTCCGACTAATAATAATCTCAGAGACTTATAAGGGATAAAATGAGGCCAAAACAAGAAAATGAATGCGATACTGGATTCTAAATAAGGTACCAGAATCAATGTCACCCCATCAAATGATCTTCAGAATTATAAGTCGCATTATCAGAGGTTACTTTGTGAAGCTGTAGTGAGAAGCCAGTCAAAAGGGAACAACAATAATGTTCATGCAAGAGCAGCATATTCAGGTAAAGAATGTTGCGCAAATATGTACTCCATTTTTGTTATTCTTTTTTCAATAACGGTAGAAATAAAGCTGTAAAAGTTTGAAATTCGTGTCATTTGCTTTCGGGTTAATATTTTATTCTACTTTTTATATCAAAATTTGTGCTGACTGACCAGAAAATACATAAGCAAATTATTAAATTACATTTATTTGTATTTTGAATGGAAGAATGAACACAGCAAATGATATCTTTCAAATGAAAAAAGATTAATTTTATATTGTGGTAATTAAAATTTCTAACAAAATTCCCATTTTTCACAAAAATGCATCAACTTGAGCTGAACAGCCCCTGGGGGGGCTTGGCCTTCTTAAGAACACTTTTCCAAGCAGCTCTCCTTGTCGTAAGTTACATACCCTTATAGTCTTGAAATCAATGTCAATGGAGTCGAGCCATCGAAATCTTGGTCTTCCTATAGTTGTACTATCCCATTGGTTTATATTTGAAGATCTTATCCAAGCGGTCAATATGCCCTTCAAATCTTTTTTTCTTAATTTAAAGAATTTTAATTAAATGAATTTTAATTAACTTAATTTATTAAGACATCAATGTCCTTATAATTTTGAAACAGTGTGTGTGTGTGTGTGTGTGTGTGTGTGTGTGTGTGTGTGTGTGTGTGTGTGTGTGTGTGTGTGTGTGTGTGTGTGTGTGTGTGTGTGTGTGTGTGTGTGTGTGTGTGTGTGTGTGTGTGTGTGTGTGTGTGTGTGTGTGTGTGTGTGTGTGTGTGTGTGTGTGTGTGTGTGTGTGTGTGTGTGTGTGTGTGTTACTTTTAAAAGATAGGACCTAACAAATAGAACTTTATTCGAAAATCTTTAGTTACTGAGGTTGAAACCTGAACAAAATGCGCCAAGATCACCGAAAAGAGCGAGAATCATTCAAATGTGCCTGTCCGTTACTTAGAGCTTCATACTTCTGACTGCGTCACAGAAATAAAGAAGTTAGAAATTGTGCGGTTCATCCGCAACATAAAAAAAATCCGAATAATTACATATTTTAAAGAAAATGTATTAAAATTTAGAGTGTAAGTAAAGAGATTAAAATATTCCAAATTTTTTTGTTTATTATAAACGCCCGCGAGCTCAAAAAACTCATCCTTTACAAATGCAATTCTTTTTTTTTAAGTAAAATTTCCAATTTTCTTTTGAAACAGTTTGAATATTTTTTTTTTTTAATTTAGGAAATCTTTTTGTTTATATATATACGTAAAATAAAATTATAAAAATTTGTGAAAATAGTATTGAATAAATAAACCTATTTTTTATAAGACTTTTTCTCTCTTATCTTTATTGTTACTTACCATGTTTATTTTACTATAAAACTACACTGACGGAAAAAAATCCCAATACCAAAGAAGACTTGTGTTGGATTAGGCATGTCAAACACACGGCCAGCGGGTCACATGCGGCCGCCCAAACATAGGTTGTGGCCCGCTGAGATACTTCAAAAACTTTTAAACATTTAAAATTTTTCCATTTTGAAATGCATTTGATGTCAACTTTTTAAAAAATTTAGTTACCCATTCTTGTTTTAAAAGAAATCCTGTTTGATAATAAAAAATAAATTTTAGATTCAAAGTTATTTTACTAAAATTCGTTTAATTTTACTTTATCCAATTAATTTTTATTAAATTTTTTAAAGGCATTTCTACATATTATTCACTCCAATGGAACCAAGATTTGGAATTCAAAAGATTCAATTGAATTAACAAAATGAAGCTTCAACTAAAAGAGCCAGAATTGCAAATTTGACAACAAAAAAAAAAACATCTCTCGGGACACCTGCGACCGACGGAGGAGTAAACTAAAAAAGTTTTAACAAAAATATATACAAACTTCAAGAACAATATGTAAGAAAAAAAAATTAATTCAAGGTAATAATTTTTTCAAGAAAAATAGAAACTGTAGTATTTTTGTATCCAAAACGAGAATAAAATATTATGCCTTATATTAAAAAGCCTTATTTCAGTTGCCAAAGAATACAATCTTAAAAAGTACTATGACACAAATCAAATAAACTATGATTAAATGCATTTCAAAACTTGGTCAAGACAAATCAATTCTTCAAAAATAACAAAGAGTATTCACTAAATTTGTTCAAGACAAAACAGCTGCTGTAACATTTAGTTTTGTTTTGTACTGTGATGTTTTATCGCATGCAGATCCAGACAATTTGCGGAAGGGGGATTTATTAGTGAATGTTCAATTAAAGCGGTGGAATTATTATGTCCATTTCAAACTTAAAAAATTCAAAGTATAGCTAGTAGAGTTGATAAAATAGCCAAGTATATTTAAGAAATTCAACATCTCAAGACTTATCTATTGCTGTGGTAGCCTAGCAGGTAAAGTCCTGAACTTGTGATCTAAGTTGTTGTGTTGAGTCCTCCAGACATTCAAGACTTGTCGTGTTGAGAGGCTGAATCTGTCGAGGCTCCAATGCACTCCCGTTGGAGTGGTGTGGTATTTTGGAGAGCGGGTACAATTCGGATGTCGTCCTGGTCCCTTGAAAGCCTTTCCCAATAGCCCTCGTGTTGATTCAGATTGCAAATGATGAAATATCACTTATTCGCAGATGCGATGGGAATTTCAAAAAGCACGTGAACAACTCTTGGAAATCATTCATATGCAACACTAGAGCTGATATTTTGGATGCAGTTATGGAAATTTGGATCAAGTCTCCATTGGAAAAAATTGGTTTGTCTTACAATTGATGGTGCACCTACTATTATCTGTGTTGGTACCTAGTATACTCCTACCATTTTTGCGCCCTCTACAATTCTCATTTCCTTTCTCTTACTCATACCAAGCGGACATACAATACCAGTTTTCTGAATGTACGGAGAGATAGAAGTGCCTCTTGTCATAAAATACTTTCCCTATGAAATATTGTTGATACTGATTATTTCATGTTTGTGATAATTATTCTGTGTGTTTTAGATTTAAGTTAAATTTTCTCTCAAAAACTGAACAATATCGACGTTGATTTCAATGCTAGCATTCCACTACATTTAAAACCAAATTCATGTCAATTATCAGTTTTAATAAGCCTTATTTTGTTAAAGGAGAATACAAATTTGAAGCTGTCAATGGTTTCAGATATTTGGCTCTGAACTGAACACACTCAATGACATAACCCTAGAAGTTCGCAATAGAGTCACTGCTGGCACGACAGGTGTTTTGATGATCTTCAAAAAGATTTAAAATCTAATTTCATCAGCAGAAAAACAAAACTACTCATTTACAAGCCATTGATAAGGCCCGTTCTCACATATGCTGCAGAAACGTGTGCAATAACCGAGATATATAAGGAGACTCTTGCTGTGCGTGTGTGTGTATATTTGAAAGAAAAGTCCTGAAAAGTATTTTAAAATGTGGTAATACTGTAAGGGCGAATCACTTGAGTGCCCTTCGCCTAGATTAGCAGCGTGAGCTAGAGGCGTAGGATTAAATGAAGAACCAGAAGCTGCCATAATCTTAATATCACTTTATTAAGATCTTAACTTAAACTAATAACATATTAGGTAATAGTATATGTGAGAGAAACTACGGTGGCGAAACACACGATATATAATAGCGAAATAACGTAACCCGGACCACTATCAATAACTCGCCTCAGCTCAATTTCAATGTAAACACAGATCCGAATATTAAAATGGTAACTCCTACCTTAATGTCCAACGAAGCAGCAATGTACCGGATCCTAACTGAAGTTGCGGTTCACTGACGTGGAATTGTTCCACCTTGACTAAAGGCTCTCTGTCATGGGTAACCTCTCTTGACTGTCACTTAACTTCTCCAAATACTCTTCACACTTGCAACACGGACTATCGTAATACTCCCCAAATGCCACCTCGCTTACTCTAAACTTCTGTTATTTAAAAGCTTCCTAATTTGCATCTTTCCTTCACGTTTTACTTCTCGTATTGGTTGGAAAAGAATTGCCATTTATTCTGGCCCCAAAGAACCCAAAAGGACATGTTAATGAAAAAACGCACGCGAGCCCGTCACAATACTTTGCGAAGAAGGACCAATTTAGAAGTTTATCAAGAAAGTAGATATTGTTAAATGTATAGTAATACAAAGGTTAAAATATTGGACGACAATCGAGTCACAAAAAAGATATTTGTGGCTAGACCATGGAAAAAGAGGAAGTCAAAGTTCAGGTGGATCTCTCGATATAATCAATAAAATTATTACTTAGCGATTAAGGCCACGAACCCACATCAACGTATTTCTTAAACTCAACATTTTCTAAACACTTTTCTGTCAGGGTATTACTGATGCCCTCTGGCTGAACAATATCTTTTTTCATCGAGATCTTGCATATTATCATCATTAATATTTAATTGTTGTGTTTCTCCGTTTTCTTTGGCTAAGTTCTTTTCCCTTTCGCTTGCTAATGTATCAACGTTTGTTATATATATTCTTGTTACTTTACTCCATTGTAAGAAAATTTAAAACTTTGACACATTAAATTTTTTCTTTTTCTCGATTTAACAGCAATTCTCTTTTTTCCGCTTCACTTCTATGTTTTCTGCCAGACATATTTATATTGTTAACTAAGGACTTGATTTTATACTGAAAATAAATTTAAAAGTTCAGGTGATAAAATTACAATAACACAACCGACTGTGCTTAAACTAAAAATATTCTAAAAACTTTTTTCAAAACAATATAGCATATTTCTGAGATAATTTTTTTTAAAAAAAAGCATCTAGTTTATTTAAAAAAATATAAAAAATCATTGTCTATACTCGCTAAAACATAAAACGCTTATGATAATTATTTATTGGCCCATCGGTTTAAAGGGATTTTTTTATAAGAATAAATCCTGATCAATTCCTTTTCTCCTGTTCAATTCTGATCTTTTCTGTCCAAATGAATCGTTCAATGTATCTTGCTGATGACAGTAATCGTTTTGTTGTACAGTAAAAGCTAAAAAAAATACCGATTCCTTTGAAATCCCACCTAACAGATAGTATCACCTGTATTGATGAATTTTGACTCGAGAAGTTTTTCCACCTGGGACAAAAATGCATAATGCCCCACCCCTCCTCAAAATAAAAAAAAATCATGGAAAAGGATAAATTGTTCATAGATACACACCTACAAAATCTGAATAGTTCGCACCAATAGAAATTACAAACAAACAAAAATTACAAATCTTTCTTTTCTGCGTCTAATTCTAAAATCTTTCTGATCAATTTCTTAAATCCATTTGTTCAGCTAATTCATGTTTGATAGTCAATACAGCTGAATTATTTAATCTCTTAAAGTTGTGAATGGTAAGAATTTATTAATGAATTTTAATATTGAATAACTCGTCTCTCCATTTGCTACATTCAGTGGCGCACACAAGGGGGGAGGGTCTGGACCCCAACCCCCAAAGCCCTTGATTTTTTTTCCGATTGATTATAATTCTAAGTATATAGTACGTAAAATTTAATTAATTCCTTGTTATTAATGATTAATTTTATTAATGAATGCTAATTATTTATTCAAAACTTAGTTTTTTACTGTGTTTTGTTCCCGCAAATCGACACAATCAAAAGGAGCGACCGCGGACCCCCACTTGAAAAATTCCTGTGTGCGCTACTGGCTACACTTATTTACAAACAAAGCAAACATTTTAATGCAGTAGCAAAATTTGGCGGAAATTCTAAAGTTGAAATAAGTTTTATAATTTCAATTGGGTTTTCTTTTTTGCCTAGTCAAATAGAAACTGACACGACCTTCTTTGCAAGATCAAGCGCCTTTCTACCCACGGATTCCTTATCGGCCAAAATTATTTCTCAATTTTGACAGTTTTTAGTTACTCAATTTTTAAAGGTGTCTTAAATCATATGTATTGTATAAAAATTGAAAACAATAGTTGTGGGGACTCATTTAATTAAATCTACACAGTCTAAGGTACTAATTGCTTCATCAATTGTGCAAAAATAAAAATAAAACTATCTCGAATTTTAATTCAGGGTCGTCCACTGGATCATCTTGTGCTTCATAATAAAAATTAATATTTCTTTATCGAATTCAGTAATGTGGCTGCGTCATCTCAAAGTTAGCAGGGATCACCTCAAGTCAAAGTTAGTCCCGTCGAACAGTTCTTTTGTATATCAGATCATTTCGTCGAAAGCCACATCCGATCAAAGATTCTTAAAAAAATCTCGTTACGACTTCTTAAGAATTTCATGAAATTTTTCAAAATCCTATCGTAAATTTAAAACAAAGAATAAGAAGCCCATATTTTCTACTTTCATTGAAATACTGTACTTACGTATACTTAATATACACTGGCCTCAAAAAGTTAAGGTACAACATGTTTTTCGAAGCTCACCATAAAAAAAATGGCAGTAACAATAAAATGCATAGTTTACATGAATGATAATAACGAACTTTAAAAACATTAATGCAAAAACGATTGCTACCACTTATATTTAATAGAAAAGAACGTATATTTATGAGTGAGAGAAAAATATGCAAATATCAAGCTTTCGTACTTTTGTGTGTAAGTTGTGCTGATTTTCAACAGTTGTTGGCAGTTTCGGTGACAATAGTCAATAGAGTTTAGAAAATGTCTCAGAGACGTCGTTTACCCAATTCGTTAAGGTGGCGGGCAGTTGGATGGATGGAAATGGGATTGTCGCAGGCTGATGCTGCTAGACGTCTCAATGTGTCTCGTAGTGTTGTTCAGCGACTTTGGGATCAATACCAATCCGAAGATTCTGTGTCCAGAAGACCTGTTCCAGGCCGACCACGAGCTACAACACCTGCAGAAGACCGTTTTCTAGCTCTTTCGGCACGAAGGAGAAGAACCACTACTGTGCCGCAGCTCGTTGCAGACCACTTTCAAGCATCAGGAAGAAGAATCTCCGCTACTAC
This sequence comes from Trichonephila clavipes, assembly GCA_019973935.1. Classification (NCBI taxonomy): domain Eukaryota; kingdom Metazoa; phylum Arthropoda; class Arachnida; order Araneae; family Nephilidae; genus Trichonephila; species Trichonephila clavipes. Next base: position 965,808 of record BMAU01021280.1, on the reverse strand, counting down.
GGTGCGAAATCGTCTTCACAATGCAGGTCTGTATGCAAGAAGACCAGTTGTGTGCGTTCCCCCTCAATGGACGACAGCGAAGGAACCGCTTATGCTGGGCAAGAGAACATGTTTCTTGGACGCAGCAACAATGGGCTTCTGTGCTGTTCCAGATTTACAATGGAGAGTGATTCAGGGCGTCTACTGATCTGGAGGGAACAGCGCACTAGATACCATCAATCCCCAACACTGTTGAGACACAGTTATAGAGGTGGTGGAATCCTGGTTTGGGCAGGGATCTCGCTCGGTGGCCACACTGACCTGCATGTGTTCCATGGAGGAACCGTAACTGGTCTTAGATATCGGGATGAGATCCTTGATCCATATGTCCGCCCATATGCTGCTTCTATTGGTAACGACTTCATTCTGATGGATGATAATGCACGACCTCACCGAGCTCGGATTGTTGAGGAGTATCTGGAGGATCACGGTTTGGAACGAATGGAATGGCCAGCTCGATCTCCAGACCTGAATCCGATAGAACATCTTTGGGACTATCTTGGCAGAGAGGTTGCTGCTTTAAATCCTCCTCCAAGGTCGTTACATGAGCTGAAACAAGGCTTACTCTGTGTCTGGTCTTCGCTTCCTATTCCGGTGTCCGACAACTTAATAAACAGCACGGGAAATCGATGCCGCCAATGCATTCAAGTTAGGGGTGGACACATTCCTTATTAGAACCCATTTTTGTATTGTTTTTATGCCATTTTACCACATAACACTGTGATGTGCTGTTTTCTCAAGAATGGACTTTTCCGCAGAGATTGCTTTTTTTGTTATAAATCGTTTTTGCAATACACTTATACAAATTTCTATGACGCATTCAATAAAAAACTATTTAATGCACATATCCTCCAAATTTTTTGTTTCTACATTCATTCATTTGCAAATTAGACACAAAAACCCGGTTGTACCTTAACTTTTTGAGGTCAGTGTATTTGGAAATGGTAATTACAGGGCAATACATTCTAATAAAGTAGCTTTTTCAAATTAAAACTATGCCGTCTGAGGATATAACATTTAAATTTTTTTTCCAACAAACCCAAATATAAATCTGTATACAGCGCGCACAAAAAAAAAAAAGATTGCATCTATTTAAATAAATATGAATTTAAAAAAGGTGTTTTACTTATACAATTTCCAAAGAAAAAATTCTTTCTCAAACCTCATTAATATAGAACTAGAAATAAATGACCATAGTAAATCAATCTTAAAAGAACTAACACTAATAAAAATACTTAAAAAGTAGACTGTGATACTTAAATAATAATAATAAATATACTTTATAGTTCTCAGTCCAATAAAGTTCCATTTTTTTGCTTCCCCAAAAAATATTTTGTCATTTTGAAATATTTTTAATACTACATATTAAAAAAATATATTATTTTATTATAACACACATGCAGTTATTAAAAAATATATTTTAAATAATAACAAAATAATATTACTAAATTGATCTCCTTTTAGAGTAAAAGAAGAAAACATTGAAATAACACACTAACTTCAGAACTAATTCAAACTTTGAACATTGAGAAAAAATTTTTAAAAATGTGTTTCAGGGGGATACTTTAATCAACGAATAAAAATAATAACAAAAAGATTTCATGAAAAAAGGAGATAAAAAAATATGCAAATTTTGTATTGATTTTGCATTCAAACCGAATAAGCAACAGACAAATGAACTGCAATTTTCTTTTTAATACTGAGAACAATAATGAGGGTTGTACAATGACCCGTTCCAAAAATGAAAGTTATCTTACGAGAAAAGATTCGTGTCAACAATATTACTTTATGACAATTCCCCATGTCATGCCTTCGTTGTATTGAAATAAAGAAGCCTTTTCAATACTGGAACACAAATCTTATTTTTATTTTCTTACGTTCCACAACACAAGCGGGTCACTTAATAAAACAACACACATCTATTAAAGTAGATATAGAAAAAAACTTGAGGACTAAAAGGAGGGAAAACAGGCATTCCCTGACCACGTGTACACATCTTTCTCCGGCGGCGATCCAGGGCAGGAGAGAGGGAAGCACGAGTTCCCGCTTCTCAAAGGAACAAGTGGTGCCCCCTGGTTGTCGTTAATCGTCAAGGGAAGGCAGGGTCTAAATGTAGTTCTTACATTCTCCCCCTACACCGCCGAAGACCGTCTCGGCGAGGGGGTGTACTAACAGACATTATGGCATTCTCTCCGACAGTTCCTCTAGGAATCAATGGCTGTTTGTGTGGCCTTCCTCTTTTCTTGAGAGGTACTACAGGAAACTGGGTCTCTGTGCCATTCAAAAAGGGTGTTAAAGCTGATGTATGGTAGACACCTAAAGGTTCGTCAGGTTTGCCACAACTGGCTACTACAAAGGTAGTGGGAGATCTCTGAGATAGCATAATGTATGACCCGTCTCTCCTAGGCATGAGTTTTGCACTCCTGTTCTGACTTGCTTTGCTTAATAGGTGAAGTTTTACCCATACCAGATCATTAACTTAATAGTTAGGACTTGGTCTATGTGATTGATCTGCATATGTTTTTTGACGATCTTGACACATCTCAATATTTTCTTTAATTTGTGACATGTATCCTTCAAAACTCTTTAACCCTCTAACTGGACACCTTCCTCCTGAAAAGTTATTCCGAAAGCGTTTAACTCTTATTTTGCGATTCCCTTCAAAAATGCAACAGACTTTTTTCCTTTCCCCCTTTTATAACTTGGGTGGTCGAACGGGGAAAATTTTACGACCAAGTTCGGTCGCTTTGAAAAGTAAGAACCAAGAGATCAATCGTTTACAGCTAGCTGTTAAGTTGCCTTGGGCAATCTTCTTTGAAAGCGTAGATATCCTCTCTTGATCAATCCTCTTTGAAAAAGATACGGTGTTTCTTTCTCCTATATGTTAAGTCACAGTAAAATTAAAAACGAAATGAAAGGTAAAAAAAAAAAAAAGAGGAAAAAAATGAAATAAATAGTATGTTAGAAGTTGAAAAATAATTATATTTTCTTCAAAGAAAATTTATTTTTCTGTCATTTTTTAAAAATTAATATATATATATATATATATATATATATATATATATATATATATATATATATATATATATATATATTTGGTATTGCGATTTGAACCAGAAAAAGCATCCTGTATTCATTTTTGAATATGACAGTAAGAAAACGCGCTCACTTTCCTGTTTTTAAAAAAGTAATGAGGTAAAAAAGAGCAAAGGCCCTATCTCATTTTTAAACAATAACACAATAAATATTACATACAATGATTATATTTATGAAATAAAACCGATCTTTCTCTATTCAGCTATACTTTTAATTTAAAATAGCATAAAAAAAGGATTTCAATACTTTTAATTTATTTTAATTAAAATCATATAAAAGATATTTTTATGTTAACTGAATATTTTTCGGAAAAAATTTTAATTTTCCTTCCTAGTGCTCTCTTTTTCGAACTTCTTGTATTAAATAAAAATTCCTTTTCTACATCGGCATTTGTGATGGACATAACACACATTCAGTCAATAATTTTTAATTTTAATGGGGGATATACTTCTTCAAATGCGCATGACAGTACTTCTAACCATTTTCTACTCAAGTTAAATTTCTTATTTTTCTGTTTCTTTTATTACAAGGAAAAATGTCACACATCGATAACTACATTTTCACACAAATCAGTCATTACAAATTCTATTGTGAGAAAAGTTCTCCCTAATTAATCTTATCTTTCAAAACAGTACAGTTAAAACAATTTTGTTCAGTGAAGTTAACCGACAGTTCCACAATGTATTCATACCAAATTTTAAAAACAAATTTAACACTTGGAAATGTATCATGTATTAAATTTTTCAGTATACACAAATATTTCCTGCTGTAGGGAAGATATAGTATGAGAGATGTGGTGTGCGGTTGTGAAAGAATGTTTTCGTACGCGTGTAGACTATTTTTGAAAATTTAAATATCACTGAAGCTGATCATATAACTGCAAATGAGCCTTATTTTAATGTGTGCTGGTATCAAAGTAAAACACTTTACAATATTAAACAGCCTATGGGTTTATACTCAATATCAAACTATTCGCAAAATGGCTTACAACTTCTATTCAAATTGTAAAGAAACTGAAATATAAATATATCTTACTGCAGTCAAAAATATTCATAATATGTAAGTATCCTCTTGCTCCACTTATTTCTGTACATTTTAAAAACTGTAGCTGAATGCAATTTTTTATATTTATAAACGAGGCATAACAGCTCACACAGTCGTAAAAATGTCCTTATCATTTTTAAATATACTACTATAAAACATATATGGATTGTAAGATCAGTTGTAAAACCTAAAAGCTTTTAGAGGAGCTAAAAACATGTAATTTTGGACTGATCAAATTTTTAATATAATACACAAATATACATGTTATTAAGCAAATACATTTGAAAAATCAAACTTCCTTCTGAAATAAACGTAATTGAAAGAAAAATGTTTAATTGCAAAAGAGTGGAAATCCATGTTTATCTAAGGGGTATCCCCAAAGTGAGGTAATCCTCAAACTTAAGACTCAAACTCAGAAGCACAACAATCCATGAGGGCCAGGAACTACTGTGCCCATCATAATACACGTGACCATTGGACGTTGAGGTGCATGAACACATGTCCCAATTTTGCGGTCTGTATGAAGATAGACCTTCAGTGTTTAAGACCCGAAGCAAGCTTGGTACTCATTTATCGACCCAATGTAGCGGGGATGAAAGGCAGAGTCGACCTTGCGCATCCCGTAATAGAACCCCAGACCTGTGGTGTGGAAGCACTATACACTTTCACTCAATCCTATTCGGTGAAAAATAAAATTTAATGTTAGAATCTTATATAAATCCCTAATGAATGAAGGAGTCCAAACTTTTTTTTCATGTAAACTGTTTAGACGGAAATGGTTAATTATGAACATTTCACAAGTTGCATAAATTAAAATTAACCGTTATAGTTAACATAAATTTTTAAGGGTACAAAAGGAGTATTTCGGCTGCACGAATTAATTTTAAAATGAATACGATTACGAAAAAGTAGTACAAATCTATCTAAAGTAGGGTTGGTTACCTTAGATATTGTCAAACACAACAATGTATTGGATGCCAATTCCACAATTCGTTGTTATAAAAATGTATGGAAAATTACAAGATTTATTTTTGCATTTGTAATTTATATATATATATAATTTTTCCTGGGAGCTTTAAAAGCTAGAGCGGCATCCATCAAAACCGCGATTCTCTCTCTGTTTTTCCAGATCGCCCCTGACTAAGCCGGCTCTGCCATAGTAAGTGAAAATGCCGGATTTTGTTTGTCAAGATCATTTTATAGCAGACTGCATTTTTCATGTATTTTAGATGGTCGTTTTATATTTTCTACATCAATATCTTAATGTCTGAATTTAAAATTACATAAAATTCTTGACATTCGCATCAATGACCATGATAATTTTTATTAGTATATGAATGTGTCATCAAACGATTACATGACTAATATTAACACACACATTATTTTAACCATTTAATTGATATCAAATATAACATGACGCACACAAATTTTCTAAACTTTAAAATAAATATTTCGAAAACTACTTCAGATATACTCAAAATTTTTTATTCCTACGCTTTAGCTTCTCAGTTTTGCTTCTCTATGTAAGAATTTATTGTAATTGTATATTCATCAATTTTTTTAGTATATTTTTTTGCTCTTAGCATGCGGTTTTCAACCGAATTGTATGAAATCTTCGAAATATATTAAATGAATGATTGAATATTAACGTCGCACTGTTCAGCTACACGAGGGCTTTTGGCGACGGACCACGTAATTTTGAACCATGGTCAAGTGACGTGGACGACACCTGAGCTGGCACCCCCTCTCCCTAACTACCCCGCCACACCAACGGGAGGACGTTTCAGCTCTCGACAGATTTAACGTGCATCGCTGCCCTACACGGCGGGTCTTTAGTGGTACTGGGCTCGAACTCGTGACAAAGCAAGCCACGTTCCGATACCTATACCACTCGGCTACCGCGGCCGAAATATATTAAAAGATACCAAAGAAGCTATATAATAAAATTTGAAATTTTTATTATTCTCAAACAATTGCTAAAACTTATAGTGAATAATTTTTAACTGCGCGATGCATTTTTTTTTTCGAAATTTCAAATGGAATTTCTAACATAAAATTTCTAGCTTTATAAGGTCGAGATTTCAAAATATATCCAGATTTTAATTACTTATTCAGTTAGCCTTTAAAAAAAGATAAATGTTGAGGTATATTTTGTATAAATAGATATTTTTGAATATATAATTCGAATGTTTTTCAATAGCTCGAATTTAAAATTCATTTTTATGTTTATTTATATGCATATAAATGTCTACTGTAAATGTTTCCGTATATTTTTGATTACCATTTATTCAAACATTCCAGTTATAAAAAAAATGTGTGAAAATCTTCATTCATGTTGTCTTTGATGTAAACTGAAGTTCAAGCACTTAAAATTCAAATATAATTCGGTGTATTTTAACAATATATAGCCAGGCACTGTACTTAAACTTCCCTGAACACTTAGGCTTTGAAATCTAAAAAAAAAAAAAAAAAAACTAATAAATCTCTTAATTAGTTTTTTTTTTTTTCGTTATTATTTTTATCAAAGTGTAAGAAAATGTTTCAAATGATTTGATGAAGTTCAAATTTATTCATTTTTAGTGGTTCGAAAATTGAAAAGGTTCCAAATTTTAAAGAGTTTGATGTTTTACTAATTTTTTCGGTATCTTATAATAAAATAATCATGTTTCAAAAACTGAAAGCTTTGAATAAGAAAAATGAAGCGAAAGAATATACTTAAAAAAAGATAATTTGTCTAACTATATAAAATAGCAGATTGCCCTGACACGCCCCAACTTGTTACAGTTTGAAATTAATATGAAACCAAAATGGAATTGTAACATATTTTACTTATGCGTTGGGACTTTTGGAAACTTTTAAAATACAAGCTAGCAAACACTTCTTGGGTTGTAAAGAAATTTCTCCCCGATTTTTTACGATTGGAGGGGGGGGGGTCAAAACACGGGGTTCCCTGCGAGCCATAAAACTCCTGCTGTGTTGCTTCCTCCGTCCCTCATTATCTTTCAAGATGTTAAACCTTAAAAGGGGGAAAGGATTTCAGAAAAGTGCGGCTAATCCGCTTTTGAAAACGTTACATGAAGGCAGAAAAATCCGTGCAGTACATTTTCGAAGCCTCTCTAGTAGGGCGGAAAAATCCGTTCTGTTCACTTGGAGGGTTAAATAGGGTGTAAATTCAGGCACAAAATTATAGTTATGGATGACAAACCGTAGATCAGTATTTACTTTGTCCGAAGTTCGTAGCGCCACTATGAAAATCCCCCATGTCGTGCCTTCGTTGTATTGAAATAAAGAAGCCTTTTCATTACTGGAACAAATCTTATTTTTATTTTCTTACGTTCCACAACACAAGGGGATCACTATAGGCCACGTGGTAACCCCACTATAGGTATGGGAGAAAGTTGTAAAAAAAGTGTAAACACATAAACCAGAAACATTTCAATGCCTATATAAACACGAGGAAAAAAGAATCCAGAAGAGGCTGTCGTAGACCCATATTTACGCTTCATATACCCTCCCCCCTTTTTTTCACTGTGATAGACCCCTTGTAATTCGTCGTCGACCCCTGGGGCTCCACTTAGGGAATCACTGGTATAAATGCTCGATGCTCGTCGATGCCGCTCTACGATAGAGCCTCTGTCTAAAAGTTATTAATTTCTGCTAACTTGGTGGTAGGGAGGAACAAAAGTAAATTGCTGTTGCTCTCGAAAATAAGAATAAATTTGATATGGCATTTCGGGTATTTTATTTCTGATTTGCACTTTTTTACTGGTTTATTATTTCATTACTATTTTGAGTGTAAGCATCTTTTTCTGTTTGTTATCTTCAACGAGGAGTGGGGGGGCCCCTGGGCTGCAGCCCATTTAGCCCATACGTAGATCCGGCTTGATTGTTGTGAATAACACGAATCGATATCCTAAAGATTTCCCAAGAGGATTAGTGGAAGGATCGCGAATAGATCCCTTACAGCATGAAATGCCTAAGTTTGTATATTATAAAATGCATTGAGCTTGCCATTAAATGTAATAAATACATAATATAATCCTTCTAAAAATCATATTTTATTAATTTTGTTAACATTCAAAACATGCGGCCCCAAACTACGTATAAAATAGATCAAGTGTGCCCCAACATCATTGGAGTTTTACATGCCTGTGTGTGTGTGTTAGATAAGTGAAATTTGGCGGGTATGTTTATACATCTGAAAAATGACATCAATTAAAATTTCGCGATTAAGTGTGGCGCTAGTAGCACTACTCAAAACTTGGACATCAGGGTTGCTCTAAATGAGTGCTGTAAAGTTCATGAGCGTTATTCCTCTGTGAAATTTGACCGTATTGAATTGATGATAACCATGAATGCCTCTAAAAAGACGAAGAAGCCAGCATCAATATCTCACCGAATTTGAACGATAAGGGCTACGAGAAGGTGGATTTTCTTTCTGCGATATTGCAGAAAGATTTGGCCGGAATATATCCACTGTATAGGATTCTTTAATAATCTTTCATTTAAAAAGCCTCAAAATAAAAAAAAATAAAAAATAAAAATAAATGAAAATAGTTTATAAATTATTTTTTATTAAAATATATCTTTCAGTCAAAATAAGCTTTTCATTTTTAAAAATTTTATTTGCATATCTGTATAAATCAAATATTAATTTTTACCTTTACGTTATCATATAAAGTATACGTTAGAGTAGTCAAAATAGTTTTATAGTAAATATATATAAAAATAATAATATATAAAATATATATAGCATATATATATATATATATATATATATATATATATATATATATATATATATATATATATATATATGAAAAATTTCATAGTAAAAATATTAAAATTAACAATACATGAAAATACATAGCATGTGTAGAAAATAGTTTTATAAGAAAATACGTTAAAACTATAATATATATAAATAGATTTTTAGTAAAGTAAACATAGCATGCAAAAAAAAAAAGAAAATAAGTATTTATTATTTATAATAATTATTTATTTAATACTAATTTAATAAATTTCTAAAAATTTTATTTTATGTTTAAAAAACAAGATTTTTTAATTAAAAAAATATTAATTGTTTCTAAAGAAAATTTGAAATTTTACTTAAAAAAATAATCCTATATGTAAAGGATAATATATTCTAATATACAAACAAATTTTTAATATTTCAATCTTTTCAACTACACTCAAATTATTATTCTTAAGAACAAATCAAAAGTTTTTGTTATGGCTCACTCCGTCGAATACTCAGCACTCAATTCGAACACAGTTTCTAGTGTGGAGGTGTTGAATCGATGGGGCTGGAGCGCCTGATCTCATTTCGAGATCTTTATCTCCTATCATTCAGAATTAGGTTTGTCACTTTCAAACTTGATTAATTGCCCTTTTTTAAAATTTAAAGTATACAAGAATTTAAGAGAAACAGTGATTGCCATGAAATTAATAATTAAAAATAATGCAAAGGTGTTGTAAGGATTAGAACTGGAAGCAGATGTTTGCGTTTGGCTGTCGTGTTTTCTAGTGTGGACTGGTATTTATTTTTTACTCACAACTCCTTTTACAGTTACATCAGAATTACTGGGCATGCGCAGTCCAGGCAGCGCTGTTGCGCTTGCGCAAACATTCCGCCCGGCATTGCAATGTTACAACATTCAATAAGTTTCATGGCTTTTTACAATATTGGTATATTAAAATGTAACACTATTAAAATAATTATAAATCAGAAAGAATTCACTAAAATACACACAATACTAAAAGATTAATTACAATAACTTAAAAATAAGTAAAATCTTGTAATACAAAAAGAAAAAAAATCATTCTCTCATGGGCAAGATACAAATTTTAGAAATAGGTCTTTTTACTACACCATGTTGAGTCTTGATTGTTGCAACCCTAATTCTATTATTCTTTCCAGGAAATACCTCGATCAATTTGCCCATTAGCCATTTATTGACTGCTAAGTTATCCTCTTTAAAAAGGACTAAATCACCCACTCTAGCGCGTTATCCTTTTCAAATTTCCATTTAGATCTCTGTTCAAGATTACTTAAGTAATTATTACTCCACCTTTTCCATATAGACTGCACAATTTTTGTTAATCTCTGATATATGTTTAATCTATTTGTTTCTATATGTATAATCTTTGGTTCACTAATGGAAGTAATTGGTCTTCCAATTAAAAAGTGTGCCGGTGTCAAAACCGACAAATCATCTATATCCGTTGACAAAGGGGTGAGAGGACGGGAATTCAAAATTCCCTCAATTTGAGTCATAATGGTTAGAAACTCTTCATAAATAAACCTAGAATTGCCTGCCTCACGTTTAAAATGGAATTTGAACGACTTTACGCCAGCTTCCCATAAGCCGCCAAAATTTGGTGCTCTGGGAGGGAGAAATTTCCAATTTATATTTTCATCTACTAAGAAACCAGCCAATTCAGGATCAGGATTTATCACTAACTTGTACAATCTCTTGAGTTCTGCATTAGCTCCTATAAATGTTTTACCATTATCAGAAAATATTAGAGAGTGTCTTTCTCTTCTAGCAATAAATCTCTTTAATGAGGCAATAAATGTCTGAGTTGTTAAATCTGACACTAATTCAAAATGTACAGCTTTAGTGACAAAACACACAAAAATTGAAACATATGTCTTATACAAACTACTTTTACGCTGTCTGTTGCTCTTGATCCAAAACGGTCCAATAAAGTCAATCCCACTGCAATTAAAAGGAAAATTTTCCCTAACTCTTTCTTTAGGCAAATTGCCCATTATTTGTTCACAAGTTATAGATTTCACTTTAAAACATACAAGATAATCATGTACTATTTTCCTACATACATTACGTCCTCTAAGAGGCCAAAATCTCTGTCTTACTTGATATAGTAAGGCCTGTGGACCTAGATGGAAGTATTTTAAGTGAAAATATTCTACAATTAAATTCGTTAATTTATGGTTACAAGGTAATATTACAGGAAATTTGCATTCAAAGTTCAAATCACTATTACAAAGTCTACCACCAACTCTCAACACACCATCTTTATCTAAAAAGGGATTTAAGCTTTTTATAAGACTTTCTGCAGACACTCTATTAGTTTCTTTCAAACTCATTATATCTCTTTTGAACTCCTGTAGTTGCACAATCCTGATTAAGGTGACCTCCGCTTGGTTGATTTCCTGGACATCTAAAGGTCCTCTCCTTTTTTCTCCTCGGCAATTTGCTATGAACCTAAAAATAAAACTTAACATTCTAATTATTTTAGTGTACTTATTACTTATATTTAACAGGTCAGTCATAAATGTGTGTGTGTGTTGAGTTTGTTAGATTTAAATTAACACAGTGCTTTGCGTTACTTTTAAATTCACAGTTAAATTCATCATTATCAATCACTGATGAAAGGGTATTCCTTTCCGGAAAATCTTTCGTCGTTAAAAACTTAGGCCCATTCCACCACAAAGAGTTGTTGTAAAGATTGGACGGGTCGAGACCTCTTGAAACGAGGTCAGCTGGGTTCTGTTCCGAAGAAACATGATGCCACTGCTCTGCGTTAGTCAGGTGTTGGATTGTGGCAACTCTATTTGCCACGAAGGTTTTAAGCAAGTTAGGCTCCTTCTGGATCCACGCTAAGACAATAGTCGAGTCACTCCACATGTACACGGGGGGTGTTTTCATTTGTAAGGCAGTCTCAACTCTTTTAATCAGTTTTGCAAGAAGAACGGCGACACACAGCTCGAGTCGCGGCATTGTGACACTCTTCACAGGGGCTACTCTGCTTTTACTTGTTACACGCTTCACTGTTGTTGCACCATCTGGCGATTGAGAACGGCAATATATCACTGCTCCGTAACATTTCTCTGAAGCATCAGCAAAACCGTGAAGTTCTACCCTTGTCGCTTGAGGATGCACAATACATCTACCAATGCAGATACTTCTTACACTGTTGAAGTCCTCTAGGAAACGATGCCACTCTTTGGCTCTCTCAGAAAGCAACTCGTCGATCCAGTCGATTTTAAGACTCCAAAGACTCTGCATGAAGATCTTGGCGCTTGCGACTATTGGACCTAATAGTCCTAATGGATCAAACAGTCTAGCTATTGTCGAAAGGACACATCTCTTGGTATAGGAGTCTTAACTCCACTGCAATTTTGAAAATAAAACAATCTGACCAAGTTGGTCATACTCATGTATAAAGTCTCTATACAACTAAAGATATTGAGGATCTCTGATTAATCGAGTCCACAGCGCATTCAATCGTTTTAGAGCGATGTCCCTCGACTCACCTAAACAATTTGGTTCGTTTTTAAGGGGCATTTTAACCACATACCGATCCTCCTCATCTCTAGAATGCGTTTTTAGGAAGTGATCCTCACAAAAAATTGCTTCTTCATTTTTAGTTCTCTCTACCTCAACGTTTTCCAATTCCCAAAACATTTTTAAAGTTTGATTTAAACCTCCTTTAATTAATCCACAATGAACCCGTGCTTCAGTATCTGCAAAACTATTGCTCCCTGAAGCCACGAACCCAAACACAGTATTTTGGAAAATAAGATTAGAATTTTCAGAACGAATTTGCCCACTACGCAATAATTCATAAAAAATTTCTGCACCCAATAAACAATCAATGGGACCTGGCACATAAAAGGAATCATCTGCTAAATTTATATTTTCAGGAATTAATCCTTTTACATTTAGAATTTTAACTGGAGTTAAATCAGTAATTTTATCTACAACTAACATTTTTATTCTCTTTTTATAACTACCATCGGAATCCGAGATTTCCGTGTGGCCGCGGTAGCCGAGTGGTATAGGTATCGGATCGTGGCTTGCCTGGTCACGAGTTCGAGCCCAGTACCACTAAAGACCCGCCGTGTAGGGCAGCGATGCACGTTAAATCTGTCGAGAGCTGAAACGTCCTCCCGTTGGTGTGGTGTGGTAGTTAGGAGAGGGGGGTGCCAGCTCAGGTGTCATCCACGTCACTTGACCATGGTTCAAAATTACGTGGTCCGTCGCCAAAAGCCCTCGTGTTGCTAAACAGCGCGACGTTAATAATCAATCAATCAATCAACCGAGATTTCCGTAGTTACGCAATTTTTAACACATACAGAGGAGTCATTTAAACACGTGACCAAAATATTTACTTTTTCTTTTCGTAATCCTAATTTTTCTACGAATTTTTTCGTAATTAGATTTGTCATAGAACCGACATCAAGCAGACCTCTTATTTTCCATTTTTCGTCGTATGAATCTTTTACAAAACACTTCACGGAACTCAAAAACACACTAGTGGTTCCCTTTTTTTGATCAATTGCAAACACCGCATTACTATCTTTCTCCGAAACCTCTCTAGAGGGAAAAGCAGGGTTAAATTCTCGTGCTTCCGCATTTAACCTTGACTCTCGGTTGATGGATGGAAAACATTCGACTTATTATGGCTTGTTTGAAAATCCGTATTTTGTTTGGGGAAATGTAACGAGACATGGTGCCTCTTAGCGCATAATTTACAAGGTTTCGCTTTGCACTTCGACGCCATACAACCTACTCTTAAACACAGAAAGCATGGTCGCTGTTTTTAAACTATCTCTACTCTATCATGAATGGAAAGTTGTTTAAATTTTGTACAAAAAGGAATAGCATGATTTTCACAGCAATATGAACATTTTGTTTCATTGACATCGGACAAAAAACACTAGTTACACCTTTTAACCCCTTTCTGTCGACGCCACTCTTAAAGAATTTATTTTGTCGGAAATCCGTATTTATTTCATTTCTACTTGAAACTTTAGATGGCATAAACAAATCTAATTCACGACCCAGCTTATCTGGTGTGTACCAATTTTCGCACATTTTTAAATTAATATAACTGGTCAGTTCTTGATCAAGAGAATTAATTATCTGATCGGCAACAATTAACTGGCATAATTCATTAAACTCATTAACGTTTCTTAATTTACAATAATAATCAAACATTGCTTCAATTCTAGAAGCAAACTGAACATAGTTCTCATTTGGTAGTTTTTGGGACCTTCGAAACTGATTAAGTAATACTCGAGGTGTTGGTTGAAATTGTTTTAGCACTAACTGCTTGATTTTTTCATAATCACCCAGTTCCTCTTGTTTAACATAAATCATTAAATTTCCCACCTTTTCTCCCAACATATTCAATAAAATCTCTGCTTTAAATTTATCCTCCACATTTTTTATTTTAAAAGCTTTTTCTAGCGATTAAAAAAATAAGTTATAGGCTTCTGTATTAGAAGGGACAGGTATTGTTAGAGTTTTGATACTTTTAATTAAGTTTTCAATATCAGATGGGACAGATTCGAAATGTTCACTTTTCTCTTGCGCAGGGGACAATTTACAGTTAGCATTAGTTAACTCAAGCTCTTTCTTTAACTGTTCTAATTTAATTTTTTCAAATTCAATCTTGGCCTTTTCAGACTCTAATTTAAATTTTTCTTGTTCAATTTTAGCGGCCTTTTCCGCCAAAACGCCATCAATTACACTTTGCAGAAACTCCTTATCAGTTTCAAAGATTTCACTACTCTCAATTAAATTTTTTAATACTATAATTTTTGGATTCTGGGGTATGTCTAATCCCAGCTCCTCGGCGACCAGCAAAAGCTCGTCCTTTTTAAGACTTTTAATTGTCGACACTTTAACACATAACATTAATTTGATATCAAATAAGAAGCAAGGAAATCGCTCTTACTTCGACTGATGAATTACGCTGGACTCTCAAGACACAAAAAATACTTCGGAAACTCAGTTTCTTCCCTCAGCATTCAGACACAATTTCCGGCACAATTTTAACTCATCACTACACGCGGTTTTTCTCCGGCTCGACGGACCAATGTTATGGCTCACTCCGTCGAATACTCAGCACTCACTCAGAACACAGTTTTTAGTGGAGGAGTTGAATGATAACGGCGGAGCACCTGATCTCCGAAGAGGTCTTTATCTCCTGTCGAACACTTGGGGAGTAGCATTGAAAATCTAACTTGCCCTTGTTAAAATTAAGTAGAAAAAGATAGTACTGGATTGCTAAACTAGCTCAGGGTCGCATTTGCGCCCGAGGATCTGAAGGGTGTCTCGCTTCGACCAATGGTCGGGGGTTACCCGAACGGTGGGCGGAGCGAGCTTTCGAGGAAGGCGGGTTTGAAAAAAAGTTAATCATTGAGTTAGGAAGTCTTTGAAATTTTAAGAGCTAGAAAATTAAGCCTTTCGACTTTTAACTAGGTTTTGGTAGAATATATCTAATCGTTCCTCGTCTTTAGCATAGCTAAATTGCCTACCCATTTCTAAGAGAAAGGGGTAGTCAAGAAAAAATCTTCTCAGTTCGCGTATCGCGTCTTTGAAGCCAAAATCTTTATCGTTATTATTTTCGTTGATTGAAGGGGTTTCTTCAGTGTCGGCCTGAGTTCCGGGAGTAGATTTTTGTTTCGCAGCGCCCGAGAGGGCAGCTGCGAAGGAGAGAGTTGGGGTGACCTTTTGAGGTTTTATTGATTCGGTAGGGGTGTTACGATTTCGCATCGTTTCACCTTTTTCTGTGTTTTTCTTGGGGAATTCCTCACATTGGCTCCAATTTGCCATGTGTCCCGTCTTGTTGCAATTTATGCATACTGGGTTTTGAATCTTATCCTTTATGGGGCATTCATTTGTACGGTGAGATTCACCGCACTTTAAACATCTGGTGTGCATGAAGCAGTTTTTCGATGAGTGGTTAAACAGGTTACAGTTGTAACACTGTGAGACCTTCGGTCGTCTGTTGAATGCGTCAACCTGCACCGCGAGGTAGCAGCACTTTTTAAGTTTAAAAATGTCTAGGGAGTTAGGTTTCTTTTCTAGCTCGACCATGAAAATGGGGAGCGGGGCTTTAGTTTTAGATCGGGTGAGCTGAGCCACCTTTTCGACGCTGAATCCTTGAGAAGTTAAGTCATCTTGGATCTCGTTGATTTCAGTAGAAATCGGGAGACCCTTGATGACAACTTTTAGGGGGCGGGAATCTGGTGGATCGATAACATAAAATTGTTCTTTTATTTCCTTGAGGTGATCAGTCACAACGCGGAAAAGAAATATGCCAACGGCACGCAAGTTTTTAGTGGACTGGTATTTATTTTTTACTCACAACTCCTTTTACAGTTACATCAGAATTACTGGGCATGCGCAGTCCTGGCAGCGCTGTTGCGCTTGCGCAAACAGTTTTAATCAGAAATAAGCCAAAAACTGACATTAAAAATTCATTTTTTTTATGTAATCTCTGTAAAAGGTGTAATTGTATTTCGGACTTTTTACGTTGCGGAAGAACCGAGAACAACTTCTAACTCTAGATTTGTGTCGTAGCCAGACGTAAGAAGATCAAATAGACGGACAGACCCATTTGAATAATACTCGCCCTGTTTGGTGATCTTGGCGTATTTTTTGAACTGGTTAAAACCTCGAATACTGAAGAATTCCCCTCTTATGATTCGTTAATAATTTTATTTCCATTTCAGGGAGCAGACCCTGATGTTTTGAAAACTAATTGTATGCTGTCCAGTTCATAAATAAGCAAGTGTGGGCTCATTCGTCTGTATCATAATTGCTTGTAAATGTCATTTTGTGGTCCATGGCTTGTGTTTTTTTCTTCCAAATGTGGCTTTTGGTTACGGACCTCGTCATTTTGAACCATGCTCAAGGGCCGAGGACGATACCTGAGCTGGCACCCCTCTCCTAACAACCACATCAAACCAACGCGAAAATGTTTGAGCTCTCGACAGCTCTATCCCCTTCACGGTGGGCCTTTAGCGGTATAAGGCTCAAACTGACACGCCAGCCAGGAATCCTTTACGTTGACCACTAGGCTACCACGGCTACTTATGTCCATGGAAAACGATAGCTCCATACAAATTATTTGCCACCACACTTCAACTGTTTTATTAAAAATATGAGTCAAATTGCTACCCCTCTCCTTTATTTTTGATAAATAACTCTTTTAACAATCAAGTATATGATAATACATAGGAGAAAACTTAAAGTACTTAAGGTAACTGCTCTTTTTGTTAAAACATTCCAATTATTCATGAAATACATAACTTGAAGCTTTTTATGGAACATTATCATCTTCAGCCAGAGTAATCTAGTTTAACATCTATCTGTTGAAGCTGTTTTAATGAATTTTTATCTGAGATTGAAAATTTAATTATTTAAGACATGAATGATTTATCGTCGGGTGGTTTAGATTCAGGCAATTTAGTAATCAATATCGTATTGAACTGCTGATAAATTTCACAACAGAATCGCAGCGCGCAGGGTTTTAAAACTTTTCTGCGCTCTTCGATTGTCAGTCTCATTTTTTTTCTTAGCGTATATTCAATTTGAAGACTGAAAGGGTTCCATATTGTGACCGATTCAGTTATTACACATGGCAGATTATCATCCTAGAGTTGAAGTTCGAGTGATAGACGATGAAAAGGTTAGTTTTCAGTGCATTTTTATCGATGATTATTTATTTTGCGCGGCAGCTTTTGTATCTAAATAACGTAATTCAGAACTTAACAGAATCAGTATTTTGAAAATTTAATGTAACATACGATTCGTTATTTATTAATTATTGTAATATTTTTTGAGCGTAAAGATTTCGCGCTTTGATTTAGTATTATAATACCGAAATGGTACCATTTCGTGTAAAAAGAAAAAAAAAGGCAATCGTGTTCATTAAGAGTAGTTTCCTTCTAAACATATTTTGGAACAGGTTTTAAATTGCTGCTCCCCCTTTGCCATTGTACATCACCTTTCCCAGAAAATTTAAAGAAACTTTTTCATTTTTGTACAATCTTGTTTTATTTTTTTCATACTCAATTGAAAGCAATGTAACTCTTCAGAAATTGCATACTTTAAAGTAAAGGAATGTTTTCCTTTTGCTTTAAAAATTAATTTTTTTTCTAATTTAAGAGTTTTTTTGCATTGTACTTTTTTTGGTATGGTTCAATGCATCTTAATAAACATAAATAACTTCAAAAGTAGCCTTTTATTTATTCAGAATGTACTCAAAATGGTTAATGTTTTAAGTAACAGGCATTCTGACACCATACAATAACATGTTTATTTTCAGACAGTATTGTGCACTGCAACTGGTATTTTATATAACTTTAATGTCAGAAGGCTTTGAAATAAACAGGAACTGACAAGTTATTTTTAATTGATTATTTGAGGGCTGGCGTTCAATGCATTCATCCATTCTGTCTGTGTGATGTACTGTGGATGTTTTTCTGTGAATAAGGAGTCATAAAGTTAGAAAGGACAAAAATTTGGTAAATTTTCTCATTTTAATGTTTACTTTGAAGTTTGTCCATATATTTTTTGTACTTTCATTTGAGATATCTAGTTTTTTTACTTTTGCTACTTGAAAAAAAATGTTTTGTATTTGAATTTGCAAATATTCATTATCTAGATTTACAGGTATGCTCATAAAGTACCATTTGTAAAAGGTAAAATATATGTAAATATTTTATATTTTTTTTGCATTTTAACTGAATGTCAATTTTGCAATGTTTGGCGAAAACATAGTTTCCAGATGAAGATTCTTCAACCTGAATGTGACACTTTCTTAATGTCCTCATCAAAACCTAACTGTGTGTTTCTTTGTAAACTTGAGAAATTGTTAGGGCAACTGGCCCTGGATGTATGTTTTATCTTGGGGGGAGGGGGATATCTGATGTGAAAGATAACAATTGGATTTAAAAAATTAAGATATTCCCATAGTTGTAATTACGCTCTATAACAAAAAAGTGACACACCAAGAACGAGTTGTCTGATAAGGACAAAAATTGATGGATAGAAAGATTATGTACGGAATAGAAAGGGATTAAAATTTCAAAAAAATTGAGTGATTTATTTCAGAGTTACAGTTACAAAGTAATGAGCTCAGTAAGGTGTTGACCCATCTCTAGTCTGGATGCAAGCTGTCACACAATGTGGCATAGAGTGAAAGCACCCTTATGATCTCCTGCAGTATTTCTCTCCAAATTCACCCTAATCATTGGACAAGGTCATTAACATTCCCTGGTAGATGCAGTCGCCTTCCCATCATCCCAGACATGCTCTATTGAAGAGAGAACTGACTGGCCAAGAGTTTGTCAAGCCCTAAGACAGTTCGTAGCAAAACGTGCTACATGTGGTCTAGCCTTATCTTCTGAAAAATAAGGCCAAGGTACTGCAAAAGAAAGGTTAGAAAAACAGTTCTCAGAATGTCATTGACGTATTGTTCGGCTGTAAGTATGCCTCTAATGATCACCAAAGAGGTCCAATTGTCAAAAGAAATGGTACCCCAGACAATAACTCCTGGTTGAAGGTCGGTGTGGCATGCAATAGTGAAAGTAGGATGGGCTCGCTGCCCTAGGCATCTCCAGACATGTCTTTGATGATCATCAGGACACAGTTGTAAGCAAGATTCATCGCTTAACACTATGCATCCTCAGTCAGCAGGAATTCAACCTGATCGAGCCAAGCACCACCATAATCTGGCTGGACAGTGTGCATTCGTAAGTGGCAGTTGGCGTAGCGGTTGGTACGAGTGTAAATTTCACTCTATTGGAGGTCTTTGAATCGTCATGGTGGAAACTCCATTGTGGGTCACATGTCTGATGGTTGATAACCATGAATGAGACGCTGTGACAGTTGATCTAACAATCAATCTGTCCTCCCGATCTGCTGTGGTCCTAGGTCGACCACTACCATCATGACGCTGAAATCTGCCACTGTCCACTCATTCTTGTCAGCATCTTCTAATGGCCGCATCACTTCGACCCATATGACAAGGGATTCTCCGATTTGCCCAACCTGCTTCTTTCAGTCCAATGATATGACCTCTTTCAAACTCTGACAGTTGCTCGTAATGAGCTTGAATCCCTCAGTGAGGCATTTTTTCAGTCATTGAAAGGTATCCTAAATCGCAATGCAAGCGAAATTTTGACCGTCAGACTGAGAATTGTTTCTTATAGACACCTGCTGAGTGTGCTGTTCCGATGCACTGTAGCTCCCACTATTCATTCATTGGACATCAAATTTTAATCATTTGCATGTTCGGTACAAATGTCTTTGCATACGAAAGTTCATTACAATCAGGCTACTCCTTCTTGGTGCGTCATTTTTTTGTTATACGAGTGTATTTATGAACAAAATGACAAAGGCCTAGATAGGTGCAGGAACAAATATTTAATTTTAGTTATGTTCCATAACACAAAGGGACAAACAACACATATGGACTACAAACATTGCAGAATACAATTTAAAGGAGAAAGTCAGTCCCTCATACTACATATGTATGTTACATTACTCGGTGACACACGTTCTTGGGAAGAAAAAAAGGGGGGTCAAACACATGAGCCATGTGTGGCCCACCAGTACGAAAGTTGCATCCCGCCAAGTCCTTTTAAAATTTTGGTAAAATCCTAGGAGAACTCACACCCTTGGCAACAAACCAAAAAAAGCGCAAAGCAAAAACAATGATGGTGGCAAGTGAATGTAGCAGGATAAGGTGGATACATAATGAAAATGTATGTAAACAATATAGAAATTGAATATTTAAGATAATATAAAAACAGCACTTAGTTTCTTACTGCTGATTTCTTCCAATTGAAGGGTACAGCGTAACAACAGATTTTAAAATGCCTTGAAGGTCTCGTGGCTATGCGAATTATCATGCGAGTGCAGCCACATAAATTCTGCAAGGAAATGATTGAACATACCTTTGCTGTGGCTGGTACGATTTCGAAGAAAGTGTTTTATTGCTGACCATGTTACATCATGTCAATCATTACATTTAGGACAGTCATAACTTGAAGCAATCAATCCTTCCTTCATACACCATTCAATCAATTCTTTCTTGCCTTTCGCATTCAATAAAGTAAAAAATTCTAAGATATATTCACACGCACAGCCATGCTTCTAGCCGGTGCCCAACAACAAAATAAAATTTGAAATGCCTACTGACAAAATACGAAAATTCCAGAAATAGTTAAGTTTACCATACCTTGTGTATCAAAGTAGGGTTTCCAAGATGGCACAGTTATCACCTACCAAAATAATTCGTGCTAAGGGTGTGGGATCTCCTAGGATTGTTTTCATTTTGAAATTTATTTGAGGTGGACCTTATATATATTTGCCTGTTACCTGTTCTTGTTTTAAAAGAAATCCTTTTTGGTAATAGAAATGGTTTTAAGATTAAAAATATTTTTTTTTATATTTTATTGAACGCTTCAATTTGATTTTACTGATTACTTGATTTGATAAATTTCTTTTTATTAAATTCTGAAATGCACATTATGCATATTCTCTACTATAGACGGTATATAATTCTTTGTGTGTGCGACTTTTATTTCTCTTCCTTTTCGGTTTGGAGTGCCAATCAGAAAGAGACATTCAGAGATGGTTTCTTAAAGTTTTAAAAAAATATTCAGGACAATTAAGATAAGGCAGTGTATTCTTCTTCGTTTGTGAATGAGAACACAATCAAATTTCAAGAATGAGTAAAGAAAAATAAATTCAAAAGGAACACCATAGTTTTCAAGAAAATGGCTACTGTAATATGTTTTTAGTTCAAAATAAGATTCAAATGCTAGATATTTAAAAACTATTTCAGTCGCTATGGAATATATTCTTAAAAGGCACCATGATACAAATCATAAAGCAAACTATGACCAATACTTAGCAAAACTTTGTGAAGACAAATTATCCAATTTGTGAGTATCTACGAGAGAGATCAATTCTTCAAAAACAATAAAGCACACATTAAATTTGTTAAAGACTATGCAACTACTGTAAAAGTTATGTTGCATTTAATTTCGCAAGCAGATCGAAATCATTTACTGAATTTAAGTCAAAATATTGTTGGCAGCAGAGTTGATGAAATAGCAGAGAATTTGAGAAATCAACATAATTCATTAATATCATCATTTCAGGCCTACTTATTGCAATATTGATGTAAGTACATACACCAGGTGTATGCATATCAAATGAGACGATTGCTAACAGATATCGCCATGCATATATGCAAACAATACGAAACCGTGACATGTGATTTCCTTATAGTTTGACCCTTGATACTCATGTTTAGTTTACATTTGGACGAGTTTCAGCGTGCATTGTATTTTTTTACTGTGTTGAAAATGTTGAATGTTATGCCTTCCGACCACGATTTGCAGACAGCAATCGGAAACTATCTGAAGAAAAATGCTTGTTACCATCTGAAGAAAAATGCTGCCGAATTGCATCAAATGCTTGTAGAAGCATATGGTGACAATGCTCTGAGCCGTGCGCAGTGCTGCAGGTTGTTTGAAAAGTTTCACAATGGTGATTTCGATGGGAGAAACAAGGAGCGTGGCAGACCAGCAAAAAAAAAATTTGGAAGGTGCTAAATTACAAACATTACTCGATGAAGATGATGGCCAAACGCACAAAAACATCTTGCAGAACAATTGAATGTTGACCTGAGAGAGAGAGAGAGCACTGTTTCCCGTCGTCTCAAAGCAATGAGCAAGATAATAAAGGTCGTTAGCTGGGAACCACACGAGCTAATGGACCGTCAATAAGAAAACCAAAAAATCGTGTGCGTAATGTTGCTTGTCCGCCACAAACGCAAGTCATATCTCCATCGTATTGTGACTGGTGATGAAAAATGGATTTATTTTGAGAATACCAAGCATAATCGATCATATGTTGACCCCAGACAGCCGTCCAAATCGATCGCAAGGCTGAATCTCTTCTGCCGCAAGACAATTCTGTGTATTTTCTGGGATCAGGAGGGACCAATCTGTTATGAGCTTCTCAAACCCGGCGAAACCATTAATACTGATTGCTGCAAGCAACAATTATTTGATTTGAATGATGCTATGCTCGAAAATCGCAAGCAATTCAAGAAACGGCAGCAGAAAGTGATTTTCCTTGATGACAACGCGCCTAGACACCTTGCTAAACCAACCAAGGACATCGTTAAGGCGCTTGGCTGAGAGCCCTTAGCACATGCGGCTTATTCGCCAGACTTGGTTCCTTCCGATTACCACCTATTTGCTTCATTGGGACACGCATTGGCTGACCAGCGCTTAACTTCTTACAAAAACATTGAATCTTGGCTTGATGACAGGCTGGCCTCAAAAGACCGATCATTTTTTTCGCGTGGTATTCACAAATTGCCCGAAAGATGGGAAGAATGTGTAGCTAACAATGGATATTATTTCGAATAAAGAAATATTAACAGTTTTCGCAAATTTATTGTGTTTTTTTTTAAAAAAACAATCGTCTCATTTCATTTGCATACACCTGGTATATTCAAAATTTCACTCAGCAAGTCGCTTTTCTTTCATAGATGCGATGCTGATTTAAAAATAAACGAAAAACTTTTGGAAGTCATTCATATTCAAAATACAGCATCTGGAGCTGATGCTTTTAATGTACTCATAGTTGTTTTGAAGCATAAATTACCATTGGAAAAGTTGGTTTGCTTTGCTTGATTGTGGGCGTACCAGGATCAAAATTACTAAAGGAGTTGTTGGAAGATTAAAAGAAACATGCAAACAGCATGCCAATAATAATTTTGAGCATTTTCATTGTATTATTCACCAGCAGGTACTGTGCTCCCAAATTTTAATCATATAACATATTTTTAAAATAGTCGCCAAATTTGTAAATTATATTTGAGGTGTTGAATTGATGGGGCTGGAGCTCCTGATCTCATACCGAGATCTTCATCTCCTGTCGTTTTAAATTTAGGTTTGTTACTCTCAAATGGTAATTTGCCCTTTTTAATTTAAAATATATTCAATTAAATTTAATATTAAGTGATTGCCAATGAAATTTAAAAAAGTACGAAAGGTGAGTGCTGGAAGCAGTATGTTTGCGTTTGGCTGTGAAAGAATAATAAATAACTCCGGCGCCTGTCGACTCGCCCTCCGAAGAGGGGCCGACGGCAATAAATCAGATGCGCTGGGCGGCTAGGGAAGGGAGAGACCGGCGAACCGGTTCCTCTCCTTCCCGTTACCGTCCGCAAAGTCGATGAAGTGGCCGCAAGAGCGGTCGGGTTTAAATGTCTTAGTGTAACTTTACGCTCGTCCAATGGGGAGGCAGCTACTGAGAAGGGGGTGGAGTCGGTAGAAAAAGTTAGTCAGAGATCAGGGTGGGAGACAAGTCTCCCTGTTAGAGTTAATGTTATAATAAAATATTACGGGGTCTGTTGAAATTAGGATTAGGAGTATAGATTTCTATTTTTCTTAATGTTCTATTATCTATTAATTCTAGGTTAGTAAAGAATTTAGTGGCTATTTTCTTAATGGTTTCCCGCACGGTTGTGAGAACATAGACTTAATCATCGTAAATTAGTTTCATTTCTCGAAGATATAGAGAATGTGAATTCAATGATCTCTACCATACTATATAGAAATTCAGCGACTTTCAATTTATAAAGTGTTAAAAGGATTCTTCAAATTGCTGGACGAAATCATAGTTTTCTTGGAAATAAAAATATCATGATTGTGCTGAATTAAAAGATGAGCAATGGATAGAGGAATTGGCTTTCGCAGTTGGTATAACAAGCCATCTTAACTTAATTTTAAGCTTTAAGGCAAAAATCTTGTTAGAACTATATTTGAAAAAAAATTAAATGTTATTACTTTAGCCAAAATAAATAGAAAAAGAAAACTTGCCTCACTTTGAAAACTGTCAATATCTGTTGATTAAATTCCATAAATTAAAGTTGACTGAATATGCTCAAAACATTTAAATTGTTTGAAAGGAATTATAAATTCTAATTTTAAGAGCTGTGGGCTATAATCTTGTACTTTTGAAATTGTTGATGAATGCTTACAAATAAGTTGAAATCCAATGTGATTCTTTGTTGAAGCAAAAATATATGGAAGTTGGAATTCTGGATTTTTTTACATACTCTGTCTCGTATTTATATCGGTGGATCTTTTTCCTAAAATTTATTGTTTGTTATGTGAATGACTATGTTCAAAAGCACTTATTGATGAGGGCAACTATTTTCTTTAATGAAAAATAGCAAGAATTCAGAAAGATAAGATTAACCCCAATCAACATTTATCATCTGTTTTAAAAATTACATCAGCTCAGTATTTTTAATCAAATCTTGATGACTTGCTTTGTGAAAAAATTTATGTCAAATATCTTCTAAAAAGTAATGTTAAATTGTAATTCTTAAAATGTGGGGGGTTTTAATTAAAAATATAAAATATATATGTATAGATTAAGTTTTAAAAAAATAACAGGAAATTAAAATGACTACATGTGTGTAATACATGATACATTGAGCTTTATATTAATAAATGCATAATATGTTACAAAAATTGTATTTTATTGATGTTTTGAAGATCGTAAACATGTGTTCCCCAACTTATAATAAAATAGACCGGGCTACCTGTAATATCATAAGAGTTTGACACCCCTGCTTTAAAGCATTATTTTCAATCTGTAAATTTCTGATTATTTTGATAAAGTTAGTGCTTCATTATCTATAAAATTTATTTGTATGTGTTTACAAAAATATTTGGTAGTGAAAAATAGTGGCGACTATGTTCATGGGAGGGTTTTTATTTTTAAAATAAAGACTTAATTAAGAATACTGAAATGTAATAGGAAGGGTTTGAACCTTTACTCTTGTATAGGCCAATAGAGAAACATATTTGACATTTTCCTCGAAATCTCCTTTGAAAGTACCTATTATTTGACCTATTTAAAAAATATAGGCATACTGGTGTAGATTTATTAGTCAAAAATGTGAGTCAGTTTAGTAGAATTAGTGGTAAATGAGATAAATATTAATTCAGAATATCTTCCAAACCAACATTTTATTTACAGCTCAATAACTGAAACTCTCATCTATTGCCAGAAAACATTTTACATTGGCCATGAAATAAATTATGAAATAAATCGTCTACTAAAACATATTTAACAAATAAGAATTATATTATTTGTTAATTAAATAATATTTTAATAACACAATATAGTTCATATTAATTATACACTTGGTTCTCTTTTTATGCGGTTTTTTTTTATGCGATTTTAGAGTTATGCGGTTTTTTTTTATGGCAAGAAAAAAAAAAATTTTATTCATATTTAATTCTTTTTGGTGATTCACTTTTTCTGAAAACGAATAAGAATAACAACTACAACTCTACTATTACGCAATCAATACAAAAAATTTTTATGCAGATTTAATTCTTTTTGGTGATTGACTTTTCTGAAAACGAATAAGAATAACAACTACAACTCTACTATTACGCAATCAATACAACGAAAGAATTTCTCCTTTATATGCAAATTTATACCTTGAACTTTTTTTCTTTTATTGACATGTTTTCTCTTGATTTGTTCTTAAAAACAAAAAAGACAAAAACAAAAATATCCCGCTAAAATTGCGTGTTTTTATGCTGCATTTTGCATTGCATTTTGTTTTTTTATGAAACTAATTAAAAAAAGCTTGCATATTAGAAAACATTAGAAAACAAAACTTTGTGAAAAAGGTTACTACCGAAAACCGGAAGATAAATTTACTCAAGTGAATTGTAAGTTTTTTTTGATTTTTTTAGTGCGTAATTGTACATTAAGTTTTCTCTATAATTTTTTAGTCCTCTTAAAGAAAATGTGTGACAATATTAAAAAACAAAAAGAAGTGCAATTTCGCTAGAAACCAAAATTAAAATTCTCGATTGCTTGGCGAAAGGAGAAAGATCAACAGCAGTAGGTAAACGTTTTCATTTAGGCGAATCTACTATAAGAGCAATAAAAAAAAATGAAGCGGCAATAAGAAAATCAGTCAGATCTGGTACAAATTTGAGTTCTAAAATTTCATCATATTCAAGAGACACTTTAATAGAAAAAACTGAAAAGGCTCTCGTAATTTGGATTCAAGATTTAACTCAAAAAAGAATTCCGTTAGATGGACATTTAATCAAGATGAAAGCCCTTAAAAATTTTACAAGGAGTTAAAAGAATCAGAGTCATCTACATCTTCACGTGAAAGTAATCCACAATTCTCTGCCAGCACAGGGTGGTTAACTGGTTTTATAAAAAGACATTCTTTTCATAATCTAAAAATAAAAGGTGAGGTGGCTTCTGCAGATGAAGAAGCTCTGCTAGAAAATATCCTGAAAAGTTAGCTAAAATTATTAAAGATGGAGAATATTGCGCTCATCAAGTCTTCAATGCTGATGAAACAGGATTGTTTTGGAAAAAAATGCCAACCCGTACTTACATTGCAAAGTCCGAAAAAACTGCCAGTGGTTTTAAAGCTGCTAAAGATCGAGTTACTTTATTGCTGTGCAGCAATGCATCTGGCGATCGAATGTTAAAACCGCTGCTTGTAAATCGATCTTTAAAACCACGTGCATTAAAAGGAAAAGACTTAAATACACTGCCCGTACATTGGATGGCTAACAAGAAGGCCTGGGTAACAACGGCTATTTTCACTGAATGGTTCAATAAATGCTTCGTACCCGAAGTTGAAAATTATATGAATGAGATGGGTCTAGAATTTAAGATCTTATTAATTCTTGACAATGCGCCAGGTCATCCAATCTTAGAACATCCAAATATAAAGGTAGCTTTTTTCCCTCCAAACACAACGAGCCTAATTCAACCATTAGATCAGGGAATTATTTCAACATTTAAAAAATATTATGTAAAATTCACTTTCCAATTCATTTTCGATAAACTGGAATCCGAAACAATAACAGTTACTGAAGCTTGGAAACAATTTAATATCTTGAACTGTGTAAATCATGTTGCATTAGCAATTGCCGAAATAAAATCACAAACTTTAAATGCATGTTGGAAAGCTGCTTGGCCTGAATGCGTATCAAAAGGAAACGAATCAAATAGAGCAATAGTAACATCAGAAATTATTTCAATTGCTAAGGAAATAGGTGGGAAAGGTTTTGATGATTTTGGCGAGCATGATATAGAAGAATTGCTTGTGGACGAAGCCCTAAATGATGATGATATTTTGGAAAGTATGGTAGATATTACTAAAGATTTGGAAACAGTAGATAGCGAACCGGAAGAAGATGTTACTCCACTGGACGAAAAATTACTTCGGGAAGGCCTTCAACTTTCCGGTAAATTGGCAAATTTTTTTATTCAAAATGATAATGATGTAGAACGCGCCTTAAAATTCCAACGTGATCTGAAATTTTGTATGTCTGGCTACAGAGAACTCTACAAAGAACTAGTGCCATCACAGAGTTTGATTACTGACTACCTTGTCAAAGAAAAAAAAAATCACTGAAGTTCCTGAAGAAGCATTACCATGTAGATCTGATGACGTAATTTTATCTTCAAGTGATGAAAGTGATCTTGCACCAATCCACAAACGGGTTCGCACATTATCAGACAGCGAATAATGATGAAAACATTCTTAATATGATTTTAAATGAAGTTTTGTTTTTTGTTACATATTAAGTTTTGTTTTTGTTTTTAACATACATATGTGCCATTTATTAAAATATGATGGAAAAAAAAAATAAATCTTATTATTTATAAATCTTTTTTATGCGATTTCTGGTGCATTTTAAAACATTATTTGGGTTTTATGCGATTTTTGAATAAATGGAACGTATCCATCATTTTGCATATAAATGTATGTCTTTTTTGTGCGATTTTTTTTTATGCGGATTTCCCTGGAACGCATCTACCGCATAAAAAAAGAACCAAGTGTATTTTTTAAATATGTGAAAAATGTTTTTCATTTTAAATTAAATCAGTTGCCAAGAAAGGTAAGAGTTAAATTTCCTCTACACACCCTCCCTAGCCATGGCGATACTAAATGTAATCTTTGAGATGGTCAGGGAATTTAACATGTCTACCAGACTTTGTTGCCTGTAAATTTTTCAGGATCCACTGATCTCCTCTTAATTAAACCGTTGACATCAACATCAAAATTTTTTTCTTTCCGTCATTTAACAGCATAAGGTCCAATGTTGGTAATCTGCAAAGACTATGTAGCTGCATTATTAAAAATGAAGACATGGGAACAACTGGGTAATTCTGAAGCCACGAAAACTTTTTCTTCCATGTGTAGTGGTTGGAATTGGTTTAAGTTAACGAATTATATTTTGGAATTGACAGAGAAATTCTGAATGTGTTTGATTTAATTAGAAGTTGAAAAAAATTCTCCCGGCAACTTTAGTGGTGAACCATACACACCAGTTCTGCAAACGAGCAATTTAAATCCTGCTTTATAGCAGAACGAAGGCCATGAAAAACAAGTGGTAAGTTTTTGACCCAGGTCAGTGAGAGACAACATCTGAGGGCTGCTTTAATGGAAAAAATTTTTTCATTCAATTAGTCCATTAGCCTAAGGATGATGCATAGTAGTTGAGTTTTCTTTAAATCCTAAATATTTTGCCAAGGATTAAGAAAAGTTGACTTTCAAATTGCCTTCCTTGATCAGTTGTAATTTTTGCTGGAATTCCGAAGCGAAAAATCCTTATGGAAATTGGAGCTTCTGCTGCAGTTTGGTCTTGTTAAATCTGTCAATTACAGTAAGGAGGTATCTATACCCTTGACATGTTGTCAATGGACCTACAATATCCACATTTTAAGTGATTGAATCTTTTGTTGGGTACAGAGATTCTCTCTGAAATAATGTGTGTGCCTGTGGATTTTCGATTGTTGGCATGTAATGCATGCTCAAGTCTACTGTTGGCAATCTTTCTTCATGTTAGGCCAGATGTATTTATCTATACCAAGAATTGTGTGTAGTTGCTCTTATTCCAGGATGTGAAAGCTGTTGACAAGCTTCAGAAGCTGGGGTTTTTTTGAAATTTAAAGGAATATATGGTCTGATTTTTTCCATAGATAAATCACAATATATTTTTGGAGAATTCAATAGTTTTAGTTTTAGAATTTTTAGATTTGGATTCTGCTCAAGAAGAATTAGATCAGCATCTTGTGTTTCAGCCATACTGTTGTAGTTTAAAAGGTGAGGGAAAATTAACTGTACAAATTCTAGATAAAGTATCTAATTTGTTGACTCCACCAGAAATAAACTGAATATTTGTTGTGTACAGTCCAATGAAATATAGGTAATGAAATTGTCCTGAATTTGCCTTTGCTAAATCCTGCTGGAAAGCAAAAGTTCACGGTTTATCATCTGTGAAAATTATAAAAGAGCATCCTTCTAAAATGTATTTAAATTGCTGGACTGCTAAATAAATGGCAAGAAGTTCTCTATCATATGCACTATATTTCCTTTGGGATCATGTTAATGATAAAAGAAAAGAAACTGTGTGGTGGTTTAAGTCAATTCACTTCATGTTGTAGTACAGATCTTGCTGCTGTATCCAATACATCTGTAACTAATGATGAGTTTGCATCTGGAACAGGTTGTGCTAAAAATGTGACTTTGCATAAAGCATCTTTAAGAATTGCAAATGCTGTTTTTGATTCTTCTGTCTAAAAAGGAAGTTTGATACTATTCTTTTTGACCTTCTAGCATTTCTATGAGTGGTAACTGAATTTTGGCTCAATTTGGAATGAATTGGTGGTAGAAATTAACCATTCCCAATAATCGAAGCAATCTGGTAGCAGATTTGGGCTCAGGAAAATTATTAATTACTTCGACCTTCTCTGAAACTGGTTTCAGTTCATTAGAATTTCGTAACCCAAGAAACTTTGGGAGACACCAAATATATATTTAGAAGGGTTGATACAAAGTCCATATTCATCAAGTCTGAAATAGCATGTGCATATGTTTTTTATGTGTATCCTCATCTGTGTAAGTAATGAGAATGTCATCCAAGTAACAAAATAAGAAATCTAATCCAGATAGTACTGTGTTCATGAATCTCTGGAAAGTTTGAAGTGAATTTCGAAAACCATATATCATGAAAGGGAATTCTAAAAGTTTAAGAGGTGTTATTGCAGTTCTTTGAATATCTGCATCATGGACCAGAATTTGTTGATAGGCTCTGATTAAATCTATGGTGGAAAATATTTTACCATTGTGTAATATGTGGGTGCAATCTGTAAGATAAGATATTGGATATGTCTGGAATTGTTACATTATTTAAAACTCTGTAATCCCCACATGTAAAGGTCTAGCTCAAGTACTTTTTGATAATCTGCAAGGTTCTTGTTACAACATAAATTCAAATTTTTTCTTGGCTGCTTTCATTTTCTCGATTAACAGTTTATGGGTTTTAGCGAAAACAGGTGTCTAAAATGTTCTATAATATGATTTTTTATCTTTGTATTGAAAATATTTGGGTGTAAAAGATTTGGAAAATAAAAGAGAATGGTTTCATACAAATTTGGTCTTATGCTTGAAATCTGTGATTTTATATTAACATGAGATAAGCATTTTGTAGTCAGTGATCTTTTTCCATCAATTAAACAATTATGTTTTGAATCTATAAGCAAGTTGAAATAGCTTAAGAAATCGATCCCTATTATTGGTCTATCCACATCAGCAATCACAAATATCCAGTTGAAAGACCTGCGCAAACCAATATTCAGACATAATTATTTTTGACTGTAAGGTTTTATTTTTGTTCCATTTGCTGCAAAGAGTTAAAGTTTGTCAGATTTTCTTTTTTTTCTGTAGGAGTAGGAGGTATAACAGACATGTCAGCACCGGATTCTATGAGAAACAATGTTGCTGATTCTTTATCGGATATAAATAGGCAACTTATCTCAATTACACAACTCTCCGCTGCCTTAGAAAGCCGGGGAGTTAGTTTAAAGCTTCTGAATCATCTGGTTAGATTTTTAAAATCATCTTGCATGGTTGCAGGCATCTGAAAGCTTTATCACCAAATTTTCTTATGATAGTAGCAGATTGTACTGTTATTTGAAAAATCCGGTCTTTGTGTTCCTAAACGAGATCTTGACCATTGGCGATTCAATTTTGGAAATTGTAAGGAATGGTCAGAAATCTGATTCTGCAATTTTTCTATAGTGAGACTATTCGAAGTACTTTCGATCGAACTTGCATAATACGTCAGAGGATTTAATTCCCATATTTTGTTAGCAATAGCAGGAAGTTTTTTTTTTTTTAAAATCTTTGTCATACATGGACAGAATGCTTCGCATATTAAATGGTAAAGGTTGCAGCCACAAAGTTTTAAAAAATTGTTCACTTTATTGTCCAAAAGATTATGTTCTTCGCAAAGTAGTTGGAAAGGTTTTTTATCATCCAGCTCTAGATCTGTTAAGTTTTTAAGTTTGCCGAATTTCACTATTGACGAAAAGAGATCAGTTGATTTTTGATTGTGTCATTTATCAGCTTTTGGATTGGTCGCAATATCTGAAATTTGAGAAAGAATTTCTACTTCAATCGTACTTATGTCATATTTCGACTGGTTGGCTGTTATATTGCTACTTTGGAACTGGGCTTAGATCTGCATTAATCATATTCTAGGATCAGGTTTCCAAAATGGTAGAACCTTAACACTAATTCTGGCAATGGAATCGGTAGCTTTTTCATCCTTTTTAAATTCGAATTTTGAATCTTCGGAATTGTTCATTTTATCGCGTCTGGAATAACTAGCGTAGATTTATTAGCTGGAAATATGAGTCAATTTAGTGGAATTAATGATAAATATGAGATAAATATTAATTCAGAAAATCTTCCAAACCAACATTTTATGAAAAGCGCAATAACTAAGTGAAATTCTATTATATAGCCAGAAAACATTTTACATTAGCAAGAAATAAATTACAAAAAAAAAATCATATGCTAAAAATATTTAACAAATAAGAATTATTAAAATATTAATGCATACATTATTTAATTAATAAACAAATAATTTAGTTCATTTTAATTATATTTTTAAATATGCAAATTAATGTTTTCCATTTTAAATTAAATCTGTTGCCAAGAAGAAAAGTAAGAGTTAATTTTTCTCTGCACTAGTTTCTCTTTTTCTGTTGATTATTTGTTCAACTTTTCATTTTAACTAGCATCTGTACTTTAATATTTTTTTTTAACTTAATGAAATTAAAACTACATTACTTTCTCCATATGTATGTTTTCTTCTTTTACATTTTAGGGTAAAGGTCTCTTTGCCTTGAGTAAATTTAATAAAGGAGATGTAATCTTTGAAGAACGTCCTTTAGTCTGTGCTCAGTTCTTATGGAATCAAGCTTATGGCTACCTTGCTTGTGATTATTGTATGAGACCCCTTGAAACTGCTGAAGAAAACGTCAGGAGGTTGACTGATATGTCGGATTTGGTCCTACCATATCCAGAATGCTGTGCCACCAGAAAAGATGAATGTGTTGAATGTCCTTATTGTGAGGTAA
Source organism: Trichonephila clavipes (assembly GCA_019973935.1). Classification (NCBI taxonomy): domain Eukaryota; kingdom Metazoa; phylum Arthropoda; class Arachnida; order Araneae; family Nephilidae; genus Trichonephila; species Trichonephila clavipes. The sequence continues at coordinate 932,335 of BMAU01021280.1, read as the reverse complement.
AGTATGTTAATAATTGTCTTAATTGTATTGTGTTTTTTTAGTAATGCACTGTTTTCTTTTCTCCTAAGTTTTTGATTTAAAAACGTTTATACTGATATAGTGTTTCATTTCTTGGTACTTGCATATTATCACAACCTTATTGGCAATATTATGTGAAATGAAGCACATGGTTGCTAATTCAGCGGGTACAATGCATGCGAAATCGAGGTTGCTTACTTGGCAAGTTATCTTGAATGTTGCAGTTGTATGCAAGTACCCATTTCTTTAATAAATCTAACACAACTTAGTATAAACAGTATTTTTATATGCATAATTGTAGTTCTTATTTATCATTTTTGCTATTTATAGAACTTATTTATCTCGGATTTAAAAAAAACAACTCTTGTTAAAATCAATAGTGTAACTCTTTCTGTTATACAGTAGAGCTCTTAACTGCTTGCCTGATTATCCTGAGTTATCTCAGGTTCATATATATTGCAGTTAATTATTATCCCAAGAAAACTCAGGTGAAGCAAAATTTGTCGGTATGATTACTCAGCTTGAAAGAAATGAAAGGAAATATTCAGTTTTGTTAGGCAGTTTGCAAAGTTTTGTTGGTTTCGCAGTTCTTTTGATGGAACTGATGAGCATTTTCCCTATAGTATAGTACATGTTGGCTTGTGGATTAGTAATGGATAAAGAAGGAATAGTTGCATTGAAAACAGTAAAATAATGCCATTGATGCAAGATAGCGAAAGCGATGATTTTTCAGATAGTGATTATTAAAAGGTGGACATTGACAATAAAGGAAGGGATTCTTCTGTATAAAGCCTACATTTTGTACTGTAAATCAGGAGGTTCACAATCACCTAAGCAATTTAGAATGGAACTGATTGGAAAACTAATTTCAGAAAATCATCGTGACTAATTTTCTGCCTTAAGACCCAGCATTAGTCCTTCATGACTCAGGTTAACCTCAAGGTATTTTTCAGATGTTATTCCTAATATACTGAAAAAAAATCAAATCCAACAAGACAGTGTAGGGGAGACCTGTGTACCTAGGGCCACCTCATTTTATTTTAATAATATTTAGTTCTAAGTTTTATTACTCAGATGGGTGAGTGGCAACACCAATTCCTACTTTGGCATCCATTTTGAAATTTTGCAAAAGAAAGCTGTAGCAAGTTATAAATGAAAAACATTTTTACGTGGTCTAAAGTAACATTTTGCTGCTCATCTCTTTTTATTATTATACAAAGGTAAGTCAAATATTTTTCTTTGAATTCTAGTACATAATTTTGTTTGTAATATTAAGTACCAAATGAGATTTTAAATAAGCCTCCACTCCATGTGGATTTTTCTGCAGAAGACATTTTGCATGAAATTGCCTAGTCTTGTACCTAGGGCCACATGGCTGCCTTTTACCTAGGGCCATGGCCCTAGGTACAATTGTTATTAACATTCTTCATGTTATTATTTTAATGAAAAAGTTTTCATAATAAAAGGAGGAAAATGATCTTAATTATTTGAACCATTTTGATTTAGTCAAGTTTTTAATTATTATTAGATGTTATTTAAATGAGAGGAGCTTATTTTTTGTTCTGAAACTTTCAATATGTATGCTTGATTTATAAAAAATATGTTTGCTGCCATTATTGTTATCATTCAGTATTTTATTTATACAAAAATTAGGATTCCTTTAATAACCCCCCAATTTTTTATAGTTATAAAAACAAAAGTATAATTTTCTGAATAAGATTTTTACAATATTTTAATTAAATTTTTAACCTTTATTCCACTGTCATAATGCAAATTTTTAATTTATCAGTTTTCCTCTTTGTAAGCAATTATAAAATCCTAATTTTTTTAGATGCCTAGAAATCCTGACGGAATAAAACGGTCAACACCTAATGTAGATAATATAACTGCAGCTGCAGAAGCAGTTTTGAAGGATGGAGTTCCTGTTCAGACTGCAGTACGACAGTTTGGAGTAAGCAGAACTACACTGCAAAGACACATTGCTTTTTGTAGGAAGACTAATAATTCTGAAAATATGAAATCAAATTGTGCATATTATAACTGATGTGCTGTTTGGACAGTGTTCTGTAAAGAGGAAGAAAGTGCTCTTGTTCAGTACCTTATCGTTGCATGTAATATGCATTTCGGGTTGTCAAAACAACAAGTTAAAAATCTTGCTTTTGAATATGCAAAAGCGAATGGGAAAAAAATATCCCAAATCTTCGGATGCACATGGTGAGGCTGGCGATCAGTGGTACATTGATTTTCTGAAAAGAAATAAGGTTCTTTCACTAAGAAAGCCCCAAGCCACAAGTTTGGCAAGAGCTACCAGCTTTAATAAAACAAATGTTAATACTTTTTTTGCCAAATATCAGGAGGTATTGTCGAAATATCAGTTTTTGCCTGAATGTATTTATAACATGGACGAAACAGGCATTACAACAGTGCACACACCGGCGAAAGTTATTGCTCCAAAAGGCAAGAAACAGGTTGGCAGCATGACTTCATGCGAAAGAGGAACTAATATCACTATAATCTGTAATATAAATGCTGTAGGAAATTCTGTTCTCCCAATGATGCTTTTTCCAAGGGTGAACTTTAAAAACCACATGCTAAAAGGTGCACCTCCAGGAACTGTGGGAACAGCACACATTAGTGGCTGGTCGAATGCCAAAATATTTGTTGAATTTTTAAGACATTTTATTTCTCACGTTAAATGCTCAGTTAATCAGCCAGTATTATTACTCTTGAACAACCACGAAAGCCATGTAAGCATTGAAGCCATCACTTTGGCTAAAAACCATGGCATAGTTATGCTTACTTTCCCTCCACATACTAGCCATAAGCTTCAGCCATTGGATAGAAGTGTTTGGTCCCTTTAAAAAATACAACTCAGCATGTAGTAATTGGATGCTAACAAACCCTGCAAAACCAATCACCATATATGATGTTGCAGTGAATGTTGGCACATCTTATCCTTTGGCCTTTACTCCTGTCAACATTCTGGCTGGCTTTCGTGTGTCTGGTATATGGCCAGTGAATCCTAACATATTCACTGATGATGAATATTTGAGCTCAAGTGTAACCGATAGACTAGATCCATCGTTGAATTGCCAAAATAACAATTTTCCTGAAGAAGAATTGGAGTCAAGCATGGTGGAACTGGATGTTTATGTATCCAACTCGGACATCTCAGATGCAGGGCCTTCTATATCTAACTCCAATTTATGTGTAACACCTGAACAGATACGACCTTTTCCTAAGGCAAAATCTCGAAGCAAATCCAACAGAGGTGGCCGAAAACAAGGGAGATGTAGAATCCTGACTGAGACACTCCTGAAAAAGAGGAAATCGAGACAACGTATGGAATTAAAATAGGCAAAAAAAGAAAACTTGTGAAAAAAACTGAGTTGGAAATTGAGGCAAATTCATCTGAAGAATTATCAAATATTGAAGATTCTAATTCCACTGATGAAGTAAGGAATGCTATTGAAAAAGGGGATTTTTGTTTAACAAGAATACAAGGCAAAAAAAACGAACATTTTTATGTGGCAGAAGTAGTAGATGTTAAAGGAGAGCTCTACAGTGTAAAATTTTTGAAGAAGATTGCTCATTCAGATAAGTTTCTGTATGATAAAGAAGAAACTTATGAAATTGACATCAGAAATATTGTATTTAAATTACCCAAACCACAATCTGTTGGTGCTTCAGAGTGACAGTGCATGCAGCTAACTTTTGAAACAAGTTTTTTAAATTATAATGTGGAATGAAAATACATGCAGTTTATTAATAATTTGGCACATTGCCATTTAAATAGTTAATGATAAATCAATAAATTAGCTGACTGATATTGTTTCTTTTATTAAATACATGTGTGTATATTTATTTTCTATTGATTACTGAGTGAAACCTAATTTTCGGGAAAGGCCCTAGGTACAACAGCTGCTGGCCCTAGGTACAGTGATATAATTGTACCTAGGGCCATTTGTGAAGTTTTTTAAAAAGCTTTTATTTCACAGAATTTATTATTTTAAGTACTTATATTAACTCTAATTGGATGAAAGTTAGTATAAGGATGAGTGCATATCAATTTCACATTTGAAAAAAATTTGCCCTAGGTACACAGGTCTCCCCTACTCTGTGCTTCTATAAAAGAAATTCCAGAGGTATACCAGTAAGAAAAAAGACCAGATACCAGTGTACAGAATGTCAGATATCACTTTATGTTGTCTCTTGTTTCAAAAACTATCATACAAAGACTAATATTTAACTTTTTTCTGTTTGCCCGAGATAACTCGGGATAGTAAACTAATATTAAAATTAAATGCTTTTACACCTGTAGAAAATTAAAAATTCAACTTAAAACCTACATGTTTTGTTTCGTTACTGTGTATTTAATAATAAAATAAAAAAATGTGGTGATTTTTTTATCCCCCCCCATCCCAAAAAGAAATTCGTAAGGAAAGTGGTTAAATTTTATTTTTCAATTGGAGATAAAATGTGGGATAGGATAAGATGTGAAAGCTTCTTAAATTTTAATGGTTTACTTTAGATTTCTACTCATCTTTGTAATTTAGAAAAGATCAATTAGGTTCAATTTAGGAAAATGATAATGCATGAATTATGTAGGCTAGTAATTGTTTTCCAAAGATAAAAAAGTTTAAGAAAAGAGAATTTGTGATTAAATTTGTAGTCATAGGTTCAACAAAGTCTAGTTCGTTTACCCATGTGACAGCCTGTTTTTCAAGTATTAGAAAAAAATTTTTTTGATGACCAGTAAAAAGATTTTTTAAGGTGACTGACTGCCTAGCTTCGGACCCATTTTTTTTTATAAAAAAATTTTTTGAAACAAATTGAGTATTTTTAGGAAGAAAAATAAAAAAAAATATGTAAATACATTAAATTTTTAAATAAATATTGTATTTTTAGAAAAATTGGTTGTTTTCAAGGAAATTTTACCAAATTTTTACTAAAAGGCGTAACACTGTATAAAAAAATTTCTAATACAATTATCATAATTTTCTGTATACACAATATACATATTACGGTGCTCTTCAAAATGAACCAAAATCTAAGAAATATTAAAATACAAAAATTACAGGTTATACATAGTATGAAAATTGATTTTTTTTTCTTTATAAAAACTACCCTAAATGAAAAAATATTTAACCTACAACAAAACTTATGGCCCACCACAAAATTTCAAAACGTTATCTGGTTTGGTTCTTAAGATATCATGTATCTGGTAAAGAGTTTCTTTCAAAAACATAATTTTGATAAAAAAAAACTCATTTAAAGTTTTAGCTTACCACCCTTTTCCATAGTGATGTTTTTTAAAATCGCTAACTTTATTCCTATTTCACGTAAAGGAAAAAGAAAAACTGTTTTGGAAAAAAAGATGCCTTATGTAGATGAAAAACTACATTTTCTCAAGGTAGGCAATCACCTGAAGTTTTTTTATCATTTATTATGTATTTGAAGATAATGTATATAAATGTTTAGCCAAAAATATTTAATAGAACACGAGTTATAGTGCTCTGAACACGCTCGCCTAGAAAAAATGGATGCTCCCTTCCTCTAAGATTCTTGCTGATTGGCTTACCTGAAATTTAAAAAAATTAACGGCATTTTAATCTATAAGCTTAAATGCACAGAATGTACTATACTAAATTTCAAATTTCGTGTTTTTGTTATAAAAAAATAGAAATATTTTGAATTTTGGAGTGATCATAGTCCATTTTGTGCGTATATATGTGCTGAGCCTACCCTATAAATTTGAAGTCATTCAGTCAAACCGTTCTTGATATGATAGAGGAAAGTTTGAAAAACACAGTTTTGAGAAAAATGCGTTTAAAGTTTCATCAAAACAATGAAAATCTTAACTTAGCGCTACGAACAGCTGCTCTTCTAACACCTGCTTCTTGATAATGACTTCAAATTTAAAAAATTCACTTTACCACTGCATTCTAGACATATTAAGGAAGTAGTTTATAGGGGGGGATTTTTTTTACCCATCACATGGAGGAACTCTCCATAAACTGTTTATTTCTTCAAAAATAATTGAATAACATAATTTGTGTATTAATCATATATTACATATCATTCTTTTCTCAATTTTTTAAAATTATATTTAAAGAACTTGTGAAACAACTAAATTAATCAAAAGTTAAATATGTGTTTGTGTAGTTTAATAAATTCATTTGCCATATTTTTGTTTTGAATAAGGAACTGACCTTTGTAGATAAATGACTAGCAGATCTCTGGTCCAAGATGAAAATTTTAATGTAAGAGTATTGTGTGTAATATCTATTAGATTGAAAGTCTTATATGAAACAAAATCTGAAATTTTTACAGTTAAAGTTTCTGTACAAATATCTTTCTTTTTTCCCAAAAGCAATGAAGCCTAGTATTAATAGAGCATGTTACATAACTTTGGGGTAGTCATTCAAACAAATGAAAAAAAAAAAGCTGTCATTGTAAATATAAATTTTATTTAAGATTATTTATATATAAATGGTAGTATTTTAGCTTTTAAATTTTTTTTGTCCCTACTTGTAGCTTTAATTATTGGATGCATCTTAGGATTAAAATTATACTATTATACACTAGCTGCATGGCCCGGCGTTGCACGGGCTATCTCTACTTTTGTAAATTTTCCCTTTCTTTCACAAAATCAGAACTTCTAATACTCGTTTTCAAAATGACTTCCACCCCCCACCACTACACTGCTTAGCCCAGCGTTGCTCAGGCTTTCTCTTTTCCTCGTGACACCAGCATTTCTGTTATGTCATGGCTGAATTCTAAAGGTGTTCTAAATTCTTGACAAGTTGTGGATAACTTACATGACATCCCAATGTTGTCAGTAATCCAGGAATATGGTATTGCTTGTGTGTGTACGGCAACCGATATGGGCGTTTCAAAATGTGCAGCCATTAACGAAATGTAAACAACCCCCGAAAAACTAATGGAGTTGAGAAACGGCTTTTGCTGATGGCAGCTGTGCATTAAAGATCCGGTTGCCGCTTGTGACGTCACGGTTCTGTGACCACTCGGGAGTTTTCTTAATAGTTTACATCGCTTGTTGTGGAAGTAATGCAATATTCTAATTGTATTAATGTGTATAAATACTGGTCGCTACTGTTGTGTAGTCAGTAGCAGAGTTGGGTGTTTCTCAGCAAGTAGCTGACTCCATACTGTACTCAAATGTTTTTTGAGCAAGGCGCTCAGTTAGTGTATTCAATTTTAAAAATGTCATTGTAAATTTTCATCTTTTATTGCATCTTCAATAAAAATGTTTTCTTAGAAATTCTCGTCTTTAATGAAAAAGTCCTCCACATCCGTTATTTAACTTTTAGATCCATTGTTCATAGATCTACTGGTTAGTTTTTCACACTTTAAAGTTAGAAGTGTAGAACTTAAGATATGAGAACACGGGTTATGGGCCCAGGCAGAGCTAAATTCTTTTGAGAGGTGTGGTGAAGAATTTTTCGTGACGGACGTTTGAAAAATTTTGATGAGTTTTTCAAATTTAAAATACAGATTTATTAAACTTTAAGTTTTACCATGAAGTTTACAGACTTTCTGTTCAAGTGAATTTTTATTTAACTCTTTCGTCGAGTGCGCCGCCTCGTCAGACCGACGGGGTTCCAGATGGATGTCGTACAAAATGTCACCCTATTGACAGCGTCGAACTGGTAGGTGCGGAAAGTGGAAGCTAGAGTCAGCCTCATGCATTACGGTGCATGGGAGTTCTTCGAAAAAGGGGAAGAAAGAAACCCTGAAGAAGCGAAACTGTCTTGGAGAGATCGGTCTGATCTAAAGTTGAGAAAAGATCGTGCTTTCATTCTTATATATCAGTGTTTCAAATTAGTTCAAGCCTCTGATTTCCGGCACCACGGATGTGGCCGCGGTAGCCGAGTGGTATAGGTATCGGACCGTGGCTTGCCTTGTCACGAGTTCGAGCCCAGTACCACTAAAGACCCGCCGTGTAGGGCAGCGATGCACGTTAAATCTGTCGAGAGCTGAAACGTCCTCCCGTTGGTGTGGTGGGGTAGTTAGGAGAGGGGGGTGCCAGCTCAGGTGTCGTCCACGTCACTTGACCATGGTTCAAAATTACGTGGTCCGTCGCCAAAAGCCCTCGTGTAGCTAAACAGTGCTACGTTAATCATAAATCAAATCAAACCGGCACCACGGATGGTGAGGAAGCATGGAAAATTCTGCGGGAGCATTTTGAGCTTACTACGAGAGCAAGAATTATCCAATTACTCGACGAATTCTGCGGTACTAGATACGTTCCTGGCGAAAACCTTGGTTTATTTATCTGCCGTGTCAAGCGTTTAAGGGAAGTTGGACATGATTTACCTCCACTCTACCAAGGCTACCAGATGATAAGGGGTCTTCCTGATGATTTCCGGTCAACAGTACAAGCCATCTACCGATGGAGCGATGAGGACATTATGCCCGATAAAATCGAGGCTGAATTGTTGCTGGAAGAAAATCGTCTTGGCGTTGTAAAAAAAAGGACTTGGAAGATGTAAGTACTTTTGCTTTTTCTGACAAAGTAAAGCGTAAGATGAAGCAAAAGTCAAAATTTAAGTCTAAAAATTTAAATGTTAATTCTAATTCAAGTGGTAAATCTTCTAATCAAGTTGTTAAAAATTCTAATGTAGTTAGTAAGAATAGAAAAATAGGACCTTGCTATTTTTGTAATGCATATGGTCACCTGATTTCAAATTGTAAACTAAAGGTAAATCATGAAAATAAGAATTGTAAAGAAGCATTTAATGTTGAGCAAAAAATAACTTTTTCTGAGCCGGACTGTAATTTGATAGAACTTGAGGCTAATAATTCAGACTTTAAGTTTGATAAAGCTAGCTGGGTTTTTGGCACTGCAGCGACTGCACACTTCTACAATAATAGGAATTTGTTTTTAACATTGGAACCAGTAAAGAATATGCAGATGTCGCTTGCTGTGGGTGAGAAAGATAGTCCAGTCGAAGGAAAAGGGATAGTTCATTTTTTTGTTAAAAGGAAGAATGGTATCTTTAATGAAATAATTTTAAAGGATGTTTTATATAATCCTAAACTAAGCAGAAACCTTTCTGGGGTAAAACTAGAAAAACAAAGTGTTAAGTTTATAGGTAATAATGCAAAAATTTAAGTGTATAAGAACTGGAATAATTTGTTTTTTGCTCAACGATATAATGACTTGTATTTTTTAAAACCCTCTAAGTATAAATGTAATGGGAACAGTAGATCGGTTAATGTGATAGCAAATCAGGTAGAAAAACATGACATTAATGAGTTGTGGCATTCAGGACTGTTTCATGTAAATAATGAGTGTAGTTGCTACTAGCAAAAATAAAAGTGTTCATGGTTTACCTGAGCTGTCTGAATTGACCGAAAACTGCATACCATGTAAACTTGCTAAATCTAGACTGGTATCTTTTAAACCTATTGGTAAAATAAGGTCAAAACGGGCCCTAGAGTTATTTATGGATCTTTGTGGTCCCTTACCAGTAGCATCACATGGGGGTAATAGGTATTTTCTTTCAATAATAGATGACTACTCTCGAAAAGTCACGGTTTTTCCTTTGAAAAATCGGATGTTTTCCAGATTTTTGTTAGCTTTCAGAGAAGGGCTGAAAGGTTTTTGAACAAAAAGGTTATTTCAGTAAGGAGACCGATCGTGGACTCGAGTTTTGTAGTGGTGAATTTAGGGTTTTTCTGGAAGGTTTAGGTATGGACCATGAAAAAACAAACTCTTATTCCCCCGAGATGAATGGAGTAGCTGAAAGATGTAACTTAACTGCTTTGGACGGAATCAAAACTTTATTAAATGAAAGTGGGTTGCGTCAAAAGTTTTGGGTAGAGGCTTTGATCTGTTTTTCTTACACCTGGAACAGGGTTTGCCATAAAAGATGCTAGAAAACCCCATTTGAGTTATATGGGGGAAAGAGACCCTCAGTTTCCCATCTAAAAAGGTTCGGCTGCTTAGCGTTTGTTGGTGTCCCTAAACAACTCAGAAGCTCGATATGCGAGCGAAACTGGGAATAATGTTGGGGTAACAAGGAATCCCTGTCCTCTTTTTGGAGTTAATTGGAAATAGGTAGGGAATTAAATTTCCCTAAAAAAAGACGTCTCAGAAGGTTAGTGATAAAGTTCCGTATAGATTTGTCTCAACCCCCTCCAAAAGGAAAACTGGATTTATTCGAAGGTCTCATACGTCCTGAAAATAAATTACGTAATTCCTATCTTATAGTTCCGACGACTTTAACTGCTAATTGGATATTACTGAAACTCTTTCCCCTTAAGGAAAAGGACAAATAAAATTACGACTTATAATTAATTTTTAAACCTCATAACACTTTACAAGTTTAAATTAATCCCTGCACCCTATCCATTTGGCAACGGGGGCGTGGGAAAAACCACCCGAGTGGTGGCAAAAAACCAGGCCCATAGAGTTTACTTAATTACTACTTACTTTGGCACTGGAACATCGAGGACTTCAGGGACAGCTACCCTGAAAGATTAATTTCCATTTGAGTGGTAGGTAAAAGCAGACATGAATTTATACACTTGTTACATGAATTTTACATACAATATATATCTGGTTCCTTTGCCTTCCCATTCTAAAAGTTTTTGCGCTAGTTAGTGTTAATGGTTAATCCTATCTAACTTCGCCGCGCCCCAAGTCACCAGATTTGAAACAAAATATACACATATATATATACATCATACAATAACAATCATTTTGCAATAAACAAATAACACAAACAACCAAATGAATTGTCGCATCTTAGCGAAGTCATACATCGAAGTAAACAAATGCGAATTTTACAGATGTTTTCTCCATAATACAAAAAATTATCACAAAAGCTGTTTTTTCTGCTCCAGAAAAAGAAACACACAATGCAGTGTCCACTTTTGCCAGCCTTCTTAATTTTAAAGTCCGCCCGTGATTTGCTTCAATTGCAAAAATTCTTCACTTGTTCGTACCGCGAAGATAAAGAAACAATACAACCTGGTTTTTGTCTGTTAAATTCTCCTATGTACCGCATCTCCATCCAACGCTTCCATACTGAGGCTTCTTCTCCTTATTCTGCTGTGAGGGATGCTGTTGATTTCGATGTTCCTCTGCTCCTTAGGAATTCCGTCGCTTTCCTTCACTCGGCTGCGTAGATAGTATGGGCAAGGTCTCCTTGTAGTGGCTTGATTCGACCGGACTGGTCTCTCCGCTGTGTCCTCTCGTTGCTCTGGTCTGGCGGGTCTTGTTATCACGTCCACTACCTTCCGTCCGGGATTCGACTGTGGTTGACTTATTCAGTCTGCAATCAGGCAACCTTGATGGACCTGCAATGGACTCTACTCCTTGTGAGGAGGTATTAGGTCTCTTAAATTTATAAGTTCTGGATGAGATCGAGGATGGAATCGACCTCTTGACTCCTGCCTTTGCTCAGGAGCGAGTCTTTTCCGTCCTTGTGCTCAGACCCTTGCAGTGATCTCTTCCTGCACATCTTGGCCCGTTTTAAAACTTGGTCCTTCGACTCATTATTACTCATTTTACGTTTGTTTCTGGGGATCTCCAGTGCGGTATTACCCTGCCGTGATCTACACCCCTCACTTTCCTTACTAGAGGTTTTCCTGTGCTCTTTAAACTGCCCTTGATTCGAGCTATTCGACCTATGACTAACGCCTTCTCGTCATACAGAGTTTCTACCTGACTATCCGAACTAATCGTGTCTGTCTGTCGAGGACGGTACACTCGAACCTGATCAATATTAACCGTCACCCTTTTTCCGCTTTTCCAAATGATCAAATTATTACCTTTAACTTCCAAAACTCTATAGGGACCTTCAAACTTAGGCATAAATTTTCCAACCTGTTTTCTACCCGCAGCACTTAAGAAATGTGTTTGAATTAAAACAAAATCGTTCACTTTGATGTGAACATCCCTCCTTCTGCGATTGCAATATTTTTCCCAAGACTTATGCTTTTTTAGCATATTTCGTCTTGCCTCGTCGAATAATCTTTCGATGTTCCTACCAACATATTTCGTATCCTGTGTAACATTTATGAGCTTGCTAAATGGGGTTATGATTTTCCTTCCCAAGAATAACCCAGCCGGAGTTTTATTTGTTTCATTTACCGCAGCGCGAAAGCGAACTCATGAAGAAATTGGTCCCAGTTTTCATGGTTTTCTTCAACAAAAGAGGCTATCATTTGAACTAAATTTCTATTTACTCTCTCAGTGAGATTAGCCTGCGGTCTGTACGTCACCGTTTTCATATGTTTGATGTCCAACCTGTGACTGAGATGTTCAAATACGTCAGAAATAAATTGGGCGCCGTTATCACTTATCAAAGAAATCGGAGCTCCGTATCGCGCTTTATAGTTATCAAAAAGGGCATTAGCTATTGCCTGGGCTGAAGCTTTACGAAGAGGAATCAGCTCACACCACTTAGTGAAGTGGTCAGATATAACTAATATGAATTTATATCTCTCGGGTCGGGATGCGGGGTAGGGCCTAATAAGTCTAGCGTTACAATTTCATTTGAATATTTTGAAACTATAGGCATTAAATGGACCAGCTGGTAGCGCTTCTAAGAGAACCAGGAATATAAATTCTTAGTTCTCCCAGAGTAGAAAAATACTTCGCGTAAAAGAGGAGACCATTTATTTGCTTGAAGTCCTGGGACCAACCCTCGCATACCGTCGCATTAACAGAACCGTCATCAGGGTTTTCTAAATATCGGTAAATATGTCCTAATTCAGGATTTTCCCTTTGTTCCCTAATGAATTGTTCACGTGAATTTATTGCGAGGACTCTAAGAGCTGCGCACGAAATTTGTGACCCCTCGATACTGTCCACTGGATTTCTCGATAAAAGATCTGCGACCACGTTTTGAACACCAGGCCTGTGCTCCCATTCTATGTTAAATTCGGACAATTTCAATGCCCATCGGATCATCCGACTTCACAAATTCTTACCATTCGTTAACTTTGTTAACGCTACGTGATCTGTGATCACTTTCACAGGCAGGGGTCCAAAATAAGTTTTAAACTTATTTAGAGCCCATATTACTGCCACACATTCTTTCAGTAACCGTATAATTACGTTCTACTTTATTAAGGATTCGAGACGCGAAAGCAATAGGTTTTTGATTTTGTTGAAGCACAGCACCAATTCCGACCCCACTAGCATCAGTGAATAAATTGAACTGTTCAGAAAAATTCGGTAATTGTAAAACTGGTGCCTCCGTTAGTGTACGTTTGATCTTATCAAAAGAATCTTGTGCTTCTTTAGACCAGTTAAACTTAGCCCCCTTTTTCTTTAATTGGTACAATGGTTCGCATATATCTGCGTATCGCGGGATAAATTTTTGGTACCAACCCGTCATCCCTAAAAATTTTGACACTTCCCTATTAGTTTTGGGAGGTCTCATTTCCGTAATTGCCCTAATTTTATTACTGTTAGTTTCGATTCCGTCTTTACTAATAATTAGGCCTAAATATTTTAGTTTGTCACGGGCGAAGTGACATTTCTCCTTATTTAATGTTAGCCCTGCGTCTCGTAATAAAGTAAAAACTTGATTTAAATGATCGAGATGGTGTTTAAAGGATGGCGATGTTATGATATCGTCCATATAGACCAACACGAAACGCCCAATAACAGGTTTTAATATTATGTCGATTGCTTTTTGAAAATTCGGCGCCTCCCCCGAAAGGCCAAACGGCATCCGGAGGAATGCAAAAGTGCCATTTCGAGTAATAAAAGCCGTTTTTTCAATATCTTTTGGGCTAATTGCCAACTGAAAGTACCCGCTTCTTAAATCTAGGGTGGACATAACGCCGGTGTGAGGAATATTGGTGAGTAAGTCATCAATCACCGGTAATGGATATCGAGGATATTTGGTAATTACATTTAATTTGCGATAATCGATCGCGAAATGATACGCCTCGGGAGAATCTGGAGGAAGGTCATTTTTCTTTCGTGTTAGAACGACTGGAGATGCGTAAGGCGAATTAATAGGACAAATTGTACCATCACGTAACTTATCGATGTGATAATCAATAATGCCCTGCTTGACCCGGTCGTACCTGTATGGTCTCGACACTACCGGTCCCTTGTCTCCAGTATCTATCTCATGATATAGAACATGCGTTAACCCCGGCTGATCGGAAAATAACCCCTTAAAATTATTAAATAAAGCTTTTAATTGTCTCTGTTGCCCGTCATCAAGTTTTGTGTCTGTGAGATCAATATCGACTGGCTTTTCTATTTTCGGTAATTGTTTGATCTGATTGTCGGGAATGATCAAGGATTTCTGATCAAAATCCAATGTCAATCGTGACGCCTTCATAAAATCTATTCCCAAGATGCACTGATATTGCATGTTGTCTAGAATATGGAATTCCCAGGGTTTCTGAAATTCCCTGATCCGAATCTGCAATTCGACCCGACCTAAGTGACTACACGGGGCTCCTTGTGGTGTCACGACTCTGTCCGTCTTTTGACGAGGTCGGTATGAAAAATATCTGCGGTAGACCTCCTCCGAAATAAAAGATTTCTCCGCTCCCGTGTCCCACAGTACTGTAATAAAGGTTTCGTTTAATAGTATAGGGACATACGGTAAAAAAAATTCGACTGAGGTCATTCTTATAGAAGATACTCTGATAGGCCGTTGATCCGAAACTGGAGGATTTTCCGTACCCCTCTATCGATTACCCCCATATTCACATCGATCGCTTAAAAGTTTAAATGTCTATTTCGTTCATTTTGACCCCGAAATGTACTATTTCTCGACCCACTTTGTCGACCGCCCTGATTGTGGAATCGCTGATCCGATTGTCCACCTTGGCGTCGACCCTCGAATCTCCGATTATTTGCGAAACCTTGGTTTTCGAATCGGTTAAACTCTCTTTGTGGTCGGCTATTATTGGCATATCTCTCATTATTTCTGTTTTCCCTCCAATTTTCTTGTCCATGCCGGTTATTAAAACGATTGTTTTCATTAGGGTTTGAACTTCTAAATCCCTCACTCGAACCTCTGATCTGTCTATTCATAAAACGTTCTTCGTATTTATCAACGATTTGCAGGAGATTGGCAGTATTTTGTGGATGTCTAACTTCGACATAATCCAAAATTTGAGGTTCTAATCGACTAACGACGTGATCAATTAATTTTTCCTCCGACATTTCTAGTTTAAGGACCTTATGAATTTTCAATAATTCATAAATAAAGTCCGAAGGCCGCTGATCACGCCTTTGCGATGAGGAATAAAATCTCGTTTCTAGTGCTGACCTGTTCTGACCACGGGGAATTGTTCCGACAATGCCTTTTTTAAGTGCGCGTAGTCTGTTGGCTTATCTTCAATGACCCTATAACCAAGAACTTCGAACCAGTCTAGTGCCCATCCTTTGAGATGACCTTTCAAGTAAGCACACGCTAGTTGTGCAGGTATCTCATAATACGCGAGATCATTATCAATATTCTCCAAAAAATCATTTATGTTCTCAACCCCCGAAAAATATTGTTCCGGAATTATTCTAAAACCGGATCCGACTCTATTCTCGAGATTTATTCGTTGGGCGCCATTGTGAAGATCCCTTTGGATCTCACTTTGAGAACGAAAATAATTTTGAGTCAAAAAAGAACCAGTAGCCATTTTTATAAATAACTTTCTTTATTTGGTTATCTTTCCCAAATATATAGAATCAAAGACTTTTAATAACAAATAAATCAAAATAGCTTTATGAGGTTTAAAAGGAACTTTCCTTTATATTAACTTAAATATTTAATGACCCAATTAATTAATTAGAATATCGATCACGCAGAGATTACCGCAATAAGAGATCCCAGAATTATATTCAATAATGTTCCTACTGAACATTTAACTTTAATCTCACTCCTAATATAAAACTTTAATGAGACTTTAATTATAAATCAATATTTATACCACACTGAATCTCGGCTCTTCCTGTGCCTAATTTATCCACCTAATAAATCTCTAACTTCACTATTATAACTTCCTGCTTCAATCTCTCTCTCCTACTGTCTCTCACTTTACTATTCCGTTTGACTTAAATACTTTATCTAATCTGCATATATAATAAGGAATCCCTGTCCTCTTTTTGGAGTTGATTGGAAATAGGTAGGGAATTAAATTTTCCTAAAAAGACGTCTCAGAAGGTTAGTGATAAAGTTCCGTATAGATTTGTCACAAAGTTTGACAGAATAGTTGTAATACGTACATCTTCGAGATGAAATACACTTAAAATACTTATTTGTAATGTAAATTAACTTAACACAACGTAACAGACAAATTCCACGAATTTTTTAATTAAACTAAAACTCTACTACTTAGTTGCCAGATTTCAAGTAAGAAAACGATACAATGCAGATAATGAGTTCACACAGGAAATACAAAACTTATTAGGAGTGGCAACATCCTCCCACCTTTTGTATTGTGAGCAAATGTAGCCAAAGCAATACAAAATGAAACAAGAAATATGAAATATACATGAAAGTTACAATACTTAAAAAATCTAAATAGTTAAGGAATATAACACACATTTCTGCTTCTAAGCAAATTTAAATTGATATTACAATTATCAAATGCACACTGAAAGTAAAGTCATAATTTCACTTTACAAGTCCAATCGTTTCACAGGAACAATACGTTGACCAAACCTTGTTTTCTTCAGACTGATTGTTCTATACGAAGTGTCTCGGATTGCTCCTCTTGAGGAATTTGTTCGTGATCAACATCATCGATAGTCTGTAGCACTTTCAACATTCTCTGGTACACTTTTGGTAAATTCTGCAGAATCCATTTCCAGAGGGTAGATTCATTGAATCGGATGGATGATCTCTCCATTTGCTACACGTAATCTGACTACTCGTTCAATATTATCCTTGCCTTTAAATAGTTCGATGACTCGTCCCAAAGGCCAATTTAAGCGTTTCGTATTGTCTGAGCCAATAAGAACAATATCACCAAGTGACAAATTATGTTGTTTTAAAGATAATTGCGGATTTCGTATGAGCTCGGCTAAATACTCTCTTTGAAATCGTTGACGTACTTGAAAACGTAGGTTTTGAAGGTAACGAATGCGTTTACGCAAATGTCTAGCATTTATGATGTCTTAAGTCCACAGTTTCATTTCCCTTTATGTCTTGTATGAAATCTGAAGATTTGATAACCCTTAATTCATTAGGATCATCATAAATGTATGAGTGGACGTCCATTGACAATGCTTTCACACTCGCATAGCAAAGTCTCCATTTCCACGTAAGTCACACATGCACGACCTAAAACTTTTCTCAAAAGTTGCTTAACGGTACGAATCATTCTTTCCTACCAACCTCCATACCATGGTGCGGATGGGGGATTGAAATTCCATTTGATCTTTTGAATCGCACATTCAGCTACTATTTCTGGCCAATTTAGAGTATTGTGAGCTCTCGAGGTTCCAACAAAGTTTGTTCTGTTATCTGTATACATAATAGAACTTCTCCCTCTTGCAAATAAATGCTTCAGTAGACATAGATGTTACTAATTCTAAATGTATAACACGATACACTGCGCACGTAAAAATCACTATCCATGCCTTTTAACCTCCTTTCAAGTATATGGGGCCTGCTAAATCAGCTCCAGTCACTTCACAAGAAGCAACACGATTTATTCTATCAACAGGAAGTGGAGCAGAACAATCTGGTACTAAGGGTTTTGAAGAATATCTCTTGCAAGTCAAACACTTATGCAAAACTTCTCTAACAATCCTTCGGCCCCGAGGAATCCAGAATCTTTCACGTAGATGAGACAGTATAGTTTGTACTCCAGCATGCTGAAGTGTTTTATGAGTATATTCTATGAGTCTTCTAACAATGGGATGATCTGGAAGAACGGTGGGTCTAACAAAGTCCTCGGCGTCTTCTCCAAGTATAAATCTTGATCGAACCTTCAATATTTTATTTTCTTCGTAAAACTGAATGGTTTTGCTATACTTCTCTTGCATTTCAGATGACCATTCTGCTTGTATTCGTATTACAGCTTCTTTGGCCATTTGAATTTCTTGAAATGTTAGCTCCTTTCTCAACTTGTGTGAATTTGTTTTGAGATAGTGGCAAAATCTCAATACCCAAGCTGTCATGCGTATGATTTTTGGATAGCTGGAAAAATACAAAAGATCCATTTCCAAAATTATCATTGGTATCAATAGTTAAGTTCGCTGCAACAGATTTTCGTCTCTCTAGCAGGCTTCTTGTGGAAGAGTAATCTCAGTGTATGGCCAACATTCTGGAGTTTCGTAGAGCCACTTTGGACCCTCCCACCATTGACTCTGGCAAAGTTGAGACCAATCACATGAACGGGAAGGCAGATCTGCTGGATTGAGATCTCCAGGGACAAATCTCCAATCTTCTACATTTGTCAATTCTCATATTTCTCTCACTCTATTTCCCACAAATGTATTCCAGGGTTCCGAGTTGGTAATCCATCCTAATACTATCATGGAATCAGTCCAAAAATACGTCCTTAAAGTCGAATGCAGAGTTTCTAATATAGTTGAAGCAATTCTAGCTCCTAAAAGCTCTAGTCGAGGAATTGTTGGTCTCTGAACAGGATCAACTCTAGCCTTTGCTGAAACTAATGAAACTTTCACTTAGTCTTCTTCTACACGTCGTAAAAAGGCACAGCAAGCATATCCTATAGCCGAAGCATCCGTAAATATGTGTAAGGTAAACTAACCATGCAACATCCTACGAGGGATTCTACATTTTTCGATACGATTCAAATGTTTAGCCCATCGTTGATAACGTAATTGCAAATTGGATGACAAATCCTCATCCCAGTCCAGTTTGTTTCGCCAGGCTTCTTGCAGTAATAACTTTTTGGTAAAAGTGTAGCAGGTGAGGTAAATCCTATTGGGTCATATATACTGTTAACAATGGAGAGCAGTTTTCTCTTGGAAATATTTTCATTGAATTCTATATCAGTTTCAGGACTAATGCAATAAAGCTCATCAGTTTCTGTATCCCAATTAAGGCCTAATACATTTTGACTTTCTTGATCTTGAACTCCTGTGTGAGCCCAACATCTTAATTCAAATGTTGCTGCCGTCATTATTTCCATTGTTTGTGTCTTTAACTTCACCAATTCTTCTTGATTTTCTACACTAATTGTTAAATTATCCACATAGAAACCTTTCTTAAGTTTCTCGATAGTCTGCTGAAGAGATTAAAGTTGAAATTCAGCTGAATTAACGTGGTGACGAATACTAGCATTTAAGAGAAATGGGCTTGATGTCTCTCCAAAGACAAGTCGACAATGTCTAAAGAATTTAAATTTTGATTTATCTTTCGTATTCCACCACAAGAATCTCAAATAATCACGGTCTTCAGGTTTGACAGCCAACTGTAAGAAGGCTTGTTTTATATCAGCTATAACTCCTATGGCACCTATACGAAATCTTAACGAAAGTGGAGGAATCTGCTCCGAAAGACTGGGTCCAACACTCAAACATTCATTAAGAGAAGCATACCCTGGACGTTTGAAAGAAGCATCAAAGACGGAGAGAACTTTAGTTGTAGCGCTTGATGATTTGATGACTGGTCTATGAAGAAGATAATGGCCTGGCTTCGAAACTTCAGTCATCGGTATAGCTTCTATTATACCTTCCTTTTGCCATTGTCTTAAAATATCATCATAGACTTCGTAAATATTTTCTTTCAATAGACGTTTTGTTACTGAATGTAGTCTAGATTCGGCTACATCTTACATATCATATACGGGTGGGTGTCCAGCCAGCCAAGGTAAAGATACTTCATACCGTCGGTCTTCAACTTTTATAGTCTCCTTGAAATGTATCAAAGTTTCTTCTTCAAGAAGGGTCTTACTTTTTCGTTGTACTGGATACTTTGTCTAAAACTTCTAAATCCCAGATCTTAGGTAACTCCATATTTATAATCCATATTTTAACATCCATATACTACTTGCTTCTTTTTTCCTAATCCTGAAATTGTCCAGCCGAATAAAGTTTCTACAGCTGACACTCCAGATATAAGTATCTCTATTCTTCCAGTTAGAATGCTTCCGAGCACATCAGCCCCTAAAAGAATTCTAATGGGACGCGTATCTCTTCCAACATCTGTTAACTTGATGCCGCAAGTAAATTTTCATCACGTATTGTAGGTAAAGTTGAGCAGATCTTCGGTTGATCGAGAAGAGACACTGAAGTAGAATATTTCCCATCTAAACTTTCAATAGTGACAGATCTACCATGTTCAGCAGCAGGAGAAATTTCACCGCCAAAGAGTTCTTGAGATAATTCTTTTCCGGAAGGTGAAAGATTCAACTCGGCAGCTAAACTCTTGTTCCATATAGGAACGATGAGATCCATCATCCATTAATGCTCGTAATCTTTGCCCTTGTGACGTAACCCGACAGTAATTGTTTTCAAATATATTTCACGTTCTGATGGAAGATTTGTCAGCAAGACTTTTTTTTGTAGATTTTTGTTCTTCATCAGCTACTTTGCCTTTTGAGTAAGAGCTCGTATCTTTTCGTAAATCTGGGCAAAGCAATGCATAATGCCTTCTTTCACAAATTAAACATTTTACATTACTGTAACATTTCTTTTCCATTTGACCAGGTTTCAGGCAGACTAGGCAGCACCTCTTGCGCCTAACTTGTGATTTTCTATCTTCATAATTCATGGATGATAGAGTTTCTGACAATCTTGACTTGGATGAGAGCGGTCGCAGAAAACGCAGAAAATTTTTCCTGCCGATGTATTGGCAAAAAGAGTAGCAGCAATAGGTTCATCTTTCTGTACTTGTTTATGAGAGTCCTTCCATTTTATTCCACTTCCAAATGCAGTTTCTGCTAAAGCACGGTGTTCTTCACCTTCTACTTCGTGACGTAAGAAAGACATCAGATTTTCTAGAACCTTTTTCTTTTGTAAGGACAGGATCCTCTTCTTTGATTTCTCTATTGAGTCTATACCTATCCCAAGCTTTTAAAATCTCTACTGGTTAACATGTTTCTACAACAGGATAAAACATAGCAGCATAATTAGATGTTGTTACACCTAATGTTTCTAAAGCTCTTAAATAAGAACAAAGTTTATCGTACATGTCAGTTAGCTTGATATAAGATTTACTATTTAGCAAGGCTAATAAATCTCGAATATAAACTTCAATCAATAAATCTTTTCTTCCAAATCGAGGCTTTAACTGGTTGATAACTTTTAAATAATTGCCTTTAGGAGGATAACTTTCAGCAATATCACGTGCTTTAGTTGGTTTTAACGAAGAAAGTAGGTATTGGAAAAACTTATCATCTTTTCTTAAGTTTTTATCTTCATGAACCCGGCAAAATTGACCCCAAAATGCAATCCATGACCTAGGAATAAGACCATACTCTTTTAAACTTAATTTAGGGAGTTTCAAATTATCCGGTGCAATCTCGCTTGAAATTTCAGATTTACTTTAATCATGTTTGTTATAATTCTTATATATAACCCTTATTTCAGTAAATCTGTCCCTGTACGATTCCATTGTATCATATTCTTCAGAAAAATTATTTTCATAATTTCTTGATCTACTTTAAATAAACGTTCTGCTTTTTCGTAAATTTTACTGAACTGAATGTCAATCTTTTCCCTATTCATACTACGATGAATATCATCAAAAGAATTAGCCGCTACGTTAAACAGACGGCGTAAACTAGCTCTTTCAGCTTTTTGACTTAGCCTCCTTATTAGCTTCAATTTTTACTTCAACCTCATTCTCCTTTTTGTCTGAATCTCGAGTCATTTTACTTATTTCGAACGTATATTAAATTTATCTCAAACACTCAAAACAAGACAGAACTTCTTATAAATAACACAGAAGTAATCACAAATTAAATAAATTCATAAATTAATCACTTTACGCTTAAAATGTAATAATTCAGTGCATAAATTTGGATACTTCAGGTTGGCTAAATTACAGTATTCTGTCCTGTCGTGGATGCCAGATGTTATGACTTGGATCGCTTCTTTCGTTCTCAAATACGATTTATTTCACATTCACAAGACAGTGTTGATAATGAGGCTATTTACATGAAGAAGTTTGACAGAATAGTTGTAATACGTACATCTTCGAGATGAAATACACTTAAAATACTTTCTTATTTCGTAATCATAATGTAAATTAACACAACGTAATGGACAAATTCCGCGAATTTTTTAATTAAACTAAAACTCCTAACTAAACTAAACTTAGTTGCCAGATTTCAAGTCAGAAAATGATACAATGTAGATAATAAATGAGTTCAAACAGGAAACACAAAACTTATTAGGAGTGGCAACTGTGAAACTTATAAGGTGTTTAGTCCGGTTGTCAATTTTTCAATTATAAGACTATTCTTTGCAATTTTTGTTTGTTTTTTCAAATGGTTTCATACACAGTTGGATGTGAATAATGCTTATCTATATGCTAGATTAGACGAAGTAATCTATATGCAACAACCAGAGGGTTATGTGAATGAGGCCAATAAAGTATGTAAATTAAACAAAGCATTGTACGGTCTTCATCAAAGTGGTCGCCAATGGTATTTTGAAATAGATGATGTACTGTCTAATTTAGGTTTTCAAAAACTTTTGAGGTGTAATTGTGTATATGTTTATCAGTGTAGATTCTCTTATTGTATGTAGATGACATAGTGATGTTTGGAGAGACCAAGAAAGACTTGGATAATGGTATAACACTTTTACAGGGACATTTTGACTTGAAAATACTAGGGAAAACCAAGAAACTATTAGGTATTGAATTTGAGAAGAAAAAGGAAAAACTTGACATTCACCAAAGTTCATACATAGAAAAATTATGTAAGCAGTATGAAAGGTTTAAATTTCCAGTAAGTTCTCTCCCAATTCCTAAGGGTCTTGTGTTATCCAAATTGGATTGTCCAAGTACCCCTGCAGAGATAAATGAAATGGCTAAATATCCATACAGAAATTTAATTGGTAGTCTAAGTTTTATCGCTGCAAGGACAAGACCAGACATAATGTATGCCGTCAATTTATTGTCCCAGTTTCAGTCCAATCCTGGAATCAAACATTGGAACAGTTTGCTAAAATTATTAGGTTACTTAAAGTACACATAATCACTAAGTTGGAATTGTCCAAAATAAGTAATTTAAATTTAACTTGTTATTCAGACTCGGATTATGCAGCCAATAGAGATGACCGGGTTTCTATAGGTGGATACATTTTGTTGGTGGATGAAACTCCTATTTCTGGGAGAACTTTCAAACATAAATGTATTAGTTTATCCACTATGGAAGCAGAGTTTGTCACTCTAACAGAAGCAGCAAAAGAACTGATTTGTCTAAAAGATTTTTTAGAAAATGAGCTTTTAAAATTGGAATTAAATGATTGTTTGCTTTTGTGCGATAATCAGGCTGCCATTTCTTTTTCAAACTCGCCTTTTGAAAATCATAAGACTAAACATATTCATGTTAAGTACTTATTTATAAGAAATCTAGTATATGATAAATTTTTTGAATTAAAATATGTTCAGAGTAAGTCAAATTTATCAGACCCATTTACAAAACCACAAGTTAAAGAAGCATTGAATAAATTTTGTAATAAAATTTTTGATTTGTAAGGGGAAAAAAATCTTTTTAAATGTTAAATGCTAATATATTTTTCTTTTTGCAGCATTTGGTTTTGTTGAGGTCAGACTGGATGATGGAGTAACGTTCCCCACAGGGTGGTGTGTGAACGTGTTTGGATTCCATGGATGAGTACGAGCAGCCCTCGGTACCGTCTCGGAGGAGGTTAAAATGTAATTTGCCAGAGTGCTCATCTGGGGGATTCGGGCACAGGAAGCACATCATTCTAGCCAAATTGTCACAGGAGATGTTATTGTTTTTGTTCGTAAGCCCCATTATGTGATTGGAAGCTCCTATAGGTCCACCATCTTCTAGTCTGCCTTCAGTAAAGTTATCAGCTGCAAAGTTTCTGGTTTTTGAGAATTTGTTTGAATTCTTTTCTCTAGTATATTGGACTCTAGAAATATTTTTCTTTGATAAAGTGTTGTTCACATGTTTATATTATGTAATTTATCTGTATATTTTTTTAAGTGTGATATCCTGGAAAGCTGACAAGGGGGCCGCTTATTGTATGTGATGGCTAAATTCTAAGCATAGTTTGACAAGTTGTGGTTAACTTACATGACATCCCAATGTTGTCAGCAATCCAGGAATAGGGTATTGCTTGCGTGTGTGTACGGCAACCGATGTCGGCGTTTCAAAATATGCAACCATTAACGAAATGTAAACAAACCCCCGAAAAACGAGTGGTGTTGAGAAACGTCTTTTGCTGATGGCAGCTGTGGATTAAAGATCCGGTTGCCGCTTGTGACGTCACGGTTCTATCTGACCACTCGGGAGTTTTCTTAATACTTTACATCGCTTGTTGTGGAAGTAATGCAATATTCTAATTGTATTAATGTATATAAATACTGGTCGCTACTGTTGTGTAGTCAGTAGCAGTTGGGTGTTTCTCAGCAAGTAGCTGACTCCATACTGTACTCAAATGTTTTTTGATCAAGGTGCTCAATTAGTGTATTCAATTATTTTAAAAATGTCATTGTAAATTTTCATCTTGTATTGCATCGTCTTCAATAAAAAATGTTGGAAATTCTCGTCTTCAATGAAAAAATCCTCCACATCTGTGTTATTTAACTTTTAGATCCACTGTTCATAGCTCTACTGGTTTGTTAATTTTTCACACTTTAAAGTTAGAAGTGTAGAACTTAAGATATGAGAACAATTTCTGTGTGTGTGTTTGTACGCGCACAATGTGAGTGATTTCTAAAATTATGTCAAAAAATTTCCCTATTTCGTAATTTGTTCCATTCTATTTACTTTTGATTTAAGACAGGTTTCTTTCCCCTCTCTATAGCCCGAACACGGTTCTTTTAGTGTAAAATTATTGTTCTATCTTCCCCTCCTTCTCACAGATAAGATATAGTTTCAAATTTCGATGTATGACGTATAAAAAAAAATATTGCGTTAGAATTTTAAAAAATTTTAATGTGAAGCAATAAAAAGAAAACGATTCTGATGCTGAGAGTAAAACAAAAAACGTTCATTATTTTTTAATAATAGTTAGTTTCTAAGAATCTAAAATAATAAAATAGAGTTCAGATTTTCATGAATCAATCAATCGTTATATATCGTTAGCTTAAAAATGTCTCTAAAATGTATTTTGATCCAAAATAATAGACGATGTACTTTTTAATTAACAAAGAATTCATTTCATAATGAATCAATAAAAATCTTTTTTAAAAACATATATAAATTTGATTTTAATAAATATGTATAAGTAATAAATGAAAGAAAAATTAACAGATAGCTATTGAAACGAATGCTTTTTTCTGAATGTTTGATTAAATATATAAGTAAGAAAAAAACAATGGGTGAAGCCTATATACACTGGCCTCAAAAAGTTAAGGTACAACATGTTTTTCGAAGCTCACCATAAAAAAAATGGCAGTAACAATAAAATGCATAGTTTACATGAATGATAATAACGAACTTTAAAAACATTAATGCAAATACGATTGCTACAACTTTTATTTTATAGAAAAGAACGTATATTTATGAGTGAGAGAAAAATATGCAAATATCAAGCTTTCGTACTTTTGTGTGTAAGTTGTGTTGATTTTCAACAGTTGTTGGCAGTTTCGGTGACAATAGTCAATAGAGTTTAGAAAATGTCTCAGAGACGTCGTTTACTCAATTCGTTAAGGTGGCGGGCAGTTGGATGAATGGAAATGGGATTGTCGCAGGCTGATGCTGCTAGACGTCTCAATGTGTCTCGTAATGTTGTTCAGCGACTTTGGGATCAATACCAATCCGAAGATTCTGTGTCCAGAAGACCTGTTCCAGGCCGACCACGAGCTACAACACCTGCAGAAGACCGTTTTCTAGCTCTTTCGGCACGAAGGAGAAGAACCACTACTGTGCCGCAGCTCGTTGCAGACCACTTTCAAGCATCAGGAAGAAGAATCTCCGCTACTACGGTGCGAAATCGTCTTCACAATGCAAGTCTCTATGCAAGAAGACCAGTTGCGTGCGTTCCCTTCAACGGACGACAGCGAAGGAACCGCTTATGCTGGGCAAGAGAACATGTTTCTTGGACGCAGCAACAATGGGCTTCTGTGCTGTTCACAGACGAGTCCAGATTTACAATGGAGAGTGATTCAGGGCGTCTACTGATCTGGAGGAACAGCGCACTAGATACCATTAATCCAACACTGTTGAAAGACACAGTTATAGAGGTGGTGGAATCCTGGTTTGGGCAGGGATCTCGCTCGGTGGCCACACTGACCTGCATGTGTTCCATGGAGGAACCGTAACTGGTCTTAGATGTCGGGATGAGACCCTTGATCCATATGTCCGCCCATATGCTGCTGCTATTGGTAACGACTTCATTCTGATGGATGATAATGCACGACCTCACCGAGCTCGGATTGTTGAGGAGTATCTGGAGGATCACGGTTTGGAACGAATGGAATGGCCAGCTCGATATCCAGACTTGAATCCGATAGAACATCTTTGGGACTATCTTGGCAGAGAGGTTGCTGCTTTAAATCCTCCTCCAAGGTCGTTACATGAGCTGAAACAAGGCTTACTCTGTGTCTGGTCTTCGCTTCCTATTCCGGTGTCCGACAACTTAATAAACAGCATGGGAAATTGATGCCGCCAATGCATTCAAGTTAGGGGTGGACACATTCCTTATTAGAACCCATCTTTGTATTGTTTTTATGCCATTTTACCACATAACACTGTGATGTGCTGTTTTCTCCAAGAATGGACTTTTCCGCAGAGATTGCTGTTTTTGTTATAAATCGTTTTTGCAATACACTTATACAAATTTCTATGACGAATTGAATAAAAAACTATTTAATGCACATATCCTCCAAATTTTTTGTTTCTACATTCATTCATTTGCAAATTAGACACAAAAACCCGGTTGTACCTTAACTTTTTGAGGCCAGTGTATATACACATGTGCTGAAAGAAACATTAAAAAAAACTGATCTGATAAAAACATTTTGATATTTCATTTTAATTTTAACCTTTTTCTTTCCACTAAAAAATTTTTAAACTTTGAAAAGTAACATAATGCGAAAGTTTCTTCCTCTTCAGTTTCGAACCTGGGAACTACCGTTTTATAAAGCAGCACTTTAACCAACCCCGCTATCCCCTCCTTTCGGGAGAACAGTAAAAATACCTTTCAAATAAAAGAATATTTTTTCAATATCCCATTTCATTGTTCATTAAAGTAAAAAAAAAAAAAATTGGGGGCTTCATTTTTAAGTTAATGCTTTAAACTTCATATATCGATTGCAAACAACGGTAATTTTTACACAAATTACTTTTTAAAAAGTAATCTAGATATATATTATAAATGCGAAAGTTTGTAAGGATGTTTGGGAGTCTTTCACGCAAAAACAACTGAATGGATTTTAATGATTGATTGAATATTAACGTCGCACTGTTCAGCTACACGAGGGCTTTTGGCGACGGACCACGTAATTTTGAACCATGGTCAAGTGACGTGGACGACACCTGAGCTGGCACCCCCTCTCCTAACTACCACACCACACCAACGGGAGGACGTTTCAGCTCTCGACAGATTTAACGTGCATCGCTGCCCTACACGGCGGGTCTTTAGTGGTACTGGGCTCGAACCCGTGACAAAGCATGCCACGGTCCGATACCTATACCACTCGGCTACCGCGGCCGTATGGATTTTAATGAAACTTCACAGTAATATAGCTTATGCATCAGAATAGCATAGGCTATAATTTATAAAGATTTGTGAAAAGTGTCCAAAATATAACGATATTTGTCAAGTAAGTAGGAAAAAATTCTGCCATCTACAAGCAATTCTGGCTTGCGCTGCAAAAAAGCCCATATCAGTATATATCTATCTTTGGTTTGTGAAAGAACTTTTTGTTTTGGCTACTCAAGGCGCTCACTTCTAATTAATTCCTGTAAACAGCATAATCCCTAATTTATTTTATTTCAGAATAAAACTAACGTTTGAAGGGAGAGATTGTTATAAATCTCTCTTCATTTGAATGTTTTTTAATGATTTTATTTTGCCCATTTGGTAGTAAGAAATTGATCTTTTTTCAAAATAAATACTTCTATTGCTTCTGGTACTTACAGTAGATAAACTTTGTCTTTCACACTACATCATTTGGACATATTTCCATAGTTTGTTTATGGTTAGTAGTTAATTATAACGCTATAATTTTAATTGAATAGGCTGATATTGCATTTTTAAGTATAAAAATAATTATAACTACTGTACTGTATTTTTTGGAGTGAGTGAATATTAACTTTGCAGTGTTCAGCTAAAGGAGGGCTTTTCGCAACGGACCACGTAATTTTGAACCATGGTCAAGTGGCGTGGAAGACACATGAGCTAGCACCCCTTTTTCCTAACTACCACGCCACGCCAACTTAGAAGGAATTTTCTACCAATACTTAGCAGGAATATTCTTTGAAATCCACTCTTCCAAGATATAGGGCAGCACGGGTATTATGATGAGTATTTTAGCGGGGAAGGCGAACAGTTTTGCAGCAGATATGCGTTTTCAGCTGACGGCGTTTTCAGCGAATTGCAAAGATTATTATTTTTGTCCCGAAAAAATAGTTTGTCAAAATTAAAGTGTCTTATGATTTTGGTGTATATAATTAATTTTACAGTGGAATATCTTTAATTAATTTATCTTTAACGGATTAAATTTCCCAAAGTGGAGTATTTTGTTTATGTATTTCCCTTAATTTTCTATGTAGTTATCCAAAAAAAATATTGCATGATAAAAACTGCAGTAAATCATAATGCAGTAGTTAAAGCATTAACATGCATTGCACCCCTACACGGCGGGTCTTACAAAGCTCTAATGAAGCTCGAGCTATGAAAGTAGCTACACATTTGCCAATTTGACTATCGTTATCATTTCGCTGTTTTTCATTGAATCTCTTTTATAGCCATTATAATTTAAGAAACGGCGTTGCTTGCGAATATTACAGTTTTAACATAAAATAAATACAACAGAAAGTAATAATGTATTATACTTTCGGATATAAATTATTTACTCTATTTTAAGCGTCCATTACGCAACACTTTTAACAATGTTTTACTTTTGCTGAGCAGAGATCAGCTTAGGGAGTTATTTTCAAAAATCGACTCTCAAGAGTGTTAGGGGGAATTATAAACAAAAAAAAAATCCTTTTTATCAGCTATTAGATCTACATATTTTAAATTTAACAAAGGTGTTTTTTTTTTTGTTGTTGTTGTTTAGCTGAGATATGCAAAAGTTTTTTTTTTTTTTTGTTTAATTTGCAATTCACGTAAAATTAACTCATTAAAAACTTCTTTATCCTTCAATCTGTGTTTAATTTTTCAGTTCACCCGTGCGAAGAACGGGTATACCAGCTAGTGTTTACATATTTATCGCAAAAGGGAAAAAATTGAAAAACTATTTTTTTTAATTGTGATTTTTAAAATATTTTATCAATCTTTGTACAGATTACGTATAATATTCTACATACGGAAAAAAATTTCTTGAAATTATTTTTATTAATAAAGAAGTCATTGAGTATATATATATATATATATATATACATATATATATATATATATATATATATATATGTATATATGTATATATATATATATATATATGTATGTATATGTATATATGTATATATATATATATATATATATATATATTTATATATATATATTTATATATATATATATATATATATATATATATATATATATATATATATATATATATATGTATATGTATATATGTATATGTATATATGTATATATGTATATATGTATATATATATGTATATGTATATATGTATATATGTATATATGTATATATATAATATATATATATATATATATATATATATGTATATATTCAAATAAAATTTTGAGTATTTTTTGAGAAATCGTTAAAAAAGAACAGTTTTTGACGTTAAATTATTTAAATTACTTATTCTAAAAGAGAAAAGCATGAACTTTTTTTTAGTGTAAAATATTTTTTTCATTTATGTGAAAGAAAGTTCAAGCGGAACAAAATTTAGAAATCTTATTCATAAACGTATCGATTTCGACTCATTTTTAAAAAATCGTAAAAAATACAAAATATAATATTTTGTAATATAAATTATAGTATATCGGGGCGAAATAAATGATCTTTACGAATCTGTAATTTTTTGTATGTGCGAGTTTCATGAAAAAAGATGGTGTTTTAAATACCTCTGAAAAAAAAGTTCCGAATTTTCCCCTGGCGTTGAGAAATGGTACTAATTATGCGTTTTAAGGTTTTTAATTAATATCTTTTTAACTAATTAGAATATCAGAATATAAATTGTCAAAACGGATTCCTTGGATCATTCCCGAAATTTTGGTACCTTCGGCAAGTTTCTGCGTCTTGTGGTTTGTGAGAAAATGGGGCTACATTCCTATATACCTACTTAGATACGTTTGCTTACCTACGAATTTTAATAGTGTAGATGTTTGAAATTAATCCTGAAATATAACCAGGTTATTAAAAGTATTTTTTTTTAAATTCTAATTTAGCATTGAATGGTTTGAAATGTATATCACAAAGCCTAGCACGATGATAGTTGGCTCAGCTTTGCTAAGAGTGCCAATATGCCAAAAGGGTTACTGTAAAAGACCCGAGAAAGGCAGTCCACTTGTTGTTGATTGGAGTCATTTTTCATTAGCAACATTGTCAACCACCCCAATACCCATAAACTGCTTTGGACTTGCAACAAATTATAGTTTTTGAACTTCATTTGTACATCTTTCTCTCCAACCCCCATATAAGCATATTTAATATTCTTAAATGATACATTTGTAGGATTCTAATAGCTAATAACTAAGTAGGTAAACAAGTTTTAAATTTAGTATATTTATTGATTATTAAAGGATATTAATCTATAGATTCCAAAAAACACAAAGTAACTTACAAATTTTGAACATTTTTTTCGGTGTAATTAA
This sequence comes from Trichonephila clavipes, assembly GCA_019973935.1. Classification (NCBI taxonomy): domain Eukaryota; kingdom Metazoa; phylum Arthropoda; class Arachnida; order Araneae; family Nephilidae; genus Trichonephila; species Trichonephila clavipes. Next base: position 901,230 of record BMAU01021280.1, on the reverse strand, counting down.
AGCATTTTTACTAACAAAAACAATTTTTAAAAATTTAATACCACTTGAAGTAATTTTATGTAAATTAATTTTTATTAATTTTATTTTTTATTTATTTATGTTATATACAATAACTCTTGAGGCTATTAAATAAGTAAGCCCTTCAAATGAGATCCTTATAATTGTTTTTCATATTAATATAAAGAACCACATATTAGCATATAATGTATATAATTAATATCAGGCTCGAATTTAGTGAAATTCTGAAAAAAAAAAGTCTTTTTACTATACAAAAAGATTTTTAAGTTTTGATTTTTTTTAACAGCTATTAACCTCCTGTTTGTGAAAATTGCAACACCATGAAGGAAGCATCATAGTTGAATGAAATTTAATACACAGTTGAGAGGTAATGGTACAAATAAATGATTACATTTTCAAACCAAACAAACAATTAAAAGAGATAGAAATTAGTATTTTGGGTGGCCACCACGCGCCGCAATAAGAGCTGCTACACGACGCGGCATGGAGTTAAACAAATTTTGAATATCTGCCTGCGGAAGAGTATTCCATATTGTTTGTATGCGCAAAAAAAGTTCGTCTGTCGAAGCAACAGGACGAAGATCACGAGCGAGACGCCGCCCAACGATATCCCACACATGTTCAATCGGTGACATATCCGGCGAATACGCAGGCCAAGGAAGAAGCTGTACCTGCTGCGAATCAAGATAGGATTTGACAGTCTTGGCGACATGTGGACGGGCATTATCCTGCTGGAATACAGCCCCTGGCAATCCTTGCAGGAAAGGAATAGCTTGGGGCTGTAAAACTTCGTTTATGTATCGGGTACTGTTCAAATTGCCCACAATTCGTAGTAATTGTGATCGTCCATGATATGCTATGGCATCCCAGACCATAACTCCGGGTGTTCGATAATGCACTCCGGAATGTGCCGTTCACCGGTATAGCGCCTGACACGAATTCGGCCATCATGGTGCCACAAATTGAAGCGGGATTCGTCAGAAAAGACGATCTGCTGCCAATCAGCACGCCAGCTCCTATGCACATTGGCCCATTGTATCCGCAGGCGGCGATGGTTTTGCGCGAGATTGATTGAATATTAACGTCGCACTGTTCAGCTACACGAGGGCTTTCGGCGACGGACCACGTAATTTTGAACCATAGTCAAGTGACGTGGACGACACCTGAGCTGGCACCCCCCTCTCCTAACTACCCCACCACACCAACGGGAGGACGTTTCAGCTCTCGACAGATTTAACGTGCATCGCTGCCCTACACGGCGGGTCTTTAGTGGTACTGGGCTCGAACCCGTGACAAAGCAAGCCACAGTCCGATACCTATACCACTCGGCTACCGCGGCCACAGGTTTTGCGTGAGAGGAATCCTGTATAAAGGAATCCTTGCGCGCAGCCCACGCTGCAGCAGACGTCTCCGAATTGATGAAGCACACAATGAAACACCTGTAGCTGTTGACCACTGTGCTACCAATTGTCTAGAAGAAGCTGTGCGGTCCGTCTGAGCCATTCGCACCAGGCGTCTGTCATCGCGAGCTGACCTCACATTTCGGAGTCCACTCCCGGATTTCCGAGCTGTCTGACCCTCGTCCGTCCACTGCTTCCAAACACGCATGATTGTGCTGCTGTTACGCTGCACACGAGCAGCTACTGCACGATAAGACAATCCAGCTTCACGAAGGCCGACGATTCTGCCCCGTTCAAACTCCGAAATTTGCTCAAATTTCACTCCCTTTCGTCGACGAGGCATAGTAAAGATTCAGTTAACGTTTACACTAGCATATAACCACCGATAATCATACACGCCTCGCTACAGCCGTCTATTTATATTCGGTTCGATCCGCCCTTCAGAGGGCGCTGCTCAGCATGCGCATGCGCTACCGGTCTGCAATTCTAATCATTTGCATATCAAGCCCTACTTTACATTTCCTGAAAATTTCAGCTCACTCGCGTAGGTCCTTCGTGGTGTTGCAATTTTCACAAACAGAAGTATACATGATTAAAACTACACAATCCACAGATTAATTTCTTCCTACCTGTCTTCATACAATTTTTCCTTGTGGGTCACATGCTGAATGTTTTCATGGTTTCTATTTGGGAAATGCTGGTATAGAGGTACATAGTGGCCATTAGTGATAGATCCCACCAATTTGAATATCAATGAAGTGACTTGAGTGTTGTAGAGCTTAAATATCTTTTAATTATCATAAATATTGTTTTATTCCATTCAAAACAGGTTTTTTATACTAAAAATCTTTCATTTAGTATTTTTAAGCAGGTGAAATTTAAGTCAAATACAAGTACTATTCTCATTCAGATTGTGCCGTTCTTTTTCAAGAACTTGAAGAAATTCAGAGTTGTTTTCAGTTGTACCTTTTAATGTTTCTTGTGTTAGTTTAAAATCCTTTCATTATATCCTAGGAATTTTCTTTTAATACTTCATTATACTTCTATTAGGTATTTGTTTTTCAAAAAGAGTAAGGATAAAGGCACATATCTTAATTCAGTTTTATTACTCTCGCTATTTCAAAATATACCCCTCTTTTCAATTTGTGCTACTTAATTTACATGATTTTGCATCAGTAGTGCTTGTAAGTGATTCCTCATGAAAAGGGGAGGCTTTTTGACTGTTTTGAATTATAACACATATGAATAAAAGTGGACATCATATTATTGAAAATATATTTAGTTTTATACTCGGAACACAAAACTAGTTTCAAACATTCTCGGTTTGGAAAATTTTTTGAAGAACTTTCCAACCCTGTATAAATCTAGGGAAGTGCATACATCTATTCGAAGATGTACCAAGATAATCATATTTAGTGTAATTCATTCAGTGTCGATATGAGTGTGTGGCCACCTTAGCCTAGTGGTCAACGTAACGGTCTCGTCGCCAGCGTGTCATGAGTTCAAGCATAGTACCGCTAAAGACTGTAGAAGGGGTCAATGCACGTTAAATCTGTCGAGGCCCAAATGTACTCCCGTTGATGGGATGTGGTAGTTAGGAGAAGTAGGTGCCAGCTCAGGTGTCATCCTTGTCACTTGACCATGGTCCTGAATGATGAGGTCTGTCGCCTAAAGCCCTAAGTAGCTTATTAATATTAATATGTTAAAATTGGGCATTAATATTTAGTCAATACGAGTACAAATTATTGCTAAAATTGTAGGAAATATAATAATACATGCTGCAACAACAGAATATATGGTCGAGTTTCTTTTCTAATTGTGTATATGACTTATTTTTGGAAAATGTTAAAATTAACCAAAGATTTGTATGCTTAAATCATTTAGTGAATGATAGTTGGGAAAGTGCTCATGATTTTTAATTACTGAACTGAAAATGTCAAGATCAAATCAGATTGTGTTTCTGGAAAGGAAAAGAAACAAATGTAATCAAGAACTTCTGAATATTTTTGATTGTGATCTTAGCTTAGAAAATGCTTTTAAAATAGGGTGAAACTTTTTCTTCCAGGTCTCTTACTGCAGTTATTCTTGTCGAGAACAAGCATGGGAACAATATCACCAGGTTCTTTGTACATCTTCCTCTGTAGGAAATACTCGACACCCTTTGGATCAACTGCAAGATGCTTGGAGGTAATGTGGGTTTGTTTGTTTTTTTACCTCTGGTTTTGAAAAAAAAAGTTCAAATATATATATATATATATATATATATATATATATGTCGCAGGGAGACGATGAAATTAGAGCTTTTGCCAAATCCCTAAAGGAGATGGCCAATTCACGCATGATGTTAAAATGAACGAGTCAGCATTTCTAGAACTATGTTTTCGCTTTTTACCCGACCTTTACCTTCTCTCTTTCTCCTCAACACATTTTTCCCTGCGACATTTACAAATAAAGATGAATGTTTATTTGTGCGTCTCTTATGTCATCTTAAACCGCTCATCCGATTACGATGAAACTTTGGGGAGTGGTCCGTGAAGGTTTCTGAGTTAGTAAAACTATGTTCCGAAAGATGCCCCGTGGCGTTGCTGGGAATTATAAGGGGTGTTATAGATAATTATTTCCATTTTTAAACTATTAGACATGCAGTCTTGAAATTTGACAAGCAGATTTCATGCATGGAGTACAGATTTATGAAGAAATGGGTTTCACGAAAATCGACCCCCAGGGGGCGTTGCGGGGGATTAGGTGCTGTTATAGGTAAAGAGTGTTTTTTTTTTCAGGTATAGAAGTTTAAGTTGGCATTACTTTCCAAGATGGCGACCGATTTAACAGCTGTCAAGTGATTTATTCTCAGTTTGGTTTGGCAATTCATCATGAATAGACTCACGCCTGAACAACGCTTTCAAATTGTGCACTTTTATTTCGAAAATAATGGTCGCGATTTTCATAAGCGAATTTTGTTTAGCGATAAAGCGCACTTCTGGTTGAATGGCTACGTCAACAAACAAAACTGCCGCATTTGGAGTGAAGCTAATCCACAAATGTATGTCGAAACACCGTTACATCCAGAAAAACTGACTGTTTGGAGCGCTTTATGGGCTGGTGGAATCATTGGCCCGTACTTCTTCAAAAATGATGAAGGCCACAATGTTACAGTCAATGGTGATCGGTATAGAGCCATGATTACTAACTTTTTCATTCCTGAATTGAACAATCATGATGTCCAGGAGCTGTGGTTCCAACAAGACGGCGCAACATGTCACACAGCTCGTGCCACAATCGATTTATTGAAAGACACGTTTGGTGACCGCCTAATTTCACGTTTTGGACCTGTGAATTGGCCTCCAAGATCTTGTGATTTAACACCGCTAGACTATTTTCTGTGGGGCTATGTAAAGTCATTGGTCTATGCGAATAAGCCACAAACGCTTGACCATTTGGAAGACAACATTCGCCGTGTTATTGCCGATATACGGCCACAAATGTTGGAAAAAGTCATCGAAAATTGGACGTCCAGATTGGACTACATCCGAGCCAGCCGTGGCAGTCATATGCCAGAAATCATATTTAAAATGTAATGCCACAAGATTATCTTTCGAATAAAAAAAATTCATGTCAATCGAATAATACATCGTTTTTTTATTGCAATTTAAAGTTCTATACCTCTAAAAAAACACCCTTTAAATATTCCCATTCTTGAACTATTTCACCTACCGACTTAAAATTTGGCAGTCATGTTTCTTTCGTAGAGAGAGATCTTCTACAAAAGAGGTTTTCATGAAAACTGACCCCCAAGGGGGTTGCGAGGGGTTAAAGTAGCGTTACAGCTAATTATTCCCGTTTTCCAACTATTAGACTTACAGTCTTGAGAAATTTGGTAAGCAGATTCCTTTTACAGAGTAGATACCCGCTACAAAATGGTTGTAGTGAAATCCCCTCCCCTCCCCCAAGTAGCGTTGAGCGGGATTAAATGGCATCATTATAAGTATTATTTCCATTTTTCAACTATTAGATGTACAGTCTATTCATGAGATAAAGATTCGGTACAAAAAAGTTTTTCAAAAATCTAGGATTAAGAGTTTCCTATTTTGATTTGAAAATATCCCTTTCATAGAATAGACTTTCGCTAAGAACAGATTTTGCCAAATCCGACACCCAAGGAGGGTTGCGAGGGAATAAGGGGCACTATAGATGAAAATTCCTGTTTTTGATCAGTTAGACTACAGACTTCCAAGTTGGGTTGGAATGTTTCTTTTGTTGAATATAGATCCGCTGAGAACGAATGTTACGAAAATCGACTCCTTTTAAGCGAGCGCTGGTGTTAACTAGTAGACCAGGCATGGCTGACTTTCTTGAGAGGTGTGTCAAATTTTAACTCATTTTTTAGTACTAACTTGTGGGTCACTAATGCCTATTTGCAACAGCGTTAAGTTTAAAAATTTTAAACTGAGTGTTTTTAAAACTAAACATCTTTAAAATTCAATTAGCCTAACGAGTAAAAATGGGAGTGGTTTGATGATTTAAAAGATTTTAGTGGGATTAAAAATTCTGAAGTGTTTGGGGCAAATGGCAATAAGTATTTTAATGAACAAAGAGTAACGATTACATACAATATATATTATGAAATATTATTTATTAGTACAGTTGTGAACCTGTTTTTGTGCGGTTGATAAAAACCGCATAAAAATTACCGCACAAAAATGTTCGAAAATTTAATGAATTCTTACATATGACAAGCCAATTCGTCGAAATACTGCGAAAGTTTTTTTATGCGGTCACACAAAAATAAAATCACATAAAAAAGGACCGCACAAAAACATATTGTACTGTATATATGTCCAAAAATATATATGTATAACAAAATTGATTATAAAGTATTTAATGAGAAATCTATTGCTGTTTATTTCAGGTAGTTTTTTTAATATTAGGTTCATATTTCGTATTCATTAGTTAAACTTATTTCGCAGTTAATTTCCCTGTCAAGTCTATTTCTAATAGTTTACCAAGTTCATTAAAGAAAACAATTTCTCACACATGAATGTGTGGACCCAAACATCGTTAAAAGATCATTAACTAGTTTTTCCATTGATATAAAATTATATGGTAAAGAATACCATATGTTTAATATAATATTTGTAATTTTTACTGTTGGATCAATATTTAGCTGCACTAGTTTCGCTCAGTTTTTCTTCTACTTCGGAAATGAAGTCTTCAAATTTTTTTTCCACACAACACTGCTTCGAAATTCAACTAATTCCATTTCTAAATTATCCATACTCAGCCACATAAATTCAGTTAACTCCATTGTTTCAAATTCTATTTTGTACGGATATAAAATAAAGTGAAATATTTTTTCCAAACTTTTACATTGATTGAATCTCTCCTCAAAAGCTCGTTTTATTTCCTGCATAGTTATTAAATATTTTTAACTGCATTTTCTTGAAGGTCAACAGAGTTTTTAAAATTTATTGTGTTTTGAAAATGTTCTGTAATTGAGGAAAATATTTCATGAGATTTTCATTTCCCAATTCTTAGTAAAAATGTTTAGTTTCATCATAAATATTTTAATATTTTCAAAAATCGTTATGAGTCCATGCCTTTGAAGTTTTTTATTCAGTTCTTTAAAATGCTTAGTGATGTCACATAAAAACATTAAATCATTTAACCAATGTACATTGGGTAATTCATAGAAATTATTGTCTTTAATTAAAAAGAGCTTAATTTCTTCTAATAACACTGTAAAATAATTAAGGACTCAACGAAACTAAACCATCTCACGCTGTTGTATGTCAAAATCCCTGAATATTGCAATTCAATTTCCTCTAAGAATTGTGCGCATTGCCATGTGTAAAGAATTCTTGCATTTATAAAATTGATTATTTTTATTATAACTGACATTACATTGGAAAATATTTTTAAACCACACACACACACATGCTTCGCTCATAAAACTTGCTGGTGTATTATACAATGAAATTCAATCAGAGAATGTGAAATATTTTGCTTAAGATACTGAATAAATCCAAATTTTTTCCCTTCCATTCTAGGTGCACCATCTGTGCTTACAGAAACTATTTCTTGAAGGTCAATGTCCATTACTATAAATGCAATGTCAAATATTTGAAACATATCAAGACCGGTACACTTCCTTTCAACGTTATTAGTTTTATAAAATCTTATTTCATTATATATTTCCAAATTTATTCCAAGCACAAACTGCTAAATGTTCATAATCAAAAAAAAAAAATTTTCTCATTCTATTACTCGATCATTAATTATATTGGGACTTATAGGTAACTCATTTATACGCTTTATAATCAAGTCTTTTTTTAAAAAAATCAGCACAAACAATGTAGGACTACATTCTAATAGCGCTTTTTTTACAAATTCTCCTTCTGGATGAGGTGTCTCGCGACGAGCAGTACAATGGACAACCTAGAAACTAGCAGCAGTACTCTTATTTCTTGGAGTGGCCGCGGTAGCCGAGTGATATAGGTATCGAATGGTGGCTTGCCTTGTCATAAGTTCGAGCCCAGTACCACTAAAGACCCGCCGTGTAGGGCAGCGATGCACGCTAAATCTGTCGAGAGCTGAAACGTCCTCCCATTGGTGTGGTGTGGTAGTTAGTAGAGGTTTGCCAGCTCGGGTGTCGTCCATGTCACTTGACCGTGGTTCAAAATTACGTGGTCCGTCGCCAAAAGCCCTCGTGTAGCTAAACAGTGTGACGTTAATATTCAATCAATCTTATTTTTTGGAACCAAAAAACTTTTTAAAACACTGCTGAGAAAAAATCTCTTTTTTTTCTTCTGTAAAAAAATTCGTTTCCCCCTTTCATCTGTGAACATGCCGAGGTTAGAATGCAACTTTTCACACACACAAAATGTCTTTTCCCATTATATGTACGTGACATCACTTTTTCATTAAAAATTACAGTGGTGGCCAAAATTGTGGACACTGTTTTAAATTGTTAGTTTTTTTAAGTTTGAATGCTTATAGAAAGTTTTACGTTGCACAAAAGGCTAAGTATTTGATGTCATTTTAAAGGGAATTTAATATTGAATTCAATTCAAAAAATAAAATTCAAATATTTGCAACGGATAAAAAGTTATGCTGTAATAACTGTCGACATACATTAGATACTGATGATAGCAGTGAATTATCAGAACTTTTGAGGTTGCCTTTAATCTTTATTACAGCTTCACATCGATGTTTCATTGATCTAAAAGTAGTTTTAAGCTCTTCCTTAGTAGTTACATGATGCCAGGAAACAATTACATCCATAATTAGTTCTTTTTTATTTCATGGTTACCTCACTCGGACAATAGTTTTCGAACTATTGTCCGAACTAAACTTGAGATCTCTGGAAATGTTTTTAAAATGATAATTTAATAAAAAAAAAACATTCACAATAACTGGTGAAGTTTCATGTTTGACTGCCCAATCAATAAATTTAAGTATAATAAAATAAAAAAATTTGTTACACATACATCGAAAAACATTACGATAAACCATAATAACAGTACAATGGTGGTAGGGACCAACTACTAGTAATAAAAAGTAAACGATGGGGATAAGACCCATATAAATTTTTTTTAAAAAAACCACTGGGGTAGAACCAGACACATACGAAAAATTGTTGAGGTAGAAGCGCAGGCTTTATATGTTAAAAACACTGTATTGGTACCACTATCCATGCAACACCATAGCATATGGAAAACTTTAAAACATAAATTTCTTCGAAATATTTATACCATAAATGTATATCAATATCAGATTTTGGATCAAAATGGATTATTAGACAGCATTTTAAAACTTAGATTTGTTTGCAAATTATCACAGGCTAATCAATTAAAATATATTTCTTAAATATTTTAGAATACATTAAAAACCAAAAATGAAAATATAAACTCAATTCAGAATTTCAAATGACAGAACAAAAATGCAAGATTTATTTGATTCAGTGACATTTCACTCAATTCAAATACTTACGCACTGTAAGATCGTCTTGTAGTTGAATTAATCAGCTCTAATTAACCGGATTTACCGTTTTTATTATTTCCTTCAAAACACATCACTATATTAATAATTTCATTTACAATTAAAAGTCACATCGGGAACTACAGGCAACTTTGTCCATTTTACGTTCGAGACTACTTTCTTCTTCTCTTCTTCCCACTCAAAGGCCAAAACAGTTCACAGCAGCGCCCTCTTTCGAGTCTATCGTGTGCTATGTGTCAAGCCTCCTAGTGTACTTTGTGCCACGTCGTTACAGTCTAATTATTTCCTCCCATCCTGGAGAAAACTTTTCACGATAGTTTAGTGGAAAGTTTTACTGTGATACCTGAAAAATACTTGACATGGATCAGTTTATGCTGCAGTAGAGAGAGTTAAGAATTATTTCTTGAAATCCTTTTCTTTTAAACGGAGCTAAAAAATATTTTTTTAAAAAATAACTTGCAAGTACCTGTTCTATCCGAAATTAGTACCTTATTTTAAGGAAGGCATTAAACTTATCCCTACTAATCTATGTGAACTTTAACATATACAAAATATCATTTGGTGAAATACTGCTACCAAATGCAAACTTTAAAATACAAATACAAATATTAATTATCAAAAAATTAACATACAAATATCAAAAAAAAATTTTAAATATTAATACCAAAATTTAAAACAAAAAATTCCAAATATCAAAATACAAATACAAAAGTTTAAAATACTCTAATTCCAAATATCAAATTTTAAAATACCAATACAAAATATCAAAAAAATTAAAATACTAATATCAAATATTAATACTAATATACAAATACCAATCATTCTATAGACAAAAAAAAATAATACAAAGAAAGTTCTTATTTTTCCATCAATTCTCATTACAAGTGTGTGTTTTTTTCAAGTTTTAAGGGATACGGCTTAAACTATCAGCATTCTGTGATTTTGTTTTCCCTTCCGATAAGCAATCTCATAATTAAATGCTTGCAAAATTAAGGACCACCTTAAGAGTCTGGGATTAGTCCCAGTATTTTTCTCTAACCAGACCAAGGGATTATGGTCAGTTTGTATGACAAATTTTTGGTGTCCATCAAGATAGCATTTCAACTTTTGCACGGCAAAAATAATGGCTGCACATTCTTTTTCCGTAGTGCTATATTTTTGTTCTGCAAGCGACAGCTTTTTGCTCAGGAACATGATGGGATGTTCTTCGTTTTCACATACTTGCGACAACACAACGCCTATTCCAAGATTGGATGCATCACACTGAATGATGAAGGGTTTTGTGAAATCAGGGCTGTATAAAACTGGAATTTTTGATAGTCTTGTCTTGAGCTCCTCGAATGCATTCTGGCAAGAACTATTCCAGTCAATGGTTGATTTTCGATTTCGGCCCTTAGTGGCCGCGGTAGCCGAGTGGTATAGGTATCGGACCGTGGCTTGCTTTGTCACGGGTTCGAGCCCAGTACCACTAAAGACCCGCCGTGTAGGGCAGCGATGCACGTTAAATCTGTCGAGAGCTGAAACGTCCTCCCGTTGGTGTGGTGTGGTAGTTAGGAGAGGGGGGTGCCAGCTCAGGTGTCGTCCACGTCACTTGACCATGGTTCAAAATTACGTGGACCGTCGCCAAAAGCCCTCGTGTAGCTAAACAGTGCGACGTTAATATTCAATCAATCAATCAATCGATTTCGGCCCTTAAGTAAGTCTGTCAGTGGAGCTGCGATTACTGAAAAAAAATTCGGGAATATATCTTCTATAATAGCCAGATAATCCTAAAAAGGCTCTAACTTGCGTCTTGTTAGTGGGGATCGGGAAATCTTTGATGACCTGAACCTTTAATTCTCCAGGTGTTCTTAAACCTTGGCCTACCAAATGTCCTAGATATTTAACGTATGCTTGAGCAAATTGACATTTGGATGGCTTGATATGTAATTTAGCAGAGCGTAGGCGATCAAATACATCGTTTAGATGTTTTAGGTGATCATCCCAGGCTAGTGAAAAGATAGCTATATCATCTAGGTAGGGAACTGCAACATCTTCACAATTTCTTAATAAGTTAGCCATAAGTCGACTGAAGTAATAGGGAGCATTTTTCAGACCGAAAGGTAACCTCAATGGTTTAAAAGTTCCAAATGTTGTCACAAACGATGCGTACCTTTGCGCTCGGGGACTCAGGGGTATTTGCCAATACTCTCGAGTAAGATCCAAGATATATATTTAGCTGCCCATACCTTTTCTAAAAGTTCCTTGATATTAGGCAATGGAAAGAATTTTGTCCGAGTTACTTTATTCAACCTTCTGTAACTGATACAGGGCCTTGCTTCCTTTCCCTGAGCTTCAACAAGTATTAATGGGGATGTAAAGTCAGATTCTCCTGGCTCTATTATTTTCAGTTCTAACATCTTATTAACTTCTGATTTGAGAATTTCAATTTGTTGAGGAGACATACGATAAGGCTTAGCAACAATTCCTCGTTCAGATTCTAATTCAATATCATGTTCAACTAAATCGGTACATCCATGAATATTCGAAAAGAGATTACTATATTCATATAAAAGTTCTTTGAGCTGTCCTCGTTGAATTTGAGATAATTTTGAATTTAACTGCACATCGCTGATGATTTTGGACCATCCCGACCTTTCGTTTTCAAGTTCCAAACTAGGTATGTCTTCTTCTTCGTCATGCTTTAAAGGATTAATGCACAATAAATTAATATTTTCCGCTCGTTGGTGATAATGTTTTAGCATATTAACATGATAAACGTGGGTTTTATCCTTCTCTGGGAATTTGACTACATAATTTGTCTCAGAGTTGTTGCACTATTTCTTCAGGGCCAACCCACTGAACAGATAACTTGTTAGGCCTGGATGGAGCTATGACCAAAACCAGTTCACCCGGTTGAAATTGACGCTTAACGGTCCGGCGATCATACCACAACTTCTGTTTTTGTTTGGCATCTTCCATGTGTAGGATTGCCAATTCCTGACATATTTTCATTCTATTAATGAGTTCAAATACATAATCCACATTACTGCTTTCTACATGCTCTTCTGTCAGTTTCTCGTACAATAACATCACAGGAGTCCTTAGATTTTTCCCGTGAACTAGCTCAGCTGGTGAAAACCCAGTACTATCGTGTATAACAGTCCTTAGGGCAAAGAGGGCTTGAGGAAGAATTTTCTCCCAATCTGGAATTGCCTCCAGACACAGGACACGAAGAATCATCTTCAATGTTCTGTGCATTCTTTCCACAGGATTACTTTGTGGATGATAAACAGAACTTCTATAACTACTTTAACTCCAAATCTTTCTAAAAATTCCGTAGTTAGTGCACTCATGAATGACGTGCCTTGGTCAGTCTGTAATTCTCTTGGGAACCCCATTCGGCTGAAAATCTGTAACAAGGCATTTACAACAGTTGTTGAGCAAAGGTTTGCTACAGGAATGGCATCAGGATACCTTGATGACATACATAACGCCGTAATTATATATTTATTTCCTGACGGTGTCATTGGTAAAGGTCCACTTGCATCGATGTTAATCTTTGTGAAAATTTCAGTTATTACAGGAACAATTTTTAGTGGGGCCTTCTTTTTATCTTGCGGTTTACCCACCCTTTGACATTTGTCGCATGTCTTTACAAAGTCCTCAACATCACTAAAGCATTTAGGCCAGTAAAATGTTTTGAGTATGGCATCTTTCGTTTTAGTTACTCCTAGATGAGCTGCAGCCGCCTCGTGACCTATCGTCATCAAATTTTTTCTATACTTTTCGGGAACAACCAAACATTTACGTTTAGTGCCATCCTTATCTTCTTTTTTGGAAAAATAGTAAGTTATTTTCGACAATATAATGATTTTTCTTTGAAGACCCGCTTTTAGCTTCTTCAAACAGTGTTTTTAATTCAGCACTGTTCATTTGTTCCTTTGCAAAATCTTTATGAGATAATTTTATAAGATTTGATTCAGAAATTTCGGGTTGAATTAAAGGCAAAATATCATCCAGTTCGTCCGGAGATTCTTTATTCTTTTCGTTACTTTCAGAGGAATAGTTTCTTCTGACATGTTAAGATCTTGTTTACTCTCTTCAGTCAATTTCTTCTGCGAACGTGTTTCAACAGCGTTTACCATATATACTTGTATTTCTTTATTCTTCTTCACTTCTTCAAACAATGCAGCAGTCTTATTTCCCAAAAGATATTTTCCTTGATCTAATGAATCTCTTAAAACAGCAGCTTTCGTAATCACATGACCAAACACACAGTCCAACTCAACTTCAGCCATTGGCAGACACACTGCGGTTTTCTCCAGAGGAGTTCGAATCCACGCAGTTTCATTTATAAACATGGAAGGCTTTACGTATTTTTTACATATTAAATCGAGAGTTGCACCAGTATCTCGTAGTATAGGCATTTCAATTCCATTCACTGTTCCTAAACTTGTATATGGAGCCAATACATCAGTACCATTTCTAACAGTTTCATTAGACGCGACTGTTTCGTAATTCTTCTTTAGTTTATCACATTGTGGTCTGAGATGTTAATAAGACCCGCATTCATAACATCGAAGCTGTCTTCTCTTCTCAAAGTCTTTCTCGTGATTTTTTTTCATGGACAGGTTCCTTTTTTATTTGAAATTTTGACTTGAAATCTTTAGGAGTTTCCTTTGGTCTGGCACCACTATAATTTACACCACCTTGGAATTTGTAACTATTTTTCTTAGGGATTTCTCTTCTGAAACTCTGTTTGATGCTTTCATATTTGGCTAATTTCTCGGCAAGTTCATAGGGAGTTTTTAACTTGATCCAGTCATCAAGAAAATACTCTCTTACTTCAGCTGGAACACGGTACTTCAATTGTTCAGTTATTAATAGATCGTTCAGTTGCTCGAAAGTTTTAACCTGCAATTCAGCTATCCATTCTGTAAAATAACTATTCAGCTCATGAGCATAATTCCTCCAAGACTTCTCTGCTGATTTTTGATGTCTGTAAAAACATTGCTTCAACTTTTCGCTGTTCAACCTGTACCTCTTCAATATAAGATCTTTTACAAAATCATAATTACTTGCCCTTTCGGTAGGTTCTCAAGCTAGCATATTAGAGAGTTCTGCTGGTAAAACCGCCAACAAGTAGGCCACCCAATCCTTCTTTGGTACTTGAGCTAATTCTGCCTTCCTTTCAAAATTAATCAAATATAAACTAATCTCATCATGTTTTTCATCAAATTTAGTTGTGATTTGTGTCAATTGAATCTTGGGTCCAATTTCAACTCTTCTTCCAGATTCATCATTTAATGGTTGATTCTGCTGTGATAATTCTAATTTTCTCAATTCTAATTCATGTTGTCTGGCCTCTCGAGCCATTTGCTCTTCTCTTTCCCTTTCTTCTTGTTTACTTCTTTCTTTTCTTCTTGTTTACTTCTTTCTTCCCTTTCTTCTTGTTTACTTCTTTCTTCCCTTTCTTTTTCTTCTTGTTTACTTCTTTCTCGTTCTTTCCTATCACTAATGACTCTGTCGAGAATTATCTTCACTTCCTCTTCAACATAAAATTTGCTATTTAGAATCAATTTTTTTTACATCTACCACCTTGCTTGACTTGATCTACTTCAACCGCCATTTCCTCACATACTGACAACAGATCAGGTTTATTACCTTTAGCTAAATATGCCATGATTTAGGGACTATCAAGATCAGAATGCTTTCCAAAAAGAAAATTAAAATAAGACGAGTAAGAAACTTATTTTTTGATATATTATTTAACTAAAAGTAGTTCTCGATTTTGCACTGTACCAAAATACGCAAAAATATACACTTAAATTATAACGAATACATACATATTCAGCACTTTCGAATTCTATTTTTCAAAAGTTTCAAGTGATTAAAATATTTACGTAACTACAATACCAGAATAATTAAACAAGCACAAAAATAAAAAAAAAACTTTTCAATGCAAAACATACACCTTTAGTCCAAATTATCTCTTCATAAAGTCTCTTCAAAATTTAATTTGTCACTCATTAATTGTCATTTATTTTCAATTTAAAACAAACAAATGCGAGCAAATATGTTAAAAAAAATTTCTACCAATAGAAATTCTACAACTTCACCCTTAACTCGAAAATAATAATAGATGTTTATATTTGCAAAAACAAACAATTTTTTTTTCAGAAAAATCAAACACTTCTATTCGGAACAAAAAAAAATATTATAAGACAATAATGAGAGTAAAATAATTCCACTAGTATTCTGAATCCACAGAAACAAAAATTTTACTGAACCACTTATAAAAAACAAATTCTTATATGATTAGAATAGCTACATAATTTATGCATTTAACCTTGAGTAATGAGTCAGCTTTTTTTTTTCCTCAGTAAAAGAGAAGAGTCATAAATATTTCTTTGACTCAGCAAAATCAAAAATATTTCTACTTAAATATACACTTTATGTATATATTTTTTTCACTGCACCTTCAAATCGTGCTATAATCACAATTTTCATAAGTTATTTATCATTCACTCTTCACAAATTCTTAATATTGTATTTACAATACAGATATTTTTTTAAACACCGTTGAGAGAATCTTTTAATTTATATCTCATATACATAGAAAACACAGTTGTGACAAAACTATACGGAACTTTATCACTAACCTTCTGAGTCGTCTTTTTTAGGGAAATTTAATTCCCCTACCTATTTCCAATCAGCTCCAAAAAGAGGACAGGATTCCTTGTCATATGCAGATTAGATAAAGTATTTAAGTCAAACGGAATAGTAAAGTAAGAAGCAGTAGGAGAGAGAGAGATTGAAGCAGGAAGGTATAACGGTGAAGTTAGAGATTTATTATTGAAGATTTCTAGGTGGATAAATCTCTGGAAGAGCTGAGCTGCAGTGTGGTAAATATTGATTTATAATTAAAGTCTCATTAAAGTTTTGTATTAGGAGTGAGATTAAAGTTAAATGTTCAATAGGAACATCATTGAATATAATTCTGGGATCTCTTATTGCGGTAATCTCTGCGTGATCGATATTCTAATTGTTAATTAATTGGATCATTAAATATTTAAGTTTATTTAAAGGAAAGTCCCTTTTAAACCTCATATAACTATTTAGATATATTTGTTAATAAAAGTCTTTGATTCTCTTTGGAAAAGATAACCAAATAAAGAAAGTTATTTATAAAAATGGCTACTGGCTCTTATCTGACTCCAAATTATTCTCGTTCTCAAAGTGAGATCCAAGGGGAACTTCACACAGTTTTAAATCAGAATACACTAACTAAAACTAAAAAAAGAATTTTATGTACTCAATTCAACCACAGACAAAATAAATTTTCTTCCTTTTTAAAGGATAAATTTTTGTTTTTATTTAAAAACAAATCATAAATTAACGAGAATAGCAGGAATAAGTAAAAGGCTTTATAAAATAGTCAAAATCCAGCATTTAATACAAAAAGTGAATTAAGAATGATTGCTGTATTTAATTTGTACCCATATTTTAATACAAAAATTGAGATCAAATTTAAAATACGCCCGAAGGTACTTTCAGCTAGAAAAAGTACTTACCCCAACTATTTCTTTTGTTGTTAAAGACACTGATTTAGTTCCGTGCCGCCGCTGCCTCCAGTCTGTAAGATCGTCTTGTAGTTGAATTAATCAGCTCTAATTAACCGGATTTACCGTTTTTATTATTTCCTTCAAAACACATCACTATATTAATAATTTCATTTACAATTAAAAGTCACATCGGGAACTACAGGCAGCTTCGTCCATTTTACGTTCGAGACTACTTTCTTCTTCTCTCCTTCCCGCTCAAAGGCCAAAACAGTTCACAGCAGCGCCTTCTTTCGAGTCTATCGTGTGCTATGTGTCAAGCCTCCTAGTGTACTATGTGCCACGTCGTTACAACACTAACCAAAAATCACTTGTGAGCTTATCATTTAACCTTCATATTTTAAAAACACACACTTGTAGCACTTAAAAAAAATGTAATCCAATCTGGCTTTTTACACATAGATAAAAAAAAAACTTTTTCTTTTTTTCTTCTTTCCAGAGATCTTGAAGGAGGCATTTCATTCTAACGGTGAAAGGAGAAATTAACCCTAATGGGTCAAAGATCTTTCCAACTGCTTGCAGTATGAAGCGTTTCGTATTTTTATCTAAGGAAACAAATTCCAATAGACTTTAAGTATCTGTAGTCAAGTAATCTTCATTAGTGTTCCATGATAGTCCTAGGACCTTTGTTCCATTTGCACCTAAAATTACAGTTTCATGTACAGGATGTACATTAAAATTTTCTTTCTTCCATTGCTCCATTAAATTAGCATCATTAGTAATCCATTTTCTGAGATCCCTTCCAGCAGCTTCCATAATATTTTTTGCTCTTCGTGAAGTTTGTAGAGCTTCTTCAAATTCGTTACCAACGGAAATAAGATCGTCAACGTAGAAATTTCTATCTAAAAGTTATACAGTGTGAGGGAATTCATGTTTATATTTCTCAATATGATGCCTAATCGTGGCTGCCAGAAGAAATGGACTTGAACTAACACCAAAATTTACTCGATTAAAACGGTATACCTGTAGTTTAGGCCTTTTATGAACACACGGTTCGTCATCACTCCAGAGAAATCGAACGGCATCTTTGTGTTCGTCAGCAAAACATATTTGTAAGAAAGCTTGTTTAATATCAGAACAAAAGGCTATTGCATTCAATCTAAAATTAATTAATATGTCTAAGAGATTGGGATTTAAATTAATTCCTGGCCATAAATAATCATTTAATGAGAGTTCATTATTTTGATGACTTCCAGCGTCAAATACAATTCTTGTTTTTGACGCTTATCTATAATACCCTGTTCTGTGTAATCGCGAATGATTTCACGGTATTGCTGATATAATTCCGAATCATGGCCAAATCTTCTCTATAAATTTTGGAAATGTTGTTTAGCTAGGGGATAATTATCGGGCAATTCATTATAGGATTTTCTAAAGGGAAATTGCACGATATAACGGCCTTTTTCGAATTCAACAGTTTCTTTAAAAATTTCTATAGCTTGATCCCTTTCATGAAGAACTGGATCATCTCGTATCCCCAAAAAAAACCTTCTAAATCAAAAACTAATGTTAAATATCTTGAATAGAGCCATTGTTTACTAAAAAACATTGTCCTTGTTTATTAATTTGTCTTTCTTCAAGTTTACCACACGCAATCCACCCAAATTCGCTTTCTTTGAAAAACAACTCTTCATTTACTTTATACGTATTCTGTTTTAAAACTTTAAAAAATATATCAGGGCTAATCAAAGCGTGAACTTCGTTTGCTTTATAAAACGATTTGTCAGCTAATGTTAAAAACTTTGGAATTTCCACCTTGGAAATATCTAAACATCTACTGGTTCAGCAAAACTACTATCTTCGTTTGAAATAATTGTTTTTAATTTTCATTTTATGTTCTGTGATAATCCATTTAAACCGGATACTGGTGTCTTTATTTTTTCCTTTTTTATTCCTAAGCAACTACTCATTCTTTCTGTAAGTACACAAATATTGCTCGCGGAATCGAGTATAGCTCTTAATTTTATTTTTTGATTATTTGCTCTGCGAACATATATTTCTGCTGTTGAAAACAGAAATTTTTTCTTTTATTTATTTGATAGGGCCATGTGTTATTACTCAACACTGATGCCGGATTAGAATTCTTGTTAATTGTTTCGCAATATTCTTTTTCATTTCCGTTATCTAAAGGGTTTTTTTATTTTCGATTTATTGGAATTTCGAGTACAAATCAAATAACTGTGTGAATCACCGCATTTGCATCGATATTTGGAAAGGCAATTAATTTGAATATGGTTAGATTTTAAGCACAAATTACAAAGTTTGTGTTCGCGAATGAATTTTAGTCTTTCGTCAATACTGAATTTTAAAAAAGTAGGACATTTATATATTGGATGTTGTGACTTACACACTATACAATTTTTGTTTTTATTTTCGTTTACTATGAAAGCTTTTGGCTTTTAATTGTTGGCAAACATTTTATTTGGGTTCACTGTAGCATTTCTATAAACAGACACAGACAATAAAACGCATTCCCGTTGTTCTAAGAATTCAATAAATTCTTGAAATGTAGGGACGGTTTTAGATTTATGTGATAATTCAAAATTTCTTCTCTATTCTCTATCAAGTTTTTCAACTAGAATATTAATAAGTAAAACATCGGATAATTTATTTTGCTCATATTTAAGTACTTTTAATGCTCGTAATTTTTTTTGAACGCAATCAATCATATTTCTAATTTCTGTGGAATTTTCATTTTGTATTTTTTCAAGCTTCAAAATATTTTGAATATGAATATTGATTATTAATCGTTCATTTTCGTATCTATTTTCTAAAAATTCATATAAGGAATCAAAATTACTGCATAAATAATTAACTTCATGAGTTAAACAAGATCTGAGGTAGTATAGCTTCTGAGATTCACTCAGTAGTATGTTATTTGTGATCAGATGGTCAAATTGGATTTTAAATCAACTAAATTCTTCGTATTTTCCCGAGAACTCGGGTAAAACTAAAGGAGGTATTTTAGTTTTTATTTCGAAATTATCATTTGTTTTCATTACTGCCCCAGAACTTGATTTCGTGCAGGAATTAAGAATAGTTTCAATTCTTATACCTCTAATGACTCAAGGCGGACTTCAAGAAGATGAAGATCTTCGTCGACGGCAGTTAATTCTGCATCTTTCACATTCGGAATGGCGTAATAGTTGTTGCGAAGTTCCTCCACGTTTTTTTGCAGTTGAATCAGACTTCTTAGCTTTACTTTTATTTCAACCGAATCGGTTTCTTCGTTGGCACTTTCAATGAACGTTTCAATTCTGCTTATTTTACCTTCCAAGGTACTTTTTGATCTGTTTTGCATATCCATAGTACACTGATCGCTCCTGGCACGAGCGGAACAAGAATGTTTATTTTTAGTTTGTTTTTGTTTCATCGACGGACCAGCCACGCTTACTTCTTTTTTTACTTTTTTATTCAACCACACAACATATATATGCTATTTACAAGCGCAGCAAATTTTAATTAATTTTTATTGTGAGCTTCGAGTATTAGAGTCCTATATTAATGCTCACGTCTGAGTATTAAAGAGAAATTTTCTCGTACACCTCGTTCAACAGAAAGTTCTCATCTGCCGGCACAGCGCGGCAAGGAAGAATATTTGCATTTGTGCGCATGACGTTGGCACGCATGCGCCAGCACAAGCTAATCAATTAAAATATATTTCTTAAATATTTTAAAATACATTAAAAACCAAAAATGAAAATATAAACTCAATTTAGAATTTCAAATTACAGAACAAAAATGCAAGATTTATTTGATTCAACGACATTTCACTCAACTCAAATACTTACACACTAACCAAAAATCACTTGTGAGCTCATCATTTAACATTCATATTTTAAAAACACACACTTGTAGCACTTAAAAAAAATGTAATCCAATCTTGGCCTTTTACACATAAATAAAAAAAACTTTTTCTTTCACAATCTTGCATACTTTGTAAATATTTTTCTTATGCAATGGAGACAATACCGGGAAATTTCCCTTTTTAATGAAGTAGTGGAACACATAAAGGCCCGGTGGTAGCATATCGCGCTTCCACACCACAAATCCGGGTTCTATTTGCGGGCTGGGCAAGGTCGACCCAGCCTGTCATCCCTTTTGCAATGGATCAATAAATCAGTACCAAGCTTGCTCGGGGACTTAAACACTGGGGGTTTCGTTTCAGACTGACCCCCTGATTGGGACATCTGCTCATGCACCTCAGTGCCCAATGGTCATGATTACTGGGATGGGCACAGTAGGCCTTGGTCCTCATGGGCTGTTGTGCCACCAAGTTTGAGAGTGGAACATATTTTGTTGCGAGACTGCCGATTCTTAAATTTCCGCTTAATTTTTTTGGGTTGATTGCAATTCATAATTCTTTAATTTTGATTTCATTCACGTGCTCATCACTTTCTTTCATCTAGGTTGCAAGATCCTTCTGACTATTGTGGTAATCATTGCAGTAACAAAAGGACAGGGCGTGGCCAGTGGAAGGGATTTCTTAATATTGGATCCATTTTTAATTATTGTTGATATTGTTTACTGATCAGATTGAGGAGGCACAGTCCTGTGGTTATTTAAATCAGTTTTACTCCACATCTTAAAACACAAAAGCATGGAATGGACAAAGAAAACGAATATACAATGTGCTGCAATCGACTAGACAAAGAACAGAAGGGCGAGAGAAGGAGACAGATTTCCAGAAATCTCGCTCTTTATACTCAGCGGGAAATCACTTAAAATAATTAAACGGTTGACCTGAAAGACTGAACCATAGATAAATCAAAAGCTATCAAGGACTAAATTACTGGGAATTATCACACACAACTTTAAAAACATTGTCCAAGAAACAAAAAAAATCACAAATTCGATTTTGTAAGGGAATGTTTTAAATGTTTCTTAAAAATCCATTTTGATTTTAAACACATGGCACTTTAACAGAATTTAACTCAATCAATTTGTTTCAATGTTTCTCTCCTTCTTCTTTGGACAGACTAGGGAGAGCACATTGCTTACTACAATTTGTTTACTTCTTGGTGAGCCACACAAGCTTCTCTCCAAATTAATTTTATGAATCATTATTAAAAGTCACTTCTACAGTATGGTATTTGTAACATTTGAAATAGTTACATAAAAATAAGGTGATTTAGCCAACTTTTTTATAAATATTAGTGACAATGAGTAAAATATATTTGCATCACATGCATTTACAGATCATCAGCACTCAATAGGCCTGAAGTTGAATCACTGTCTATAGATAGATATCTAACCAAGTTTTGATTTGTCCACATTTCATCAAGTCCATCCATTACCCACATCTTTCCTTTTTGATGACATGATTAATGCCATTCCTCCACAACTTTGAATTGAGACTTTAAATACTCCTTGCATTACAAGATCCTGTACATCAGTGAGTTAAAAAGTTTTGTTTGTCTTTGCAACATATCCTTCCACTTGGCACCAACTAATCTAAACTGGATTGAGTTCACAGTGATAAGGGTCTTAAAACTTAATGGTCAAACTTTTCTGTGAATACTTTTACCCTACAACAGTCATACGCATGTTTCATCCTTTGATTTCCTGAAAAAGTTCAATTTTTATCATATCTTGGTTCGATGTAATTTTCTTTTCTTTCACTCTTGAATTACTGCCCTCTATTGCGAATTCTCCTCTAACAGATTGGTATGGCTAGATAATGCTTTGAAGCTTTAATTTTGGTGTGGCATTTTCATACCAATACTCAAAATGGTTACCATACATTTCTTTGACAGTCTTCCAATGATTTTTTCTATAAAAATATGCCACATCTCGAATAAATCATTCATTGCCTCCAATGTGCATTATGATAAGTCTCCTTCCTTTGCTTTTAGGTACAGCCTAATGTTAAAGTAGGAGAAGGCTTAATAACTTTTAAATTTATGTCTTAGGACACTCGACTCAAAATGTCCTTCATTCACCCTTGTCTCATCCAAATAGTATATTGATCCATTTTGTTTCTTTCACCTCTAATTTTTATCATAATTTCTGCATCATAAAATTATGTCTTTCAAGAAGCACAGACAACCTTTCCTTTCTTCAAAAGTAAGTCTCATATATTTCAATATCCTATCTTAAGTAGTCTGGCTGATGTCATTCGAAAAAATATCATATTAATATTCATTTCTTTCAGAACTTTGGCTAATGTAAGAATTTCCTTTCTACAAAAAACAACCATGAATTCTCTGTCGAATGCATGACAATGTAGTCATATTTCACCAGTCTTCTTCGCTTATGTATGGTACCATGTTCTTCCCCCAGGAGAACTTAAAGGACTTAATGTCTTCTTTTTTCTTAAAAACAAAACTGTTCTTTTCAAAACACCAATTAGTTAAAAAAAATTTCAGCGGTTTGATACAGATTTTTAAAACATTCTGCTCGGTGTCGAGAACAAACATTCAATATGTTTCTCCGAGCTCCACTCAGTGGTGATTTTCCTCACTTTGATGGTATACACAGTATGGCTAGTAATATTTAGTTCTTAGCCATGGAAAACGGCCAAAGAGATAACCTGATACATCAGAACAGCATGATGAAAGATAGCAGTGAGGCAAAGTGAGAATGGCATATAATTGTTGTGAAAGAGGTATGAGCTCACCAGGAATATTTTGAAAACCGGTTTTTAGCCAAATTGGAATACCATCAAGTCACGGCTTTAACAGTATTCATTTACTTTGATAAAAGAATAAAAGCTTTTAATGCATCATTAATTTGAAATACATACTTAAAATCATAATTGCTCTATAGTATTTACATGGCATTTTTTACAATTTTTTCTAAAGATTGTTTTATTTTTATTGTAAAACAAGAAGAAAACTATTTTTCAAGTGGATTGGTACATTTTCTAAATTTTCAAGTATTGCCAAATTGATGTCAAATGGTGTACAAGTGTTCATGAGATTTTAAAAGATCTCATATTATTTTTGGACTTCTTGACCTTTAGTTTTATGGAGTTGTGCTATTAGAAACAACAGAAGTCATTCATTATTTGGAATAAATGAAGCAAATATTATAATAATATATTTATAACTTTATAGCTAGATCAAACGTAACCTTATATAAAGGATGTTTTTTTTAGAGGTATAGAACTTTAAATTGCAATAAAACAACGATGTATTATTCGATTGACATGAATTTTTTTATTCGAAAGATAATCTTGTGGCATTACATTTTAAATGTGATTTCTGGCATAGGACTGCCACGGCTGGCTCGGATGTAGTCCAATCTGGACGTCCAATTTTCGATGACTTTTTCCAACATTTGTGGCCGTATATCGGCAATAACACGGCGAATGTTGTCTTCCAAATGGTCAAGCGTTTGTGGCTTATTCGCATAGACCAATGACTTTACATAGCCCCACAGAAAATAGTCTAGCGGTGTTAAATCACAAGATCTTGGAGGCCAATTCACAGGTCCAAAACGTGAAATTAGGCGGTCACCAAACGTGTCTCTCAATAAATCGATTGTGGCACGAGCTGTGTGACATGTTGCGCCGTCTTGTTGGAACCACAGCTCCTGGACATCACGATTGTTCAATTCAGGAATGCAAAAGTTAGTAATCATGGCTCTATACCGATCACCATTGACTGTAACGTTGTGGCCTTCATCGTTTTTGAAGAAGTACGGACCAATGATTCCACCAGCCCATAAAGCGCACCAAACAGTCAGTTTTTCTGGATGTAACGGTGTTTCGACATACACTTGTGGATTAGCTTCACTCCAAATGCGGCAGTTTTGTTTGTTGACGTAGCATTCAACCAGAAGTGCGCTTCATCGCTAAAGAAAATTCGCTTATGAAAATCGGGAACAATGGCAATCTCGTTTTAGGCCCATTCGACGAATCTAAAAGCGTTGTTCAGGCGTTAGTCTATTCATGATGAATTGCCAAACCAAACTGAGAATAAATCACTTGACAGCTGTTAAATCGGTCGCCATCTTGGAAAGTAATGCCAACTTAAACTTCTATACCTGGAAAAAAACACTCTTTATATGTCGCAGGGAAACGATGAAATTAGAGCTTTCGCCAAATCCCTAAAGGAGATGGCCAATTCACGCACGATGTTAAAATAACGTCTCTTTGATGTCTTTTCCCTGTTGTAAGTAAGTGAATTTAAATCCTCGAACTGTTTTATTGAAATAATGAAATGAACGAGTCAGCATTTGCAAAAGTTTGTTTTCAGTTTGTCTCCACGCCAGTGCCGGGCTTCTGACGTCACACGCACACATTAGCGTTCAAACACTACAGGAGGAAGGTTGCAAGCATTATTATTAATGTTATCTATCTTTCTTTTCTGATTTATTAAGTACCTCTACCCCAGGGCCGGACTGTGACTTTTGGGAACCCTCTGCTAACAATATCTGAGGGTCTCCCTAAATAATTAAGTTTTTGCCATTTTTCTAAAAAAAAAATTTGAGTGGGAAAATTTAAAAAAATATACGAAATTTAAGGGTCTTTTTTTATTTCAAACAATTTAAATACGTTATAAACAATTACATAATTTCCAAAAATAATTTGTACACTATTGTGCGACAAATTCTTTTATTTGCCTATCACATTTCAAGTCTTTGGTGAGATCAGTATTAATATACAAAGAAGTAATAAATAATTAAGACTAGTATTTATCATCTAATATCTAATATATATTATAAATGTGAAAGTTTGTGAGGATCTTTGTGGGTCTTTCACGCAAAAACAACTGAATGGATTTTAATGAAACTTTACAGTAATATAGCTTATACATCAGAATAACACATTATAAAGATATCGTGTGGCTATAATTTATAAAGATATTGTGAGAAGTGTTCAAAATATAATGATATTTGTCAAGTAAGTAGGAAAAATTCTGCCATCTGCCAGCAATTCTGGCATGCACTGCAAAAATGCCCACGTCAGCATATATCTATCTTTTGTTTGCGAAAAACTCTTTTATTTTGGCTACGCAAGGGACTCGCTTCTAATTAATTGCTGTGATCAGAATAATGCCTATTTTTTTATTTCAAATTAAAACTAAGTTTTGAAGGGAGAGGTTGTTATAAATATCTCTTTATTTTAATGTTTTTTTTTTATGATTTTACTATGCACATTTGGTAGTAAGAAATTAATCTTTTTTCAAAATAAATGCTTTTATGGGTTTTGGTACTTAAAGTAAATAAACTTTTTTTCTTTCACACTGCATCATTTGGACAAATTTTCAAAATTTGTTTGTGGTTAGTAGTTAATTATAACGCTAGAATATTTTAACTGAATAGGCAGATATTGCGTTTTTCAGTATAAAAATAATTATAACTACTGTACTGTATTTTTTGGAGTGTGTGAGTGAGTGAATATTAACATCGCACTGTTCAGCTACACGAGGGCTTTTGGCAACGTATCACGTAATTTTGAACCATGGTCAAGTGACGGGGGCGACACCTGAGCTGACACCCCCTTCTCCTAACTACCACACCACACCAACTTGGAAGGAATATTATACCAATACTTAGCAGGAATATTCTTTGAAATCCACTCTTCCAAGATATATGGCAGCACGGGTTCTATGATGAGTATTTTAGCGGGGAAGCCGAACAGTTTTGTAGCAGATATTGCGTTTTCAGCGGATTGCAAAGATTATTATTTTTGTCCCGAAAAAATAGTTTATGTCAAAATTTAAGTGTCTTATGTTTTTGTATGTTAGTGAAGACCTTGGAAAATGATTTGACTACAGTGGAATATCTTTAATTAATTTATTAGCTCTAACGGATTAAATTTTCCCAAGTGGAGTATTTTGTTTATTTATTTCCCTTAATTTTCTATGTAGTGATCCAAAAAAAATATTGCATGATAAAAACTGCAGCAAATCATAATGCAGTAGTTAAAGCATTAACATGCATCGCACCCTACACGGCGGGTCTTACAAAGCTCTAATAAAGCTCGAGCTACGAAAGTAGCTAGGCATTTGCCAACTTGACTCTATCGTTAACATTTCGCTACGTTTTTCATTGAATCGCCATTATAATTAAAAAACGGCGTCGCTTGCGAATATTGCAATTTTAAAATAAAATAAATACAACAGAAAGTAATATTAATGTATTACACTTTGAGATATAAATTATTTACACTATTTTAAGCGTTCATTACGCAACACTTTTAACAATGTGTTACTTTTGCTGAGCAGAGATCAGCTTAGGGAGGTATTTTGAAAAATCGACCCTCAAGAGTGTTGCGAGGAATTATAAATAAAATAATCCTTTTTATCAGCTATTAGATCTACATACTTAAAATTTAACAAAGGTGTTTTTTTTTTTTTTTCTTTTTTTTTTTTTTTTTTTGTTTAGCTGAGATATGCAAAAAACGTTTTTTGTTTAATTTGCAATTCACATAAAATTAACTCATTAAAAACTTCTTTTTCCTTCAATCTGTGTTGTTTAATTTTTCAGTTCACCCGTGCGAAGAACGGGTATACCAGCTAGTTGTTCTATATTTGTTTTCTATGTAGAACATTTTAGAGAACACACGCTCCATTTCACAACTAGTAATAGGGAGCGATAGAAAAATGGTATACAAATTTGGAAAAAATATCAACAAGTTTCTTTTTAAAAATTACATGGAACGTATCACTACAAGTATAAGACTCTAGCTCAGTTTGTTTTAGATAAGTTTTGAATTGAACACCTTCATTTACTAATTGTTGGTCTGCGTCATCTGATTAGTAAACAATAATAGCGTGCATCTCCAGGTCGACGTTCTTCTTACTTTGATCTTGCAAATCCATCAAAATTTTTAATTTCTTACTATATTCTTCTATTTAAAACAATGATTAGCTTGCCTAATGCAACACACACACAATAAGCGTGTCTCTTTTAAATTTTCCTATCACATACACAGCTTTTTC
Organism: Trichonephila clavipes; assembly: GCA_019973935.1. Lineage (NCBI taxonomy): Eukaryota > Metazoa > Arthropoda > Arachnida > Araneae > Nephilidae > Trichonephila > Trichonephila clavipes. The sequence goes on along the minus strand of BMAU01021280.1, from coordinate 873,318 downwards.
TGTGGATTTATCTGCAAATTTTGAAATAACCAGTCTCTTTTTCACATCGCTATGTTCTGTTTCTATACTAGGACTTAATTTTGTGGCTGCATCTTGATACTCCTTTAGTGATTCATGTCCTACATTGCTTATAAACGTTTTAAATGATATAATTAACGTATACCCTTCACAGATGTCCAAACCAAGGAGCCTGTAATTTTTTGTTAACTGAATTAAATCTTTGTAAAATTTTCTTCCCAAAATATAATTAAAATGGCAGTTTCAAGTTTTGTTAATTTATTAAATAAATTCACTGCCTCTTTTCTTAAATCAATTTTCTCATTTCATTGTCACTAAATGTCTTAAGAATATTCATGTTACCATAATTATCTTTTAAGGCTTCAACAGCGTCATAAAGACAAGACCATTTGGTCTGACAAACTTTTTAAGGTAAATTTCGGTTTAATTTCACTATTCAGAAGTTCCCACCAATAGGTCGAAGCAGAAAATGAAACATATATTTGTTTCAATAAACCAGATGTTTTCAAACTTTTCATCTCATTGACCCTTTTGCCATGTTTTTCGCTTTGGGGGGTCACCCCCCTGCTTACCTACTATAGAACTTTTATAAATTATGAACTTAAATGTCTTTTTGACTGCTGTTATAGAACTACTTACTTTTTAAGATACTTAACTCTAAAAGATTTAAATGTCTAACTGTAGGGAAGTATAGTGTTTAAAACATAAGAAACACATGATAATGAAATTAAAATTTAATTGATAGAAATTGAGCAAAATTTTTAAGTGAAGGATGAACCTGATACTTCAACAACTAATTATCAACATTTGGCATCAATCTTGTCAGGTATAACCCGAAATCTCCTCGGTTTTTCTAGTGTCCAGTCTTTTTTCTTTCTTTTATTTTAGAGCACTGAAACTTCTTTTCACCTTGTAAAGCAATTAAATACTCCATAATTCGGGATAAATAACAGGCATGCCTTTTTAAAGCCAAAATTGCTGACATCCGTTTTTAAACTTTACTTTAAGATCACAATTACTGTAGTGACTTTTTTTTTATCAATATGACAATTTGTGTTTATTGCCTACTGTGTTAATTACCATAGTCAAAGCATTCTCAAATCTAGTTTCGAATCTGAAGAAAGAGCATTTAAGTGAGTGAGTGAATATTAACGTCGCACTGTTAAGCTACACGGGGGCTTTTGGCGACCGTCATTTTGAACCATGGTCAAGTGACGAGGACGACACCTGAGCTGGCACTCCCTCTCCTAACTACCAAACCACACCAACGGGAGAACACATTTGAGCTCTTTACAGATTTAACGTGCATCGCTTCCCTACACGGCGGGTCTTTAATGGTACTGGGCTCCAACTCATGACATGTCTGGCATGATCTGATACCTTGATTAAAGGGCGTTTAAATGTTGTACGTAAATTAAAACGCCATTTCCTAACAAATTTTTACAAAAAATACACAGTATATTTCTGAGATGTACACATGCAACCATTTTACTTCTTTCAATCACACTATATTTATCAAACCATTCAATAATTTTTTTTATAATGTATAATTCACTATATAAATGATTTTAATGTCTAAACTAGCTGCATGGCCCAGCGTTGCATGGGCTTCATCAAGTATAACACTCTTATTTCCCCGGGATAAAATGTTTTTTTTTTTCAAATTTCTACTTTCGATTAATAATTCTCAAAGCTAATCCAGTTTTATTCACAAAAAAAACAGACAATCTTCGAATTTATTATTAAATAATTTATTTTGTAATGAATAATAAAAACAATACAGCTTTAATAATCCAATTTTATTCACAAGAATGTACAAGTTAAGTATTAAATAATTAATTTAGTAATAAATAATAAAAAGCAATGAGGTTTTAATTTTTTAAAAAAAAATATTATTTTGTATCCATTTTTGTTAAATAATAAATCAAAAAAATCTTACAGTTAGCTATTGAAATTAATTCCTTTTTTGGGATACGTATTTTTAAAATCGTAGATAAACAAACATACCTATTTATGTGAGGCTATCTTCTCACGAATCGCTGAATGAAAAAACACGCCGACGGTATCAAAAGATCAATATGTGAATGATCCGCGGAATCCAATTTTGACTATTTAAATTTCGAAATTACAATTATTTAAAAAGATATAATTTAAAAATGATAAAAAGCACAATTCGTCTACATTGTTGTAATAATGTAGACCCGGTTGTTACAAAATTTGATTAATATTTGCCTATCTATTTTTGTATGCTTAATAATGATACTTTAACTGATTATTGATATCTAAGTCCTAGCATTAAGAATTCGATTGTATTGAAAAATATTCGTATAACTCTCGGTTCTTGATTTAAAAATGAGAGAACTTCTAAATAATAATTTCTAAAATTGAAGTAGTATTATCTTTAAAGCTCTCATAACTTAGTCTTAAAGTAGATTTTCACAAAACCCATTTTTACTGGATGTCTACTCAAAAAAATAAACGAGCTTGCAAAATTTGAAGTCTAAATCAAGAAGTTTAAAAATGAATTTTTTTTAGGAATTAACCCAGTAACCATCATAGACTCAATTTCCGTAAGACCCGTTCTTAACGGATTTCAATTCAACAAAAGAAACATACATACCAAATTTCATTACTGTAGTTCTAGTACAGAGATGGCTAACGTATGACCCGTGGGGCAGGCACTGACAAATGATTGCTATGCAATCCCTTGTGTTTGCTTACGCAGGTTTATTTAGATTTTCTAATTTGTGTGGATTATTTATATTCTATTTGTATTTTTCCAAGCACTGCATTGGCACAAAAAGCAATTTAAATGCTGTCTATAGCCTTCAGTTTTATCATTACAGTTCCAAAGCTACGCAAATGTCAACAAATGTATATGAAAGTATGTACGAGGGTGAGACGGAAAATAAGTTTCCCTGTCGACTGTGGTCACAGTTGTGCATGAAAGTCAAAAAATAAAATGAGACATTAAAGATAAGACATAACTTTATTTTTCTACGTAAGTACCAAGTACATTGAGACATTTGTCATACCGCTGGATAAGCTTTAAAATGCCTTCCCAGAACAATTCAGGGATTTGCACACGGAAGAAGCGTTTACTTTTTGGAGGTTGGAACCATCAATGCTACGTGGTAGGTACTGTGACACCCTGTCGAAATTGAAGGGGACGATTCGGAAAAAGCGACCTAGGCTTTTCAAATCTGGCGTTTTGTTGTTGGATGATAATGCGAGTCCACACTCGTCGACGGCAATGCAAAACCATATTGTAATTGTTGGTTTGGAGCGCCTGTATCACAGTCCTGATCTCGCACCAAGTGACTTCCATCTGTTTCCGGCTTTGACGAAAAATCTCGCCTGAAGTCACTTTAGAAGCAATGCTGAAGTCAAACAAGCCATTAATCGCATCTTCCGTATGCAAAGCCCTGAATTTTTCCTGGAGGGACTTTTGAAGCTTATCTAGCAGTATGAAAAATGTCTCAATATTCTTGGTACTTACATTGAAAAATAAAGTTATGTCTTATCTTTAATGTCTGATTCTATTAATTTTTTTTTACTTTCATACACAACCCTGACCACAGTCGACAGGGGAAACTTATTTTCCGACTCCCCTTCGTAGTATTTGAAATAAAGCAAAGGGGTTTAGAGAATATCAAATAAAATGTATAATTTTACTCTCATTTTGTTTGGTAAAAAAAATCAACTAACCACAACAAATGAACCTATTTAAAGCCCTTTTTTCGGACCAAATGGACAAATGGAATGGTTCTGTTCAGTTCTGTCTATAGAAAGAGACTCCATTTGTCTCTGTTTCACCCTGTGAGGCGCCCTGCGCATGTCTGTTATTCTCGATACTAGCAATTTTTGGCTCGCAATTTAAGGCACGCATGTACCAGCGTCGAACTTAGTGGCATCCATTTCGAACATATTTAAAAGTAATATGTATTGATGTGTATGTATATTAGGGGTATGTTAACTCAAAATTGTCTTCTAATTACAAATATTTTTAAGTGTAGCTCTGTACTATGTCGGTGGTTAAAAATTAAAAACAAGCCATACATATCAAGTTGAATGGTTTGATAAATATAGTGTGATTGAAAGAAGTAAAATGGTTGCATGTGTACATCTCAGAAATATACTGTGTATTTTTTTGTAAAAATTTGTTAGGAAATGGCGTTTTAATTTACGTACAACATTTAAACGCCCTTTAATCAAGGTATCAGATCATGCCAGACATGTCATGAGTTGGAGCCCAGTACCATTAAAGACCCGCCGTGTAGGGAAGCGATGCACGTTAAATCTGTAAAGAGCTCAAATGTGTTCTCCCGTTGGTGTGGTGTGGTAGTTAGGAGAGGGAGTGCCAGCTCAGGTGTCGTCCTCGTCACTTGACCATGGTTCAAAATGACGGTCGCCAAAAGCCCCCGTGTAGCTTAACAGTGCGACGTTAATATTCACTCACTCACTTAAATGCTCTTTCTTCAGATTCGAAACTAGATTTGAGAATGCTTTGACTATGGTAATTAACACAGTAGGCAATAAACACAAATTGTCATATTGATAAAAAAAAAGTCACTACAGTAATTGTGATCTTAAAGTAAAGTTTAAAAACGGATGTCAGCAATTTTGGCTTTAAAAAGGCATGCCTGTTATTTATCCCGAATTATGGAGTATTTAATTGCTTTACAAGGTGAAAAGAAGTTTCAGTGCTCTAAAATAAAAGAAAGAAAAAGACTGGACACTAGAAAAACCGAGGAGATTTCGGGTTATACCTGACAAGATTGATGCCAAATGTTGATAATTAGTTGTTGAAGTATCAGGTTCATCCTTCACTTAAAAAATTTTGCTCAATTTCTATCAATTAAATTTTAATTTCATTATCATGTGTTTCTTATGTTTTAAACACTATACTTCCCTACAGTTAGACATTTAAATCTTTTAGAGTTAAGTATCTTAAAAAGTAAGTAGTTCTATAACAGCAGTCAAAAAGACATTTAAGTTGATAATTTATAAAAGTTCTATAGTAGGTAAGCAGGGGTGACCCCCAAAGCGAAAAACATGGCAAAGGGTCAATGAGATGAAAAGTTTGAAAACATCTGGTTTATTGAAACAAATATATGTTTCATTTTCTGCTTCGACCTATTGGTGGGAACTTCTGAATAGTGAAATTAAACCGAAATTTACCTTAAAAAGTTTGTCAGACCAAATGGTCTTGTCTTTATGACGCTGTTGAAGCCTTAAAAGATAATTATGGTAACATGAATATTCTTAAGACATTTAGTGACAATGAAATGAGAAAATTGATTTAAGAAAAGAGGCAGTGAATTTATTTAATAAATTAACAAAACTTGAAACTGCCATTTTAATTATATTTTGGGAAGAAAATTTTACAAAGATTTAATTCAGTTAACAAAAAATTACAGGCTCCTTGGTTTGGACATCTGTGAAGGGTATACGTTAATTATATCATTTAAAACGTTTATAAGCAATGTAGGACATGAATCACTAAAGGAGTATCAAGATGCAGCCACAAAATTAAGTCCTAGTATAGAAACAGAACATAACGATGTGAAAAAGAGACTGGTTATTTCAAAATTTGCAGATAAATCCACAGAAAAAGCTGTGTATGTGATAGGAAAATTTAAAAGAGACACGCTTATTGTGTGTGTGTTGCATTAGGCAAGCTAATCATTGTTTTAAATAGAAGAATATAGTAAGAAATTAAAAATTTTGATGGATTTGCAAGATCAAAGTAAGAAGAACGTCGACCTGGAGATGCACGCGCTATTATTGTTTACTAATCAGATGACGCAGACCAACAATTAGTAAATGAAGGTGTTCAATTCAAAACTTATCTAAAACAAACTGAGCTAGAGTCTTATACTTGTAGTGATACGTTCCATGTAATTTTTAAAAAGAAACTTGTTGATATTTTTCCAAATTTGTATACCATTTTTCTATCGCTCCCTATTACTAGTTGTGAAATGGAGCGTGTGTTCTCTAAAATGTTCTACATAGAAAACAAATATAGAACAACTAGCTGGTATACCCGTTCTTCGCACGGGTGAACTGAAAAATTAAACAACACAGATTGAAGGAAAAAGAAGTTTTTAATGAGTTAATTTTATGTGAATTGCAAATTAAACAAAAAACGTTTTTTGCATATCTCAGCTAAACAAAAAAAAAAAAAAAAAAAAAGAAAAAAAAACACCTTTGTTAAATTTTAAGTATGTAGATCTAATAGCTGATAAAAAGGATTATTTTATTTATAATTCCTCGCAACACTCTTGAGGGTCGATTTTTCAAAATACCTCCCTAAGCTGATCTCTGCTCAGCAAAAGTAACACATTGTTAAAAGTGTTGCGTAATGAACGCTTAAAATAGTGTAAATAATTTATATCTCAAAGTGTAATACATTAATATTACTTTCTGTTGTATTTATTTTATTTTAAAATTGCAATATTCGCAAGCGACGCCGTTTTTTAATTATAATGGCGATTCAATGAAAAACGTAGCGAAATGTTAACGATAGAGTCAAGTTGGCAAATGCCTAGCTACTTTCGTAGCTCGAGCTTTATTAGAGCTTTGTAAGACCCGCCGTGTAGGGTGCGATGCATGTTAATGCTTTAACTACTGCATTATGATTTGCTGCAGTTTTTATCATGCAATATTTTTTTGGATCACTACATAGAAAATTAAGGGAAATAAATAAACAAAATACTCCACTTGGGAAAATTTAATCCGTTAGAGCTAATAAATTAATTAAAGATATTCCACTGTAGTCAAATCATTTTCCAAGGTCTTCACTAACATACAAAAACATAAGACACTTAAATTTTGACATAAACTATTTTTTCGGGACAAAAATAATAATCTTTGCAATCCGCTGAAAACGCAATATCTGCTACAAAACTGTTCGGCTTCCCCGCTAAAATACTCATCATAGAACCCGTGCTGCCATATATCTTGGAAGAGTGGATTTCAAAGAATATTCCTGCTAAGTATTGGTATAATATTCCTTCCAAGTTGGTGTGGTGTGGTAGTTAGGAGAAGGGGGTGTCAGCTCAGGTGTCGTCCCCGTCACTTGACCATGGTTCAAAATTACGTGATACGTTGCCAAAAGCCCTCGTGTAGCTGAACAGTGCGATGTTAATATTCACTCACTCACACACTCCAAAAAATACAGTACAGTAGTTATAATTATTTTTATACTGAAAAACGCAATATCTGCCTATTCAGTTAAAATATTCTAGCGTTATAATTAACTACTAACCACAAACAAATTTTGAAAATTTGTCCAAATGATGCAGTGTGAAAGAAAAAGTTTATTTACTTTAAGTACCAAAACCCATAAAAGCATTTATTTTGAAAAAAAAGATTAATTTCTTACTACCAAATGTGCATAGTAAAATCATAAAAAAAAACATTAAAATAAAGAGATATTTATAACAACCTCTCCCTTCAAAACTTAGTTTTAATTTGAAATAAAAAAAATAGGCATTATTCTGATCACAGCAATTAATTAGAAGCGAGTCCCTTGCGTAGCCAAAATAAAAAGAGTTTTTCGCAAACAAAAGATAGATATATGCTGACGTGGGCATTTTTGCAGTGCATGCCAGAATTGCTGGCAGATGGCAGAATTTTTTCCTACTTACTTGACAAATATCATTATATTTTGAACACTTCTCACAATATCTTTATAAATTATAGCCACACGATATCTTTATAATGTGTTATTCTGATGTATAAGCTATATTACTGTAAAGTTTCATTAAAATCCATTCAGTTGTTTTTGCGTGAAAGACCCACAAAGATCCTCACAAACTTTCACATTTATAATATATATTAGATATTAGATGATAAATACTAGTCTTAATTATTTATTACTTCTTTGTATATTAATACTGATCTCACCAAAGACTTGAAATGTGATAGGCAAATAAAAGAATTTGTCGCACAATAGTGTACAAATTATTTTTTGGAAATTATGTAATTGTTTATAACGTATTTAAATTGTTTGAAATAAAAAGACCCTTAAATTTCGTATATTTTTTAAATTTTCCCACTCAAATTTTTTTAGAAAAATGGCAAAAACTTAATTATTTAGGGAGACCCTCAGATATTGTTAGCAGAGGGTTCCCAAAAGTCACAGTCCGGCCCTGGGGTAGAGGTACTTAATAAATCAGAAAAGAAAGATAGATAACATTAATAATAATGCTTGCAACCTTCCTCCTGTAGTGTTTGAACGCTAATGTGTGCGTGTGACGTCAGAAGCCCGGCACTGGCGTGGAGACAAACTGAAAAACAAACTTTTGCAAATGCTGACTCGTTCATTTCATTATTTCAATAAAACAGTTCGAGGATTTAAATTCACTTACTTACAACAGGGAAAAGACATCAAAGAGACGTTATTTTAACATCGTGCGTGAATTGGCCATCTCCTTTAGGGATTTGGCGAAAGCTCTAATTTCATCGTTTCCCTGCGACATATAAAGAGTGTTTTTTTCCAGGTATAGAAGTTTAAGTTGGCATTACTTTCCAAGATGGCGACCGATTTAACAGCTGTCAAGTGATTTATTCTCAGTTTGGTTTGGCAATTCATCATGAATAGACTAACGCCTGAACAACGCTTTTAGATTCGTCGAATGGGCCTAAAACGAGATTGCCATTGTTCCCGATTTTCATAAGCGAATTTTCTTTAGCGATGAAGCGCACTTCTGGTTGAATGCTACGTCAACAAACAAAACTGCCGCATTTGGAGTGAAGCTAATCCACAAGTGTATGTCGAAACATCGTTACATCCAGAAAAACTGACTGTTTGGTGCGCTTTATGGGCTGGTGGAATCATTGGTCCGTACTTCTTCAAAAACGATGAAGGCCACAACGTTACAGTCAATGGTGATCGGTATAGAGCCATGATTACTAACTTTTTCATTCCTGAATTGAACAATCGTGATGTCCAGGAGCTGTGGTTCCAACAAGACGGCGCAACATGTCACACAGCTCGTGCCACAATCGATTTATTGAGAGACACGTTTGGTGACCGCCTAATTTCACGTTTTGGACCTGTGAATTGGCCTCCAAGATCTTGTGATTTAACACCGCTAGACTATTTTCTGTGGGGCTATGTAAAGTCAATGCATTGGTCTATGCGGATAAGCCACAAACGCTTGACCATTTGGAAGACAACATTCGCCGTGTTATTGCCGATATACGGCCACAAATGTTGGAAAAAGTCATCGAAAATTGGACGTCCAGATTGGACTACATCCGTGCCAGCTGTGGCAGTCCTATGCCAGAAATCATATTTAAAATGTAATGCCACAAGATTATCTTTCGAATAAAAAAAATTCATGTCAATTGAATAATACATCGTTGTTTTATTGCAATTTAAAGTTCTATACCTCTAAAAAAAAACACCCTTTACAAGGCTCAAAAGATCTTTGACTCTCCAACTTGATTGTGAAATCAGAAAGGAACTTAATTTGGAACATTCCTCCTTGGAGTTCCTTCAGGAGCCCCTCATTCCAAAAACCCTACCAAAGAACACCTGTTTCAAATTGGAATTGTTGCAGCCATGTTCCAAAAAAGAAGACCCTGTAACTCTCAGACAAAAAGGACTTGAAACGATAGAAATACTCTCTCAAGATAACTTTGCAATCACCTACACCGATGGTTCCTCAGACAGATCCCTCAGCAATGGAGGTGCCGGGATCCTCCTCCCAGATGGTAATAACTACAAACACAAAATTAACACAGGCATAATCACCTCAAACTTCACAAGTGAACTCATGGCGATTAGAGAGGCCCTTATATTATACCAAAGAGACCCACATGTTATTGATTCTACAGAAGGATTAGTAATCTTCTCAGATTCTAAATCAGCTATAGAAGCCATAAGAAACGGAGAGACCAACATATCCTGTGATATTATTACCCTTCTAGAACAGCTGCACAGCAAAAGAAAATCCTGTATCCTGCAATGGATACCCGCACATGTCAACATTGAGGGTAATGAATGTGCAGATATATATATAGAGAGAGAGAGAGAGAGCCTCGCCAAAGATGCTAGAGACATGGATCATAAGTGCACCACCATCACACTTGACGATGCTAACGCAGTAGCCAAACATTGAATTATGAATCGCACTTTTAAAAAACCCCTAGTTACGGAATTTGACTGTCCACGAATTATAACATCCACAATTGCCTGTTTGAGAACTGAACACCTTAAGGGCATGAAGATTCACCCAAACAAGACAAGATCATATGTTCAATGCAAACACTGCCCAGATCTTCAACTCACGCCCAATCACATCTTGGAATGCCCAACCGTCGCAACAAAGTTACTAAAAATGGGAATGGCCCCTCTGAGGGACTCTTTGCGGGAAATCCTGTACAGCCCTAATACTCCCAGAATGGCAGTGGCAGTGATCAAGACTTTCGACGGAATTTAGTGATATCTACTGCATTTATTCATGGACACGAGAACAACAACAACTCAAAGACCTCGGAGTTCCCATAACTAAAGGACATGCGTTGAAGAGCTATCATTAAGAAAAATTAAAGCTTTGATACTGGCTTCTTCACACAGATCACTCCCCCTGTTGGTGGAGCAACCCTTTGACAAGTGTTTGACATTGAAATCATAAAGAAAATTGGGCTTTTGTTAGTCAAATCTAGGAAATTATTCAGTAGTTGTGCCTGGTTTGGTGGGTGGTGCATATTGAAGATGTCAATTGGCCTTTTCTCCTTATAATGGAAATTACTCTGCAGCTCTAGATTAGTCATACTCTGGTAGTGGTGATCTTTTGAAAGTAATATCTCTTAATTAGGAAGATCAACCCACCACAGCCTTTGCTGGGTCTGTTCATATGATATACCAAGTAACCCTGTAACTTAATGTAATGCTCCCTGAGCTTAGTTTCTTGTACTCCCAATGTACTTTGTCCATTCTTGTCATTTGGAGGCAGTGAGCAGGAGGAGGAATGATTCTTATGGAGTGTCAATTTGATTAAATGTTCAAATTGACCAATATGCAAAGAAACCTTTAAATATTTTTATAAATCTTATTGTAAATAAAATTGTTTCTCTCATCACTTTCCAAAACTCTTGTTTTTTTTTATAAGATTTATATGTGAATAGTGAGAGATCAAATAACATGTTGTAAATTAACCTGAACTATGCGTTCATGAATGGAAATTAGTAAGCCTTTATGAAGTAGAAATATAAATCCTTGAACCACATTCAATATCATTTCTGTCTCATATTACTCATATCCAGTTATGCAGAAATAGAAACTGTACAAAAAATACCAGAAATATTACCATCAAAAAATTTTCTTGTTCAAATTGCTTTCAATACACCTTAAGCATGGTTAATGTTAGAAGCCCATTGGCCGACGAGTGGTCAGTGCATCACGCTTCCATGCCACAGGTCCGAGGTTCGAATCCCGGGCTGGGCAAGGTTGACTCAGCCTTTCATCCCTTCAGTGGGTCGTCAAATAAGTACCAAGCTTGCTTGGGAACTTAACACTGGGTTTCACATCAGACTGACCACCTGACCAGAACATCTGCTCATGTACCTCAGGGCCCAAGGTCATGTATACTGAGTTGGGCACAGTAGGCCTTGACCCTCATGGGCTGTTACACCACTGAATTGAGTTATGGTTAATGTTAAATAAATCAGTAAAATACTGGGCATTTAAGTTCTGTTTCCTCTTTTACAAATCTTTTCAAATGTTCTCAATTAGTATGTAGTGAGGGCAATTAAGCATAAAGCAAAGAGAATTTTCTTATGTTCTTATACATTAGAGGATCTTACCTATTTAAAATGCATTTTATTTGGCAGCTTCTGGGAAAACTAACTTTTAATATGGCACATACTTCGTATTAGCTGCTTTTCAGTTTTTTAAAATGCTTTATTTTTTTACATATATTGTCAAGGTGTATTGTAGGTTGTTTTGGAGATTTTTTAATAGGTTACCTTGCAGTCAACGATCATTCGTTAATTTTTAGCAAAGCTTTGAATAAGATAAGTAATGAATATTGTTGAATTTGTATTAGCAATTATATTTATGAACTGAATGATTGAGTTTATAAATATATGTTCATTAAAATATAAATGTATTAAATGCAGATAGGTAAAAAGATAAGAGTGTGAACAAATAATGTATGTAAAACTTTTTATTCTGTAATGTTGTTTTTTTCTCCCTCATAGAAAGATGCACTATCCTCCTGAAACAGCAAGTATTATGCTAATAGCTAGAATGATAGCAACAGTCAAACAAGTAATCACTTATTTATCTATTTATTTACTATGTAAAAAGTAATTTGTGAGTATTTGTATAATCCAATGTAAGCATTGTAGATTTTGAAAAAGCGTTTTTGCGAGAAGTTAAAATTTAATTAAATGTCATTCAATTTTAATATTCTAATACAGTGATTCCCAAAGTGGTCTATATAGACCCCTAGGGGTCTATGACAACTTGCAGGGGGTCCACATCAGCAAAAAAATAATTGGGGGTCTATGAGGTGTAAATGGGGGTCTACGATACTGGATGCTATTAAACCAGATCGTGACTTCAATTTTAAAAGGAAATTTAATCAAGTTGAGACTAGACTTGCCTATTTAACAGATTTATTTACTAAATTGTATGAGGTTAATTTGCAGTTACAAGACAACACAGCATAAGTTTTATTAAAACAAGGACCACATTGCAGCGTTTCTTGCCAGAATTAAGCTAAATTAGTACTACTCGTACGTAGCTAAAGGAGTAAAGGAGCTACTCGTACATCACAAAATTTTCCCAGTTTCTCAATTGTCACAATCTACCAGAAAAAAGACGTTTTGACCCACGTTCAACATTTAAATGCCCTTTTAGATTTTGAAACTAGATTTGAAAATGTTTTGGCTATCGTAATTCCACAGTAGGCAAAGAATTTATATATAGTCACTTTGGAAAAAAAAGTCAGATTACACAAGAATTAGGCACTAGGAATAGGCAATAATGAAGATCTTGAAAGTAAAGTTTAGAAACGGATGTCAATAATTTTGGCTTTAAAAAGATATACCTGTTATATTTATTCCATTTTATGGAATATCTTGAGAATGTTTTTAATTGTTTTTCCGATTGAGACAGTGCGCTTACCAATCTCCAAAACAGAAAATGAAGAAAAGACTGGACACTATTAACCGAAGGGATATTTAAGGTTAAACCTGACAAGATTGTTGTCAAATGTTGAAAATTTGTTTTCACATGCCCAGATTCATCGCTCCCACAAAAAGCATTTGTTGCTCAATTATTTCATGTAACAGTTATTTCATGCATTAATTTAATTAATTAACATGTGTTGTCTTAAGTTTTAAACACCATACTTCACTACAGTTAAAAATTTAAATCTTTTAAAGGAAGTAACTCTATACCTGTAGACAAAAGCACATTTAAGCTGATGAATTTGCAAAAATTTAATATTAGGTAAGTAGGGGTCTACCCCAAACCGAAAAACCTGTCAAAGGAGTCTATGAGGCAAAAAAATTTGGGAACCTCTGTTCTAATACAATAGTAATTTTTTACTTGAATTGGTTAATTGCTTCTGATCTGCAGTAAGCTTCAAATTTATTTACTTATGTCATTTTAATATTAAAAGGAAAAGTTATAAATTAAGTGATTATGAATTGTGTAGATACAATTCTTACTATCTTTATATAATTTGATGAATTAAATGTGTAGTTGATTTAGTTGTCACATGTTACATTTTGAAGAAGATTCCAAAACATTCCGATTACATTAGTGTTGGTGGCTTTATATATCCTATATTAAATTTTATTTCATCTGTTACAGTTACAAAATATTTCATTTTATTTTCAAATCATTGCATGTGGTTTATTGATATATGTGTACAGAGATTGATTTCTTAAGATTTTTTTTAATTGGATTTGTAATTTTTTTTTAATAGGTTTGTTATTTAGCTCCAATAGTTCTGGAATAGTGATCCAATATATTCCTAAAAGCAAGATGCTTTTTTTAGGGGGGTCTTGAATGGACCAACAAAGAAAGAATTATTAATCTTAAAAGGAAACTATTAAAATTAAGATTACAATACATATTTAATCAATTGTACCATTGCCCAAGCTGAATACTTTATTTTATCTTTTTATATTATTTAATTTAGTTTCAATCCAAGAATCAAATTAGCATTTGAGGACATTGGGACATAGTTGATGCAACCGATCATAGATCCGTGGTGTGTAATTGATCACAAATTTTCCTTATTTTCTATGACTCTTTGTGTGCTTAGTTATTCCATCATTTAGCCATTTTAGCTTTGTATTCAGAGACATCTACTTCAGTAGGAGAAGCAAGAGGGGTAATATGCTCTTAAAATGCAGTAGTTAGGCAAAAGAATTTATTGATGTCCCCCCCCACACACACACACACACTCACAAAGAGGGAAACATACTTCAAGCCACCTAGGCCTCTGTAACAGCTTTTGCATTCATGTAGTTAAAACTAAATTCCACACTGCACCCTAATATTGGAACATTACATATCTAATTTGCTAGATATGTGGCAGGTAAGAAATGAAGCATGAATCAAGAACTCTATTCTTACAAATTCATAGTTAGAATTGACTTTGGATTTTCCAATTTCGGTTAAAGCTGCAAGCTTGTTGTTATCGCCGAAATTTAGTATTTAAATAGTAGACCCATCCCTGATCACCTATAATTTCTCCGAGTGTTTATCTTCAGCATAATTTCTTAAACTATGAATTTATTTACTTTGGAAGTCTCAGCAGATTAATAATGCTTTTGCGATTATCAATCTCGCCTAGTAATCAGTTCAAACAATGAAACTTTCCATTTCATGTAAAGAATTAATGTTCAAGCTGTTAAGACTCCAGTTTTCATAGGTCCAGAAAAGAAACCAGTCCTCTGGTGGCTTTATCTGTTACTCACACTTTTTACAGTGTGATGGATATTGACATGTTCTCCAATAAAATCCTAGCCTTTTCCTTTTATTCCCTTTATTTCCTTTTCATTTGTTTATAAATTTTGGCAAATCTGAAATAAATGACAGTGGGCTCGTGAAGACTCTTTAAGAGATTCAGTCGAAGATTTTTCTACATGATGATTAGCCACTGTTGTATCATAGAATCATAATTCCTTTTGTATAGTACACTGCAATTCGTTATGTAAGTTTAATATTCGAAACTTTTCTTAAATACTTTGACTGTGAATAAACTGCTTTAAAGATAAACTGCTTATCATTTCTCTAGAAGCTCTGAAGTAATTTCATTACTATCCAGAAAAAGGCTATCATTTCAAGATATTGGAATGTTCATAGTCACTCTTTGGACAAAATGTCATTCTTGTAACATTTCAAAACTCATCTTCAAGAAGGATCTTTTACATAAGTGGACCATGGTAGTTCATTCTGACTGAAAGGTTTTCAAGGTTTTTTAAGATTCTGAATATTCCAATTATCAATAGAGGATACTTCATCGGGAGAGCCAAACTCATTCAAAGGGTTTTCCTTTGAATGAGCTTCTGAAAGGTTCGAATCGACCTCTCAAGAAGATTATTTATATACTAAACAAATACAAACACAGAATGGTCCTGAATGAGGGACTGTTCCCAAGATTCTTGAAAATAGGGGAAACAATATAAAATACAGTAAAAGTACAAAGAAAGCCACCTACACACAGATGCTATCTCACTAACTAGACAGGAAAATTCTTGAAAAACAAATGATGCAAAGGGAAACTACTCCTAAAAGATAATACAAAAACAAGGAGGGGGGATTGCAGAATAAAAGAGAGTGGAGGTCCAATTTTTCCCCCCTATTATATTTTTGGAAAGAAAGCAAGAGAGACAGTTCCCTTGTAGTAACAGTGCATAGACTCTCACAAATGAAAGATATAGTTTCCCCTCAAGCAAAACAGGGGAGGTGCATCCCATCAAAATGGGGGGGGCCTTTAGGTGTGACTAGAGAAGAAACCTTGGGCAAAAGGGGAAGTGACACCACAAAAGCACATCCACCCCACTCCCAATTTCTTTTCGCCCTAAGAGGAAGGAAGTAACTGCAAGGACAGAATATGAGCCCTTAAATGAGAGAAAGGGGAGGGACCTTTGGAGTAGCAGAAGGAAAGTGGGGGGAGTCGACACTGGACAAAAGACAAGAGGGGACCAGCAAAAGCAAAGATTATTTTTTAGGTGAGTTAAAAAATAGCAAGATCCAAAGGCCAGAAAATGGAAAAAAGAGGGGGGAGAGAATTTAAGATAACCTGTCGTATATAGATTTGGAAATAATTAAGCTAGAAATTTATTGGGAATAGTGTGATTGATTAATAATAGATCAAGGGGAAAGACAATTCTGACTGGGTTTAACAAGGTGATCAGCAGTGTTGGGGCAGTTGAATACGTAATGGTGCCGACCCACATACACAATTTGGGGAGAAAAGAGATTGAACCTGTGCAAGTAAGTGGGGAAAGGGCAGTGTCTAGTTAAGAAATGGACCAAATATTTAGAGATGGGAATATTAATGTTAGGGTTATTAAAGAGCTTGGCCCTTAATTCCGTATTGCAATCATTCCAAGAGGAGGTCCAACACTAGGATAAATTTATTTAATGAACTAGAAAGAATGGAACAGGGAGCAGGAACTGAAAACACTTCACCTTCATATACAGCCTTTTTTTGGGGGGGACAAAAATCTGCATAATCATTATAGAAGTTATTGTTATGATCATTGACCCAGTAAAGATTGAAGTAGCACCTGAATTGAAACAATTTTAATAACTGGATTTATTTGTAAGAATCTTAAAGAGAATAGAGGAGAAACTATCGGTATATAAATGTGAGTTTCAGTATTATACTGCCCAACAGATCGATAGCAGAGAACTCTGCCTGAAAATATATGTTTTAAAGGGAGAGCCCAGGTCAAAATTACACTAGGTCAAACCAACCACAGGATCGTTTTTTAGAACCATCAGTGTACACACTCAGACGAGCCCTCAAAAAGTGTTAAAATGAAAGGAAAGAAAATTTGGAGAGATCTGATGAAGAGAAGTCCAACTTCAAAGGTAGGATAAGACCGGGTAGCTCATTTCTGTTCCACATTTGGAATTTAAAGTAGAATGAAGGAGACATCCTGGAGATGATATTTAGAGCATCTGTAGAAAAGGTTTTACAAGCTTTGGTGATTTTTTTTATAAGTTAATCATTGGAATTGGATAAAGGTCTGAGATTCACCCCTGCTCCGTAAGGGATGATTGGCTGCACAACAGATAAATGCTGGTGACAGTTTCTTTTGTTTTGCTTTGAAAAATTTGGATGGATAGGCAAATGCTCTTTCCTTGCCATTTTGAATGCAATTATTCTGCATAAATATCATATCCATTAGTGTCTGAATGTATCTCAGCTTAACAGATGTTGTCTTGAAACAGTCTCTGGTTAGCAATTTCTTGGAAGAGTAAGATTCTTTCTTAAGAGTGCAGGATGAAAATTCTGTATTTTTACCATATAGGTTATATGCGGGGGTTTCCAATGTCAGGGAAATTTTTAATAAATCATTAATGTAAGCATAAATGTAGAAAAATTTGAAATCCATCTTTGAGAAAATTCTTGCAGTAGCTCGGCAGTCCAAATAATCAATGCGTAATAGATAAACATAGATTTTTGGTAATCTTGTTCAATCTTCTGTTACCTGACAAAAAAAAGCTCCCTGAATGGTGAATCCACTTCCACCCAAAAGCCAATAAAAAAGCCGCGTCTTTGAGGCCAAAGGAAGATTTTGACAGTGCGGGTTCTCTGCGTCATTCGTTTTTCACTCCCACCCCTGAACTTGAAATAAAGTTGGCCACACTGCGCTCCGGCTTGCCAGGCCAGTCAGTGGTCAATGCAGAATTTTTTCTCATTTTATACAAAAAAAATCACACTACATTTTGAAATAAAGATTTTTCTCACACCAATTTAATTACTTTATGCGTTTTACTTAAACTTTAATATTTTTTCTCAAAACAAGTTAAATTTAAGTTTAATTATTGAGATCTTTAAATGCTTCAAAGGGCTAAGGTAAAGCCGAACCCAAGCAACTCTCATTTTTCCCATGCCAGGAGTTTGAGCTTCCCTACGGGAAGCAGGTACTCTAACACAAGGTCACTGACTCGTGGCTGACGTAACATGAGTTTGAATCTAGTACCGCTGAAGATTCTTAGTGTAGAGGCGGCTGATGCAGTTAATTCTAATGAGGCTGAAACGTCCTCCCTTTGCTGTGATGTGGAAGTTAAGAGAGGGAGTGCCAGAGCTCGGGTGTCGTCCTCGTCACTTGAGAGTAGTTCAAAATTAAGGTGTTGGTCACTAAAAGCCCTCGGTACCTTAACAGTACGACATAAATGTTCACCCACTCCAACAAAAAGTGCCATTCGCCCTTTTTCATCACAAGCACTACTAAAGTTGACCATGATTTAACATTTTCTTACATCATCAATTATACTTAATCTTCCATTACATGCCTCAGCGTCTGATAATACAGTTATCTTTCATCTTTATTAGAGCGCTGTCATTTCTGTTGATCATGTATTTTGCTGTAATGTACCTAGATTTCTTGATATGCTCTATTGAAGTCAAAATATTACTAAGTATTTCAAGCAAATTCAATAGCTCATTTTCCTCAGTTATGATTACCTCAGTTTCTAAAAGTTTCAATTTTTTCAAGCTCCAAGCTGTTTGAACTGATGTTCCTGATAACTTTTTTGAATTATCATTCAATAAGAAAACGATGCCATTTCTTATCATTACAAATTTGGCTGTTTGTCCCCTTTGATACCGTTTAGGGTCATCGTAATCTGCTACCCACATTTTACTGCAAAAGTTTTCAACTTTAATGATTGAGTCTGGATAGATTTTTTTTACCAGTAATAGTCAGTCTAATCTACATTTTCTTTTTCTGGACTAGTGCCTAGAATTGTTTCATTGTATTGACTTCAATTAGATAATTTCGGGAGGCAAATAAGGAGCAATCTGATTTGACTCTGTTAAATGAAATGATTTTGGTATTTCATAGTTTAATTCTAATCTAGCAGCATCTTTGGCATGGAAAAAATTGAAAAAATGAGTCAATGTTGAAGTGTTTACAATGAAATAACATAAAATAGATATCTTTTAGGCCACATCAATACTTTTATTTGTGGTATTAAAGGAGGAAATATGTAGTACTAAAGTTTTTTTCTGGGAAAATTTTTAAGCAATTTTTTTGAGTATATTAGCTTAAACACACAAGAGTATAAAATTTGCATCAAAAGCTCTTTTTTGCGATCGTTTTTTTTTTTTTTTTTTTTACCTGGCGTATAACGCAGACCTCGAAATTTTGGTCTTGTTTTTGTGTTAAAAGGGCACGTTATACGCTGGATTTTAAGGTAATAGAAGAGGGGAAAAATGTCTTATTAACACTCTTTTATAAGTTTCACTTGTATGTAATGGAATCTTTGAACTAGATTTTCTCCCACTTTAAAAGGTCAAATTAATTCAAAATTTTGCACACTTGTCAAGGATCGATGACAATACGATAATTTCATAATTTTGTTTCATTGTCCTGGAGTATCAATTTCGAGATTTGGCGACTAATTCATTATATCGTTTCCAGATTTGGCGAGTAGTTCCATGTTCCATTTTCAGATTTGGCAATTAATTCCATACTCAATTTTCAGATTTGGCTACTAATTCCAGATTTGGGGACTAAAAGGTTAAGCTACAACCCTATAAAAGCGAAAACACATTTGCATCAGCAATTTCTTACCATAATATAAACAATATTGTCTAGTTTTTCTGAAATGGAAAAAAAAATAAAATTTATGATCTAACACACAGTCAGTAGCGCGCACAAGAATTTTTCAAGGGGGGAGGTCCGGGGTTGTAAGTTCACCATTCTTGTATCATGCTCCTTTTGATTTTGTCGATTTTCGGGAACAAAATACAGTAAAAAAACTGATTATTGAATCAATAATTAGCATTAATTAATAAGATTAATCTTTAATAACAAATACTTAAATTTTTCGTACTATATGCTTAGAATTATAATCAATCAAGAAAAAAATCAAGGGCTTTTGGAGGGTCAGGAACACCCCCTGCCTTGTGTGCACCACTGAACACGGTGTTTCTCAAGGGTAGGGTGGGTGCGTAGTTTTTCTGAAAATGGAAATAAAAAGGACTCGTGCATGTGAATAAAAATAATTTATATTCTTACTGCTAAATATTTTTTATTTTTGTAAAAAATATTTATACGTTTATAGAAGTGATGATATGAATTAACACTATAGCAATACATTTAAAAGGTGATAAATTTATGTTCTAACTGCTAAATATTTTATTGATAAGGTGATAATACGATTGACATTTAATATTTCTTAACACACTTTTATTAGTTAGGCGTGTATCTATAGAGACGGAATCTTTGAAATCTAACTGATCCAAGGCCCCGTAAATGGAGAGAATAGACTTGTATAGACCCATTTATTAATATCCATTGAAGAGCAAGACTAATTCCAGCAGCCACATAATTCCGGCTCCAAATATCAAACTAAAGGATAAAAATTCAACAAAGAATAAATGATAGTTTTAAATACTAAAAAAACAGGCTTTTATTGTAGATCAAACTACAAATTGAAAAATAAATTATAGTTTTAAAAAAGACTAAAAACGTTTTTACTGTGAATTGAACTAAAAAATAAAAATAATAATTCTTAATCTATACTAATAAAAGGAACTTTTCGACTGTGTGTTTCACCTCTACCGCACATAATTATTCTAGGTCCTGATGATGTGCACTACGAAATATTTTTTTCGAAATTCCCTTTAGATTTTTTTAAAATTAAATTTTTAAGTGATTTTTCCATTTTTTTTCAACAACTGGGTTTTTAGTTAGTTGTTTTGGCAACAGTCTCATTTGTTTTGCTTATCCATTTGATCATTCCGAACCATTTTTACATTCAATGCATTTGATCTTTTTTCGTAATTTCAAAAAAAAAGGATGGAATTTAATTAATGTTATAATTTCTACTATATTCTAGGTTACTTCATATTTATTTGTTTATTTTATTCATGTTTCAATTTTTTATATTTAAAATTTTCTTCCACACCTCTTACAATCTGTACTTCATATAGATTTTATGCATGTACATTTCTATGATATTTTCTTTAGTTGAAAAAAAAAGGTGATCGCTTTTCTTCCTTCATCAGCAGATGCTGATCAATGTTGAACATCATGAAAAATATGCGCAGTTATTTAGACTCGCATTTCAATGGTGAAATGAATTTAAAAAAATGTACGATATTAAACAATCTGTTGATACTAAAAAAACAATGCAAAAAAAAATATCAGATTAGCGTAAAATCCAGCATATAATGCTCACCTATACTTTTGAGCTGCATTTTTTAATGTTTGTTATGTTCGCCATATAATGCCCACCCTCTTTTTTACGAGGAAACCTCAAATGTACTTATGCAATGATCTCATGTTTTGAAGTCATTATTCCAAGGTATAGAAAAAAATAGTATACTTCTATATAGAATTACAACCCTTTAAGTTCATAAGGAGTGTCATTTATTTTAAATAAACAATATTTCAATATTTGTAGAAGCCTTAATTTTTTTCTATTCTCATCTTTTTTTTTTTATTTTTAAAGCTGTTGAACCCATAAATTTCGATTTAATTTTTTTTGCTTAAAGTGGGCATTGTATGCCAGATTTTATGGTATGTAGGATTTTCTGTTATTTTTTTGTTGTTGTTGAAAACTGTTTGGGGCTTCATTGTTTAATGTTCCTCCTGACAAAAAAATTCATGTAGTTTTTAGCTAATTGTACATAAACATATGCATTGTATACCTTTTTTACATTTTGTTACGAATTTTGTGTAAATAATTTGTATTTGGGAGTTTAATGCATTTATATTACTCTGTTATATTTATTTCATGTTAAAATTGTACTATTCACAAGCAATGCCAGCCCTTACATTATAATGGTGATTCAATGAGAACTTGGCGGTAGAGCCAAGTTGGCATCATTTTTGGCGACCATGGTGGCGAGTTCGGAACCCTCTGAAATCTTCTAGAAAGTAAATCTCTCCACTAGTGTCACGTTCAATGACACGAGCGGTTATATTTCTAGAAGTTTCTGTCGCGCATATAAAAAGGATGCTCGCCGGTACGGCGAGGAGTCTTGATTAAGCCAGCGAGTAGTGAGGATTGTTTTGACTAGCGATTAGCTCGGCTGTGCTTGTGAATAATCTTTACGTACGTGTATTTTTAAACACTGGTGATTGTGTTTGATTGCTGTTGAAGGTGTGAAGACCTTCGGATATTTACCCTGTGAATACTGCTGCTGAATCCTGTATTTAAAGGATTGGATTTTCCATAATAAATTCACATCGCTCTTAAAGAACTGTTTATTTTCTTTCTGATTGTTTTGCATAAAATCCACGAACCCGGATCTACGTAACAATATAAATACATTGCTATAATATTTTCTGTCATTGAAAATTAAGATTTTTGCTATTCTTTCATCGACAAATTCAATGTTTTCTTCATTGTAGAAAAATATTTCTTGGAAGTATAACCGAAAGAAAATGTCACTAAATTCAAACTAATTGCTATTCAAAGATTGGTAATATTGTGGACCATGCTTTTTTGTATGTCACTGTTTACGGCCTTATGATCATGACCAATAAGATCTCATCTTTGTTTTAAATTTAAAAAATCAGAAAATTTTTGTAACAAAATGCTATTTGCTGAGCTATGACAAGTTTACCTTGAAAAAATATTCTCGTATTTTCTTTTGGATTCCTTTAGATTCAATGTTAACCTGATTTTTTTTGTCACAAATTAATTTTTTCTTCTGACAATCTTGCAGTTTATAAATATATCATTTGTGATAAAAAAAAAAGAGTTTTTGCAGAAAAAATATGCTCCTTGAAAAGATTTTCTCATATCATCTCCTT
Organism: Trichonephila clavipes; assembly: GCA_019973935.1. NCBI lineage: Eukaryota > Metazoa > Arthropoda > Arachnida > Araneae > Nephilidae > Trichonephila > Trichonephila clavipes. The sequence continues at coordinate 850,311 of BMAU01021280.1, read as the reverse complement.
TTGGATTTCTTTAGTATTCACTGTTGATGTGATTTTACATCTGATGGTTTACTGTTGCTTCTGATAATCTTTCTTATGTAGTTTTTTGGAGATCATATACATATTTTATTTTAACATACTGCCCTTATAATATATAATATATATATATATATATATATATATATATATATATATATATATATATATATATATATATTTCAATTATTACTATAGTTATTTATGATTGCATTTACTCATTTGTTTGCTCTTGCAATAGAATTACAATTGCTAATAGAAATATTGCAAAAAAGTATTGTTTGAATAATTAATTTTTTAGCAACATATTTAATTGTTTGTATCATTCAGTACTGTTGTTGATTTTAGATTATTTCCATGTGGATCTATTTTAGATAGATTTTTTATTTTAGTTCATACTAATTTAATTTTTTAGCATTGAATTACATCTGCAATTACAATATTACACCGTTCCTCATGTAATACTAATTTAATTTTTTTCCTGTTGATGGCTTTCTAATATTTCTTATTTATGATATTGTTTTGTTAATCAGTTTATCATTATTATTTTTTTTCTTTTGGTTTATCTATTTCAGGTTATTTCGCCCATAGTTCAATATATTACTTTTCTGATATAATTTTATTTCTATTTGCATTCAGTCATTTCTGTTTACTGTATAGCATGCTAATATCCTCTTATATTCAAAAATATTTGTTTTTTATAATTATTATTTAAATACTCATCATAGAACCCGTGCTGCAAGAAATATATCTTGGAAGAGTGGATTTCAAAGAGTAATCCTGCCAAGTATCGTCAGATTATTCGTAAAAACGGTTATTCTATATAATTTTAAAGTGAGTGGTACTTATAAGTACCATTGGTCACACAAAATAAAGGGTTAAATGATTTACTAAACACAGTGGAATGAAAAACAGAAATTATAATAAAATACTAAAATATTTTTATCAGACATTATTCTTTTGTTTTTGAATGTTTTTTTAGTGAATGTAAACATATATATAAGGAAAAGCCTGTATATATATATATATATATATATATATATATATATAGCAGTAAATAAATTATAACGAAGACTAATAAATCCTAAAACATCTTAACAACAAACCGAAAGAACCAAGAACATGGAACTATTATGAACCAAAAAAGAGAAATATAGCTAGAGTGGTAAAAACTATTATGGTTTCCCGAGCTGTCACTGGCTTAGGACAGTGAAACAGGGTTAAAAAAACAGTGCGAGATCTCAACCTTTCCCTTCAGGGGAAACTTTCGACATAATAGCATAGGAGATAAACCAAGGCAAAGGCCCCAAAACCCATGTGGGTGAATATAACATCAATAGAATGGAATTGGAAAATTAAATTACTATAGGAATCCGGACGAAATAGACAAATATAAATATGTATAAACAAATATATAATATATATATATAATTTATGTGTTTTTTTTACACTTACATATGTTTAATCAAACATTCAACCAATCAGAAAAAAAATCATATCATAGCTATCTGTAAGATTTTCCATTCATCATTTATAAATAATTGGGAGGGGGAATAGCTCGACACTAAAAAAGCCACTGTAACGCCGGACTATAGAGAGATAAAAGAAACTTGTCTGACAATGGGAAGATGTGGAAATAATTTCGAAAAAAGAAATTGTAATGATGTTAATATAGAAATCATAAACACACACAACAGGAAGTGTTGACAGCTAGAGGAGAAGGCGAATTTCCATGACAATATGTTATGCATTCAAAAATGTTAATGCAACGCAGGGGGTAAATGAAGGGGAAAGAAACTTGTCTGACAGTAAAAAGAAATAAAAAAAATTTCGAAAAAGGAAATTTTAATGACATCATAATAGCAATCACTCACACCGTACACACCCACACAAAAGTGCTGGCGTCATGAAGGAAAGAAGAATTTAACATGGAGGTTAAGTTATACATGCGGTAAAAGCTTGTTCAATGTCGGGCTAAGCAAAGGGAAAAGAAACAAAAAAAGTCAAAGTAATTTCAAAAAAGAATAATGGAAATGCTGACTTTGTGAAGGAAAGGGTAAATTTATAGAAGTAGAGAAAACCTGTGCAACGCCGGGTCATGCAGCTAGTATAAGAATAAAATGATTAACGAGAAAATTAATGTCATTGTGGTAAAAGCGTGGGGTGCTTTGTACTACATTTTTACACTAAGCATTTTGGAATAGAACTATTAAGAAATTATATCAATTTGTATATAGAGCACCCCACACTTTTATCTTAATGACATTAATTTTCTCGTTAATCAATTTATTCTTATGTTAAGAATTATTTTTTTACTTTTTAGTTCAATTCACTATAAAAACGTGTTTTTAGTTTTATTTAACTATAATTTATTTTGAATTAATTACATCAATTATTAAAATATTCAAAGCAAAACTACTTTATAGGTGCCATTTTAGATCATCTCCAAGATGGCTTTGGTATTGATCTGGATTTAAGGAGTGAATCCCAAAGTGATCTATATAGACCCCCAGGGATCTATGATGACCTGCTAGGGGTCCAGGCCAGTAAAAAAAATAATTTAGGGGGTCCGTAAATAGGGAGTCTACGATAGTGGCTCTCAGTAAACCAGATCAAAGAAAATGTAATCAAGTGGTAACCAGATTTTACCTTTTTAACGGATTTATTTACTAAATTTAATGAGGCTAATTTGCATTTATATTGTATTAAAACAAGAACCACATAATTTCAGTTTTTGTTCCCAGAATTAAACTAAAAGATTATAATATTGCCTGTTGTGAATTTTTGTTTCTCATTTTGTCACATCCGCCAGGAAGATGTTTTAACCCACATTCACGACATTTAAATGCATTCTATTCAAATTTTGAAATTAGGTTCGGGAATGCTTTGATTATGGTTATACCACAGGAGGCAATGAATCACATGATTACTTTTAAAAAAGTCATATTTCAGAATGAATTAAAGCTGTTTTCGCCATATGTACACGAGCGTGAACTTGATGGGGAGCACATTTTCGGACAGAAAAAATGCCTCCATTTTTATAAAAATCTGTTATATAACTCATGCATTGGTTTATAATATAGTGTTTTTAAAATTTCAAAATATTTCATTAATAATTAGTTTTCTTTTTTAACATGTGAAGGGATAGCTCATTTAGCATTACAGTAGAGGAAAAAAAATGCAAAACACATTTTATAAAAGAAAAAATTTGTCAACTCGAATAAAAATGAGTAGTATGATAAAATAAGTGATTCTCTACAGGGTAGTGTAGCCAGAATATAGTATTAATGTTTGAGTACTTTTATATCTGAAAAATATTCAGATTTCAGCCCCTATTCTTTAACATTAGCCAAAAATAGTCTTATTGGAATAGGCACTAACGAAGATCTTAAAGTTTAGAAACGGATGTCACCAATTTTGGCATTAAAAAGGCATACCTGTTATTTATCTGTGGAATTGAGGAGATTGAGAGTTAAATCTGACAGGATTTATGCTATATGTGAAAATATTTTCTTGAAGGGTGAGATTCATCCCTCCCATTAAAAGCATTTTTGTTTGTTGCTCAGTTGTTTTATGTAACTGTTATTTTATGAATTATTAAATTTTAATTTTTTTTTAAAATTAATTAACATGTGTTTCTTAAATTTTAAACCCTATATTTCATAAAAGTTGAAAATTTTAATCTTTTAAAGTAAGCAGCTCTATACCAGCTGTCAAAGATTATAAGTTGATAAAGTTGCAAAAATTCAGTATTAAGTATAAGCCTATCCAAAGACAAAAAACATGGCAAGGGTTCTATGAAACGAAAAGTTTGGGAATCGCTGATTTAACGCATCAAAAAAGGTTAAATATTTTCTTTTATTAACTCTAATTGGCAAAATGATCATGCATTTCGAAAGACAACTGTTTTATCAAACATTTCTAGACCACTTTTCATTGGTTACGACATTGATTGGTTGGTAGTACGAAACTTCTATCATTCAATTTGAAAACACACCATCTGTTGGTAAAAACTTCTTTTTTTCACATTCTGGACATTAACTTTAAGAAGAGAATGGCATATTTGTTAAGAAATTCTAAACTTAACTTACCCTGGTATTCATTAATCTTTTAACTATTTACAGTGATATAGTAATGTCTTTATCTGTTACTTTCCTCAATAGTTCACAGCACAATATGTCAAACTAAAAACAAAGGAATTCTCTTTCCTCTATATAAAATTCAGCCTAGCCTTCACGCTAAAACAATGGAACTTCTCTTTTCCCTATTGTTCCTGTTCAAAAGCCTACAACCTTCTTTCTCTTACAAATAGCAACCTCCCCAAGACTTGCAGAGAATGGCACCAAGCACTCAATCTACTGCCTACAGTAGCCAGACACTACAGATATTCACTTAAACATGTGTACCAATAGCTCTCAAGAAATATATTAAAAACATTTTTTAAGTGAGTTTCCAGTGGAACTTTCACCTCTAAATCATTGTGATACATATCATTGCTTGGTTATTTAAGATAGCCTCGATTTGGCAGTTTTCAAACTGTAATGCCCCAATAATTCATAAATATTTTGTGTTAAATAAATATTGCCGATTAATTTTTGTGATTTCTGTATTTGACTAAGCAAATAGCTTATCTCTCAAGATTGGATATTTAAATGACCAACTGAAACCCATGTTATGGAATCCTAATGTTTGAGATGTTCCATTCAAGTCCAATATTTATTGTAAACGTGAAATTCGGAAAGGTGAAATGACAATTTAGTGACTACAAGATTTCCTGTTAAGTGAGCAATGTTAATTCGATTTTGACGAAGGATTGCCTTAAAAAATAGATGATATAGTTCAGGGATGGCAAACCAGTGGCACGTGTGCCATCAATGGCACGCGACACAATATTTTGGACACTCCACAGATCAAAATGGTTTGCATTTTATTTCATAATAACTAAGTTCACTGCGAAATTCTATAAAGAAACGTGAGTGATCGGTCGCGGGGCGGCGGGAATCCCACTCGTTTGTTATTGCCTTGCCTTAGTTACGTCGGTAGACTACAGTTGCTTGTGTGTGTGTGAGCGATGCAAATTTTTGTCTACACATAACATAGTCAATTTCGTTGACACAACTGTATTTTGAAGGTTGTGTTATATTTACGATTTTTAACTGTTACTTAACATGTTTTTTTAACTGTTCGTCAAAAGAACAAAAAGTGCAAGATAGTAAGTGTAACAGAGAATTTCAAACTTGGTAAATCTGTAAATCTAGAAATATGGCATTATTAGTAAAATTGACAAAAAAGCGGCGTGTGTTTTTTATTCTGGAACAGTATGCAGAACATCGTCGGTAAAATGGAATTTTGAAACAAATCACAAATCCTCCTGATAAAAAAGTGAATCGCATAAAAAATAATTAATTGCTTAGAAACCATTTGGGAAATGATTCTAATTCTGCATGCTTTCCACTAAAAGTAACATCTTACAATCTTAAAATAAGTTATTTGTCATCCAATCTGCAATAACACACAGAAGTCACACTAATGTTACTTTAAATTGAATTACACGTATAACTAAAACATTTCCAACTCTACAGTGCAAAAGTTATTTTTTCGTAGTAAATAAAGAGTTTTGAGTTGCTAGTATTTAGTTTTATAATTTTCCCAATAATCAAACTATTATACCTCATTCAACACTTCTTTAGAAACAATTGATCCCTAAAGGTTCGCCACCCCTGATATAGTTAATTACTCTTGACAAAGCATTTATTTTAGAATGAAGGGAGGGAGAAATATTGAGTTTTCCGACTGTGTGAATTGCATTGGTCACTGGATGTTTTAAGGAATACTGTTATCAAACTGTCCAAGATCTTATTGTTTGATTATTTTTAAGACTACTAAAAAAGATAAAAATGTTAACAATCTGAACAATTATTATATATAGATAATCAAAAAAATTACCATCTTCCTCTCAACAATTTTCAGCCCATGTGCTTATAAGCTACAATTAATTCAAGCATAGGTTATTGTTTGATCATGTACTTTTTTAGTTGAACAAATGTTTTTTGATTCTGGTTTCCATAACATAATACCGTCGCGTTCTGTACATCATGAGTCCATCTTTTCTTATGTGTATACTTTGTGTTGCTACCCAAGATTTATTTAAAAAAGGTGATAAGTTTTAAAATTGATATGCAAGGGTCCCCCCTTGTTTCATTGAAGATATAAAATTATAGAATAGGTTCCTACATCATCTAGATTTGAAAGGTGAACTTAAAATTCATTTGACAAGAACTTTGTTTGATGTATTTCAGGCCAAAGATAAAGGTGGAGCTGCTCATTTGTTTTCACAGTTTTGCCATAAAACTAGAAGCAAGAATGGAGATATTTCTCATAAATTACTTGGTAAACAATTTCAGGTATGTGGTTTTCTATGTGCTTATGCTTTTTTATATTTACCACAGTTACAATAATTAGAGATATTAGTACATATATACATACTATTTCATTCCTTCAAAAAAATATTAGATATACACATAATTGAGTATTAATGTATAACACACACTTGCTCTTTAAGATGTTTTGATTACTTCTGAGAAATCGATTTTTGTAGGTGCAAGTAGAACATCTGCGACAACTTATTATAAAAGGCTTACAAGATGAAGATCTATTACAAGTAAACTTAGTTATTTTTTTCTCTCTTCCTAGGTATGCTTTTTTTTTTTTACTGTCGGACCCCGATTTAACGAATTCATCAGGACTGATCATTTTATTTGTTAAATCGGGGTTATTCGTTATATCAGGGTCCAAACAAAAATGCAAAGTTTTTGCAATTACCTTTTGGAAATTCTATAATAAACTACACACTTTTTATTCAAAAGGTAAAAATACTAAAAATGAATTATGTGCCAGTTGATTGGAAATTTTAAGATATTGACTTATAGATGTTTGAAAATCTTTTTGATTCTTAACTCAAAATAGTTTTTTTAGACTTAATGTAGAGAAGAAAATATATACTACAACATTTACATTCTGCTACATAAGGTATGTTTTCAGTTTCCAAATAATGTTAAGAATTGGAAAATGTGGCAGTTTTGATAAGTGTTTCATTATGATTTTCTGCATCAGAATCGCTTTTCATTGGCTCCAACAAATCAATATCCTGAATTTCATCAAATGTAACAATCATTAAAATCTTAAAATATTATCTGCACTGTAGAGTTGGATGAGATAAAAGAGTTTCCTGTCCTATTCAAAACTCACACGAAATATAACCCATGATTCCTCTACACCTGTAACGTCCAATAACGATCTGCACCTTTTACCATCAAAATTGGCTACTAACAAGAAAAATCTTTTCTTTTTTTTTTCTGTCCTGGACAAAAAGGTTGTTGTTTGTAAAAAAAAATCTAATTTTTTTCTAACACAAACTAGTAAAAAAAAATTTCGGCTGTTGAAATAATTCAGAGTATATAAAGAGAGTGTTTTTTTTTCCAGGTATAGAAGTTTAAGTTGGCATTACTTTCCAAGATGGCGACCGATTTAACAGCTGTCAAGTGATTTATTCTCAGTTCGTTTTGGCAATTCATCAAAACGATCATCAAGCAAGGCGTAGATTCGTCGAATGGGCCCAAAACGAGATTGCCGTTGTTCCCGATTTTCATAAGCGAATTTTGTTTAGCGATGAAGCGCACTTCTGGTTGAATGGCTACGTCAACAAACAAAACTGCCGCATTTGGAGTGAAGCTAATCCACAAGTGTATGTCGAAACACCGTTACATCCAGAAAAACTGACTGTTTGGTGCGCTTTATGGGCTGGTGGAATCCTTCTTCAAAAACGATGAAGGCCACAACGTTACAGTCAATGGTGATCTGTACAGAGCCATAATTACTAACTTTTTCATTCCTGAATTGAACAATCATGATGTCCAGGAGCTGTGGTTCCAACAAGATGGCGCAACATGTCACACAGCTCGTTCCACAATCGATTTATTGAAAGACACGTTTGGTGACCGCCTAATTTCACGTTTTGGACCTGTGAATTGGCCTCCAAGATCTTGTGATTTAACACCGCTAGACTGTTTTCTGTGGGGCTATGTAAAGTCATTGGTCTATGCGGATAAGCCACAAACGCTTGACCATTTGGAAGACAACATTCGCCGTGTTATTGCCAATATACGGCCACAAATGTTGGAAAAAGTCATCGAAAATCGGACGTCCAGATTGGACTACATCCGAGCCAGCCGTGGCAGTCATATGCCAGAAATCATATTTAAAATGTAATGCCACAAGATTATCTTTCGAATAAAAAAAATTCATGTCAATCGAATAATACATCGTTGTTTTATTGCAATTTAAAGTTCTATACCTCTAAAAAAACACCCTGTATATTCATTAAATATGATGTTTTACCTTCAGGAAAAGAGAAATTCCTTAGATCGGGGTCCAACAGAATTTTACTTTTTTAATGTAAGCTTCTATTAATGTTCTGCTGTATATAAAATTGTCTAACTATCTTTACTTATTAACTTTAGTTAATTTTTATAATGAACTTCAAATACTTTATTTGTATGAATTTTAAAAGTTAACTTCCAGTAATCATTTCTACTTGATGACATATTATGCTGAACTCATGTTATTCAGCTATATGTAATCTAGATGATGATGCGTTCTTATTGAGTTTTTTATATAAAATCTGATATCTTTCTGTGTGTGTTTTTGTACCTGTAAGATCAATTTGTTAATTAAAAAAAAACTTTTTCTCACACACTTGTTGTTTAAGGTTTTGATTTGCTCTGTAAGAGCCTAGTTATTAAAGATTCTTGGGTTTAAAACTAATTTCTACCAAAAACTATGTTATAAGAATAAGGTGATTCTGCATACTTAATATAACTCAAGTTTATGATAATTTTAAGTGTGAAAATTGTGTGAATGAGGCACTTGCTAGGTGTCATTCTGGTTCTTTGACAGTAACTGATAATTTGCAATAACCCATTCTATTTATCTAGAGTTATAATTCAAAGTAAATTTTACTTTGTATGTCATACAAAAACAGTTCAGCTATTTATATTGCCAATGACTTTTCTGTAAAAAATTTAATTCGAATTACAATGCATTTAATTTTGCTTTTAATAACTGGTTTCCCTTTTTTTATTCTTTGCTATAGATACTTTATACTGTAGTAAAAAATTGGATTTAGTTAGTTTCCATAATTATCTTGTGGCCACGGGGTAACCTAGTGGTCAAGGTAACAGACTTATGGCTGTGAGTTTGACCCTAGTACCACTGAAGACCCTCTGTGTAGGGGGGCTGGTGCACGTTAAATCTGTTGAAGCTCAGATGTCCTTCCATTGGTGTGGTGTGGAAGTTAGAAGGGGTGCCAGCTCTGTGGTGTCATCCTCGTCACTTGACCATAGTTCAAAATTACCAGGTCCATCGCCAAAAACCCTAGAATAGCCTGGTGTTAATATTCACTCTATAATTGTCTCAAGACAAAAGCAGTTTAGCTCTAAAGTGAGCCAAAAAATGTTGATGCATTAATTAACATTAGTTGTATCAGCTTAGGAATAGTGAAGTTAGAATAATTTATTCCTTAGTTTAAATTTTGACCTTTTTTGGATGCTTCCATTGAAGAGTTTTAAATCACTTCTATTTGTTTCCGTGTGGATCTCTCAATGGATGCAAATTGCAGTTATTCTAGATATTAATAAATACTGGAAGTTGTAAAATGATGGTAAAGGAATTTAAGTGATTTTAAAAAATATTTCAATTATTCAATTATCACAAATCAATTTATATACATCTATATAAAGTGATCTTAATCTATGTAAAGTGATTAAGTATTTAGGCGAAGTAAATTGTTATAAACTCTCAATATTCTTATCTTATTTCTTTAAAATCAAAGGAATCTAACAAGGGGAGGGCAATGCTAAAGAAATTCATTTGGGGTAGAGACTTGGTGTAATAGTAGTACTCCCCTTTAAGGTGTTCAACCCTCAATGTAACTCTGCCAAATGGCCAGTCAATTTGGAGAAAATAGCCTTCGAAATTCATGCTTAGCTTTTATAATTCATTTAATTTTTTTCAAAAAATTAAATTTTATTTAGGAAGGACTTATTAAATATTTTATATAATTAATATAATAATCTATTTTATAAATTATTTGTATTGTATGTAATATTTTATTTATAGTATATTGTATTTCACATTATAAAGCTATTTGTAACTAATTTTTATGTAGAATATCATTTGTTATGTAATAAACCTTTCATAAATAAATTTAATTTTAAAAAATAACTAAAAAAAATGAATTGGAAAAAAGTCAAGTTTTCTTTTTTAATTCATTTAATTATATAATAAAATATGCTATTTTTATTATATTAATAAGATATTTCTTTTTTACATATTATTAATTTAATTTTTTTTAAAAAAATTTAATGAATTGAAAAAAAGTTGTTTGCATTGTTAGAACCCGATCCGCCAGCATAGAAAGCAGATGTTCTACCATCTATGCCACTGAATTGCTAGAGGTAGTTAAAACTTAATTGTATAAAAGCTAAGCATGAATTTTGAAGGCTATTTTCTCCAATTTGACTGACCGTTCGGTGGAATTACATTGAGGGTTGAACACCCTAAAGGGGAGTACTACTATTACGCCAAGTCTCGTACCAAAATGAATTTCCTTAGTCATGAAATTTGTGTAAGTGAAATATTTGAATTATAAATTGTTTAGAAATTTCTTCTCCAAATACATAGAAAGATTTCAGGGAAGATTATTTTAATTTAAAAAGGGTTTTATAAGTTGTTGGAAATAATCCATTAATGATCATCTTACCTGCTGCAAAATTAAGGAAAATAAAAATGGTATAATATTTTTGTAATTTGAACTACTTCAGAATCATTGGAATCTGTTCTTCGTATGTTTTTACAGTGGTTCACTGCTGATGGTTTTCGATCATTGATTGCATTGGTTGGTACGAATGGACAAGGTATTGGAACAAGGTAATTATTTAATTTTGATCAAAACATTCAGTTTTTGAATCTAGAGACTATATAATCTTATGGCAATATTATCTGTCCCCTTTTTGTTATAAAATTTATTGCTTTATTTTTCCTATAATTCATGAAGTCTGTATACCTATTCCATTTGGTTTCAAAATCGCCATATAGCATAATGTGGAAGTCTGAAATACCAGGTAATGTTTTCTTTATCATTTGTCAGTGATTTGGAAAGGTTTGTCATATCAGCAGCTTATTTTTAAATTGTATAGTAAAAGAGGCAAAAATATTTAACATTAAAGGTTAAATATATTTGTTTTAAGAAAATTGCCTACGTTCATACATATTTGAAGATAATCAATTAAAAACGTTAAAAGATTTGACCATTACTATTATTGAAGTGAGAAGACCAACTTAAGATTTACATTTAACCTCCTTGATCATCTTATTGACTAAATCGAATTTTGTTGGGGGTCAATATGCTTTTACTTATTTTGGTAGCAAAATAATGTTTGACAAATGAAATTGAATTATTGATTTGTAATTATCTACTCTACATTCTGTGTTTGAAGTTTGTCTAGATTATTTTTATATAATGTATACCACCCTAATGTGAATCGAATGCTCATTTCATATCTTGTTAAGTACCATTGTTGTCTGAGGCTGTTATAAATTGAGATAATCTAAAGATGGGATGTTTTTATTATGGCTATAGTAAACTTGAATGAAAAGGCTTTTCGTCCTTCTATTTTTGACATTGTTACTTCCTTAACCCTTTTGGGACGAAGGACACAAACGCATGCATACCGCCAGGGCCGAAGGTTTCCGTCACGAGTGTCACTCGCAGGCCAGAGAGTTTTGTGTAGTTAAGCCTAAATCCATAAAAATACCGAAATATAAACGCGTTGTTCAATATTTTTCAGTATATTATACAAACGGCATATGCTTTATATATTTTGTATTAATATACTTTATTTACTTCAGAGCCGCTTTCTGCTTAAGTATAAGTTTTTAAACATTTTATTGTGAACATTTGTTAAAGTCGACCTTGTAAAAAAGTAAGAAAAAAAGATAAATTTTGTCTGCCAGATCTAATTATCCATTAAAAACTAGACTGTAAATCCAAATCAAATGCTTTAGCAAAAATAAATCTCTTGTCTTCACTATAAACAAAAACCCCATGTTCATTTCAAGAACAGTCGTAAAGCACTCAATTCAAAAACATTCCCATCCCCTTTTGTGTAAAAATAAAAACCACGTGTATGTGAGTAATATTTCTCTCATTTTGAGTAGAAGGTGAGATCTCCAATGTATCTAAACTCTTATGGACATAGAATGCCATCTATTGCCAAAAAACTGAGCTTTCGAAATATTCCAAGTGCCTGGCTCATGGGTGAGTCATTTGGCCTGTGGAAGGAGAAACATGCTGCCTCTCCCGCGAGTCATTCAGCCTCTGACAGTGTTTCCTGCAGGCTCAGATTTGGGGTGTTTGTCCCGAAGAGGTTAACTGCAAACGAATTATTGCTTGGAAAATGTAATAACATATATCTCAAGAATAATTGTAATATATTTCATATGGCATATGTTTTAGTAGAAATATTCTTTTCACTAACTTTGAGCAACAGGCAGTCCTTTTGTTTACTATACTGAGCAGTAAAGTTTTATTTTGTAAATACAAATAGAAAATTTTTCATTGTTTCTTTGTAATTCCAGGGCTTAAAGAAAAATGTACCGTTTCCCTTGTTTTGGAAAACAAATTGTATGACTTTCTAAGTTTTAAAAGAGCAGTTTTTTTGTATATTTTGTTCTTTTAATGCAGGACCTGTAATATTATATTTAACCCTTTGTGTACCAGACTTCACTTTCTAGTATCCCTAGAGATTCCAGATTTCTGGGGATACTGACCTTGACATTAGGACGTACATTTCCTTTTGACACCGATGAAAACACACATTCGTTCATGTTTTTGTTTTGCATTCTAAGGTGTAACTATTTTTGTTCATTTTTATGTTTTCTTGCCAATATGGCGTCATTGTTGGTTTTCAACAAAAGTAACATTGAATTAGAATATTTGCCAAAAACTGATAAATACGACAATAAATTTGATACAGATTTATCTATTTGTGGTGAAGAAATGCAACAAAAATGACTATGCACAAATGTAATGTACATTGGAAAGCTTTTTGTTCCAAGGAACATTTCGAGCAATTTCGCAAAGATTTGCTATTTTTTAAATTTTTGTAACCAAGACATTCTGTAATTTTATACAATCCCAAATAAAATATCTACCTTATAATGTTTACTGTGCTGATTACACTGGCTATACACCTAAACTAAAACATGTATCCATTAGCATTACATGGTACGCAAGGGGTTTAAAAAAACGTTTTCAGAAACATTCTTTTGTAACAAAACATTTTTAATGGTAATTTTTCTTTGGGCATTTTCATTCAAACAAATTTATAAAAATTGTACCTAAAACAATTTCAGTCTACAGTAGACCACAGGAGTGTTCGTACATATGCCATTTCCTATAAAATCTAATGTTTTCGACTAATACAAATCCATATATCGGAATTGTAATTTTTTTATGATATATATGCAAATTGTTCTTAAGGGTTTTAACATTATCAGTGGTCACGGTAGCCTAGTTGTCAAGGTAACTGGCTTGTGGCTGGTGTGTCGCGAGTTTGAGCCTATCACTGTTTAAGTCCTGCCAGGTAATGAAGCGATGCGCATTAAATCTATCAAGAACTCAAACTTCCCATTAGTGTGGTGGTTAGTAGAAGGATTGCAAGCTTGGATGTCATCCTTGTCACTTCACCATGGCTCAAAATTACATGGTCCATCACCAAAAACCCTCAAGTAGCTGAACAGTGCAACGTTAATATTCACTCACTCACTTTTAACATAATCAATTTTTAAAACATAGTATAACTATTATTTTGAAATATTAACAATTAGAGAACTACTGAAAAATTACACTACTAAAGTCTTCGTACATTTAAAAATCTCATTATAGCTTTAAATATTGTATTGTTTAAAAATTTTAAGTGTTTAGTAAGAAATCTTTCAGCGTCCACAACAATTTTTAAGCATATTGGTATATTTCATCAGCTTTTTGTAATACCTGCATCGATGTTCCTCCATGCTTGTAGTTGTTTTTATTTAACACATTTTGTTTTTATATGTGATCTTGTTTTAAATCGGATTCTCACCAAATAGGCTTAAATCTGGTGATTTTAGAATTCGGCAAATGTTATTGACACCAGTGGCTTACATTGAGAGCAGTTCACTTAGTGACATTTTCTTGCTAAAAACTTGAAGGGGTCTCCAATAACCAAATATTTAGCGCATGATTTAAAATTGTTCTTTAAATTATTTAACAAGGAGAGGGCACGACTTAGGAAATTCATTTGGGATCGAAACTTGGTGTAATAGTTGTTCTTCTTTAGGGTATTCACCCCTCAATGGAATTCCGTCGAATGGCCAGTCAATTCAGAGAAATTAGACTTTAAAATTCATGCTTAGCTTTTATACAATTAAATTTTAATTTCATCCAACGATTCTGTAGCTTGGTTGGCAAATCGTCTGCATACTATGCGCGAGGTCAGGGTTCAATTCCATGCGATCAACTTTTTTTCTTCAATTCATTTAATCACTTTTTTAAATTAAATTTATTTATGAAAGGTTTATTAAATATTAAATAATGTTTTATGTAATTATTTTGCATTTTATAAAGTAAAAAAATTACTGTAAATATATAAATTATATTAAATTTTATAAATATATTTTATAGTAATAAATGATAGTTTACATAAAAAGTAGTTACAAATAGTTTTATAATTTGAAATACAATATACTATAAATAAAATATTATATAAAATAATTTATAAAGTATTTAATAAGTTCTTTTCAAATAAATTTATTTAATTTCAAATAGTTTATTTAAATAATTTAATACTAAATTAGTTATAAATTTAATAATAAAGTAATAGGATTTCTTATTAATACTAATGCTTAATAATAATTAATTAGTAATTAATTAATTTACTAATGTTAATTATTAATAATTTTCATTAATAATTGTTTTAAATATTTTTAATTAATAATAATTTTAAATAATATAAGTTATAAATTTATTTAATTTTTTTCATAAAATTTAAAATTACATAAAATATCATTTAGTATTTAATAAACCTTTCATAAATAAATTTATTTAATTTTTAAAAAAATGGAACGTGGAACGCCATGCAATGGAAGTGAAACTTCTTTGACAACGTTGGCCGTAAATGGAGGAATACATCTAATTATACTAAACTGTTGGGGAAACTTATAATAATCAAATAAAATTCAAACTTATTCTCTCAATCGCATGATTTTCATTGCCATATAAATCAAATGCTGTGGGGTAACTCCACGACGATCAACACGTCTTAATTCACTTATGGCTATCATGAATGGTGTAACACGTAACTCCTTCCCTGAATTTTCTAAAATGACCCAAGTAAATTGCTGGGAAAGAGAGCTCCTCCGCATGTTCATCAAATAGCAAGCTTCTTGGCACATTCGCTTCTCCAGGAGCGATACGAAGGTATTTCTCTTCATTACATAACGTTTATGGCTGGGCTGTAAGACTCTCTTCAATAGTTATATTTTTGCTGATTTCTTCTTGAAGAACTTGCGACGTACTCTGGTTCAAATTGAAGAAACTATCATCGATTGTAACATCATACATTCTGTACAATGGAGTAGCTACTAAATATTGCAACCATGCTTTGATGGTTCTTTTAGTAACCAAACCCATCAGATAACTAGTTCTGTGAATTTTCCTCCGTTTGATGTGAACATTGACACAGTAGTCATCATCAACATTTTGAGGCATTCGGTTGACCATTGTATTGATGGATACAGGAACATTGATTATCTGCCCTAATATTCCAAACTGACCATGTTTACATGTACATGTCTCAATCGCCGAATGTGCATGAAAGGTATTCGTGACAAAATGAGTCTTTCTGATACCAAATCTAAAGTAGGGAGATGTGCTGGAATTTCTGGGTATACAAAACCATTATATTTTGATAAATTTGGTATACTTTTCCTACTTAAACTTTGTCGGCAATTGAAGCATGCTTTAATGTCTTTTAAATTAATTCCCGGTAAAATATTTTGTAAAATATTTTTGCGCTCAGCAACAGGCGTTCTCAAATCACCTCTAAACCTTAATCTGTCACAAATTGAACACCCGTGATTGAAAGGATTATCAACTAATTGCTTTTGAAAATCTTTGTGAGCATTTTTATCAAAATCATAGTCTTTGTAAGGTAAGATAGAATTTATTATCAATTCACATGAATCAGTTTAAACCCACACTAGACTTGTTGAGAGTTCTGTAGTTGAGGGCACAGGGTGATTCACAAAGTCCGTATTAATCTGCACTGTCATTAGAAGAGTCTCAATAGCATTCCCATCATTGGTCATTAAACTCGGCATTAAGAGTATTTTGCAATGTTTTTTTCGTGCTCGATATTCTCTCATGTACTCTGATCGAGATTTGGCAGTAGCACGTGATGAATTTGCACTATTTTTCTACTATTTTATTTCTTTTTCGACTGGACTTGATGCTAGTGTTTCTCCTTTTTTTTTTCTTTCACGAAACTCTTTTCCTCTTTGTGTATTTGATTTAGGCATTCTGACTAGAAGTAATAATTCAACGGAAATGAAAATTAAAGAAATAAATTAGCTACCGAACCCATCGCCATGTAGCCAACAATCTAAGGAAAATTTCAAAAAAGCACACTTTTCCTGTGAGAGCTATTTTGTCTACACGGTAATGCTCACACTACAAATGATACGACCGTTGATAATGTTCCCAGGTCGGGGAGAAAATGACCCCTAATTGGAAGGTGGGAAAGTTGACCAGTCAGAGGTGTAGGCAATTATCCAACTTTTTCACCGATATGACGCAAGTCACCAGCTGTCCCCACTCCCCCCCTTTTCCTCCCTCGCTCTCTCCTTACTATGGCAACGATTTCGGGGGTGAGGGGTTAAGACTACTTCCGTTCGCTTTTTCACTGTTACGCAAAACTGGGCAATTTTCTCTTTCACTCTCACACCCAAAAAAGTTTCACTTCAATAATAATTAAATGAGAATTGAAGAAAAAAAGTTGATCACGAGGAATCGAACCTTGATCTCGCGCACAGTAAGCAGACGATTTGCCAACCAAGCTACATAATCATTGGATGATTATGTAGTAATCGTAAAATTTAATTGTATAAAAGCTAAGCAGGAATTTCGAAGCCTAATTTCTCCAAATTGACTGGCCATTTGGCGAAATTACATTGAGGGGGAACACCCTAAAGGAGTACTACTATTACACCATGTCTCGATCCCAAATGTATTTCCTTAGTCGTAACCTCTCCTTGTAAGTAGAGCGCAATACCATCAAAAATGCCAAATTACGTAATCCTGAAGCTGATTTACACCTCCACGCTAGAACACCTCCATTATTTAGCCTGGAGGTGTTCTTGTACCACAAAAATTCTTGGAATTAAGTTCCACATTTTTTACCTACTAACTATTATACGCCCGTCAAAACCAAAAATGTTGAATTTTTTGTCATCCCAACCAATTTGCTGTTAATGTTGAATTTTCTGGTTCTTAATTCCAAGAATCTAGTTGGAGCAGTGAAGCGTGGGGATGTAAATTGGCTTCAGGTTCAGGTAATTTGAATTATGAATCATGAGCTCTATTAAAATATTTTTAAAAAAATTTTAAATTATCGGCCAAAAATTTAGGTATTGGAGACAATTTCATTTTTTAGCAAGATAATGACTTCAAACGCACTGCTCTCAATGTACCCTGCTGGTGTCTCTATAACTGTCCCCAAATTCTGAAAACACCTCTTCAATCACTTTATTCAGCTCAGTTAAACATATTCGGTGAGAATTTGATTTTTTTTAAAAAAAACATGACATATAAACACATAATGTGAAGTAAAAACAATAATCACAGAAGCATGGTGGAAAATCGATGCGAAAATTACAAAAAAAACTGATTAAATCAATACCAAGATGATTAAAAGTTGTTGTGCACATTAAAAGATATCCTATTTACCAAATTCAGAAATGTAATATTTAAAGCTATGTTGAGATTTTTTTAAAATGTACAATGACTTTTATGGCATAATTATGTAGTAGTTCTTTGAATTTAAATTTTTCAAAATAATAGTTATACTATGTTTTAAAAATGGATTATGTTATTCCATTAAGAATAATTTGCAAATATACAAAAAAATTAAAATTCCTTTATATTAGTTCTTATTAATGAAAAACATTAAACTTTTTTTACAGGAAATTACAAGTATATGAACGCTTTGGTAGTCCACTGTATGTACATAAAACATTGTAGGTATGAAAAGTACATGTTGTACTCTATTCTAAATACTGTAAACAAATACAGCCTAAAATAATGCAATATAACAAACTCGTTGAATGTGGGTGTTCACGGTTGTAAAGCATTGAGGATATTTTAAAACTTTCAATATACACTCTATGACAAAAAAAACGACGCACAAAGAAGGAGTTGCCCGATTGTAATGAAATTTCGTATGCAAAGACATTTCAACCGAACATGCAAATGATTAAAATTTGGTATCCAACGAATAATAGTGGGAGCTACAGCGCATCGGAACTGCGCACTCAGCAGGTATCTATAAGAAGCGATTCTCAATCTGATGGTGAAAATTTCTGTTGCATTGAGATTTAGGATAAGTTCAACGGAAAAAATGCTTTTCTGCAGGATTTGAGCTCATTACGAGCAACTGTCAGAGTTTGAAAGAGGCAGGTTGGGCAAATCGGAGAATCGCTCGTTATATGGGTCGAAGCGATGCGACCATTAAAATACACTGACAAGAATAGGTGAACAATGTCAGGTTTCAGTGTCATGATGGTAGCAGTCAACCTAGGACCACAGCAGATTGGGAGGATAGATTGTTAGATCAGGTGTCACAGCGCCTGATTCATCATTATCAAATGTCAGGCGTGCGACCCGCACACGAGTGTTCACCAATACCAGTCAAAGACGGCTAATAGAGCGAAATTTACGCTCGGTACCAACCACTACGCCACCTGCCACTCACTCCTGCACACTCTCGAGCCAGATTACAGTGGTGCTTGGCTCGATCAGATTGGAATAATACTGACTGAGGAGTTATGGTCTGGGGTGCCATTTCTTTTGACAGCTGGACCCCTTTGGTCGTCATTAGAGGCACACTTGCAGCACGTCAACGACATGCGAGAACTGTTTTGCTATCATTCCTTTTGCAGTATCCTGGTCTTATTTTTCAGCAGGATAATGCCAGAACCCATACAGCACGTGTTTCTATGCACTGTTTTGCAGCTTGTTAAACACTTCCTTGACCAGCCAGATCTCTCTCAAACAGAGTGAGATCTGATGGAAAGGTGACTGCATCTACCATGGAATGTTGATGACCTAGCCTGACAATTGGAGCAAATTTAGCAAGAAATACCGTAAGAGACTATCAGGGTGCGTTATCACTCTATGCTTTGTCGTGTGACAGCTTGCATCCACATCCTAGAGGTGGCTCAACACCTTACTGGGCTCGTTACTTTGTAACTCTGGAAAAAAATCATTCAATATTTCTGAAATTTTAATCATTTTTCATTCTATACATAATCTTTCAACCCACCAATTTTTGTCTCTATCAAACAACTCGTTCTTGTTGCCTCAATGATTTTTTTTTTGTTATATGTAAAATTTGTATATATGTAATAATTTAAATTAATGTCAACTCTAAATTCGAATCTTCTTTATTTATAACATCAATTCATAAATCGAAATATGCCCTATTTTGAAATGTATCTCATTTTATCTTTTTCTGAAGCATTAAAAGCATTATGTTAGTATATTTATTACTGATTCTTTGGAACTTGAATTTTTGATTTATTGGCAATTCTTAGAAGTACAAGATCCTTAATTGTTTTCACGTGTGTTATTTATCAGGTTTCAATATTCCCTAAACAACTTAATTTCTATAAAGAATTATTCCCTCTTGTATTTTGGCACTTGCATGAAGAGTATGCTCAAATAACTAGCCTGATGTTCAAAATAAATTATGTGATTAAGACTCTTTGTATTTTCAGCAATGACTACATCAGTTTAATGAAAAAATTTTGCGGCAATATATATTTCATATATATATCTTAATCTTTCTACAGTTAAAGTATAAAAAAGTTAAACATACTTTCATTAGACTTGATGTTGTTATACGATGAAAATTTAAAATATCTTTTAGTGTTTTAAGTAAATTTAACAGTTTTAGAAAGCTGTATAAATTGTAAGTCAAAGTTCCTCTTAGAGTGCATTTTGATTTAAAAAACATAGTGCAAAAGGTATTTTAAGACTATTCAAAATAGAAAAGATTTACTTTGAAGTAGAAATTTAATTGGACTATAAATTGCTTTGAATGTAGATCAGTGCTCATTTCCTTGTATATTTATATGTTCACCTAATTATATTTTAAATGTATACCCACCTGTTGAATTTATACTAAGATTGTAATCGTAGAATGGCAAAGAAATAACTAAACAAGATTCCTTAGATATAGTAACCGATCTCGCTTAAAAGTTTGCATTTTATTTGTTGTGTATATTCAATACCAAAGTTCTGTGATATTTTTATGCAACTATTTCTTACAGTGCATTAATCTTTCTTTTTTTTCCAGCCAAAAAAAAAAACTCAAAGGAGAATTTCTGCAAAGCTTCACTTTTCGCACTCTATATATATATGTTGATATTTAACATAATTTCTATTTACAACTTAAGGTGAAGAAAATGCAAATGAAGCATTTAAAATAATACTGAAAAACTAGATTTGGTTGATTTCTACCAGAGATCCTTATTAACCATATGTGTTTAGATTTATCTTGAGGATCACACAAATGAATTTCTTTTTCAACTACTTCTTAAATTAATAGGAATTGGTCTTTGATTTGTGAAATATTTTACCATAATTAAACATTTTTATACTTCAAATACTTGTATTAAAATTATGTATCTGGATAACATATTAAATCACTGGAAAATTTGTTATATTTAATATATTATACAGCTTTTATAATTCAAGTTAATCCAAAATATGATTAAATACATGTCCATAACATTTTTAGTGCATTTGGAGTTTGGGTTAAGAATTGTGACTCCTTAGATTTGTCACCTGAAGAACAGGATAAATTAAACATCTTTATTCGCTCTCTGTACGAACAGATTGAAAAAGGTAACTTTTTGATGTAGTGCTTTTAAAAATTATATTAATATTTGTCCCTTTAAGTGATTAGTTTTCATTTCAAGTGTATATTCATTTAAAATGTTTCTTGTGGATTAACCTTGGTTATAATATGTGATTTCTTGTCTAACTAAATATTAAATAGACATAAATATTATGATGATATTATTCTAATTATTTCAGTGTTTTGTTAGATCTGAAGAAAAATAGTCTTGACGGTTTTAGTACATTTAATTAGAGAATCAGAAAAGCAATATGAAATTTAACCTCTACAACTTCTAAAAATGCAATTTTAATAAATATTTATAAAAAAAAAATCCTAATGCTTTTTGGGGCAATCATGCAATCTTAAAACTCTCAAGTAAAATATATAGGGTACTGTATTATAAGTTAGCCTGTATGGTTTATTGCATTTCAATGTATATATGCAGATAATTAATTTTGTTTTTAAATATTTTTCCAATAACTTTTTAGAATATCATTGTTAAATTAACATTGATAGAAGATAGTTAAGACAAAATATTTAGTCTAAACATTTTGTAATGTTAGGGAATGTTGTTAAAATAAGGGAAACACAATATCAAACATTTATTTTGATTATTTTTTTTGTTTATAATTTTTCATCAAATTACTTTCAATCCATTTTCTTATGTTTCTTTCATTCATTTCTTTTAATTATTTTCTGTAGTTTCAGTTTTCTGTCTACATAACAGTTGATTTTTAGATTTTACTGTTTGGACTAATAATTCTCCTTTTATTCAGGTAAGAAATGTAAAAAAAAAACAACTTTATTTTCTTCATTTTTATAATGTAGTACTATTTAATTATATTTATATATTGCTCTTATATAATACATTTACTTAAAAGATCAAAATTATGCATACAAAGTAAACTAAGTTCTCAATTAAATGAATTTTGTCAATTAATATATAAAAGGGAGTTATCCCTTTTCTGGAAATTGATTTCTAATTGTCATTATCTAGTAATAGTCACTTCTATTTTTATTGTAAAAAAGTAAAACTTTAATTTCTTTCAAAACAAAATGCTCTTTATACAAAGCATTGGAATTTTTCGTTTGTTAGTCATTCAAGACAGTAACGAAATTTCGATTTAACCTTTATTAAAATTATGCAAATATTAAATGTGTGGTGCATTCACATTCAAATATAATTAAGCAAGAATATTATTTTTATTTAAAAAAAAAATCTTCATGTTTTTTTGTATAAATATTTTAATGGAATGAAACACTCATACATGAACAATTGGTTTAGTAACATTTTAGGGAACAAAAAATTCTTAATTCCTCTTATTAACCTTGGGGCGTGGAAGCATGAAATTAGGTACTGAGATGTAACAAAATATATCTTGATTGTCTCTTTAAGTGTGGTAATATTCAGAATAGTGTCAAATTTTCTCTTTTTTTTAATTTACATTTAACTTCAAATACTTGACTTATCCTATTTTGATTTCTTTTATAATTTTCACTACTTAGGATTATATTTGGTCTTTTATATTAATTTATGTATTTATATAATATGTGTGTGTATGTATACGAAATGTCCTACGACAAGTAGATTTTTTCTTGATTATTAAATATTATGTTCGTGTTGTCGTGGCATACTTGAGGAGACTTAGTACCTTTTACTTTTTATTATTTGATGTAGCAGGACTACATACATCACAAAAACACACAGGCAAAAGCAATCAGCCACGATTACATGGTGAATGCAAACAGACAAAAAGAGACAGACATAGAGTACAAAGAACTCTTGCTTTATATACTGGCTGTGAAGACTGCAGGACTCTTTTCTAACAGAAACCACGATTGGTCAGAAAAGGGTAGGAGAGTTTCGGATGCAATGTTACTCTACAATTACGAATAAATTTAATGCATTAATCCTGAATCAAAGAATTAAAAATTATTTAAAAGGATACTAGAGGAAATTATTACACACACATGTATGTTATATATGTTATAAATTGATATCTACTCGTAATTTGAATCTCCTTTACTTATAACATCTAATTCATAAATCCTAATACCCTATTTGGAAACGCATCTCAATTTATCTTTTACTAAATCCTTAAAATCATTGTTAGTATATTTATTACTGATTCTTTAGACCTTGAATTTTGACATATATTTTGGTGATTCCAAGACATATAGGTTCATTAATGGTTTTCAAGCGCCTTAGTTATAGGGAGTTAATATTCCCTAAACAATGTTGCCTTTTTTATAAATAACTAGTTATTCCTTTCACCTAGACACATGACTATTTTTTTATGATGCGTTTATCCCTGTATATAAAAACTTTATTTTTGAATAATTCCCTCTTGTATTTTTGGCACTGTATGAGGAGCATGCTGAAATAAATTGTGATCAAGCCTCGTTATTTTTTCGACCACAACCGCTTAATTACCTCTAATCAAAATGTAAATTTTTCGGGCACTATTATATTTCATATATATATAAGTCTATATATATGTGAGGGAGGGAACAAAGTAAAAATTTGATGCCCTTCAACTTTTAATTAAACTTTTAAGTTTGAGTAAAAAACTTTATGTGCATGTTAGAGAGAGAGAATTTGTAGATTTTTTTATAAGAGTTGTTCTTCAGTTGTATAAAATATCTAATTTTATGATGTAGCTCTAAACTGAAATATGGCAGGATATTACCTTAAAATCCGGCATATAATGCTCACCGGCGTATAACTTGCACTTTACTTTCGAGTTTTAATTTTTAGGTATATTCGCCTTATAATGTGCATCCCCTTTTTTTACGCGGAAACTTGAAATGTACATGTGCAATCTTCTTATGTTTTGAAGACATTTATTCGAGGTATTATCCCAGGCTTATAAAAAAATATATATACTTCTAGAAATACAACCCTTTAAGCTCATAAGGAATGTCATTTCTTTTAAGCTATCATTTCTATACCTGGCGTATAACGCTCACCCGTAAATTCCGATCTTATTTATTGTGTTAAAAGTGCGCGTTAATGCCTGATTGTACTGTATATTAAGTGTTGTCCCAAATAATACATCTTAAATCTGGGGGGGGGTGTACTTAACCCTTTAAGTTTTTCTTACTTACATATGATTTTTGCAAGCTTACTTATTGAAATAAATGTTAGCGCATATATGCAAATTATTCATTTTGAACTATGTTATTTGCAGGGGGCTTTTTGTAATGTAATATTAAAAACATTTAATTTTTCTGTTCATATGATTTTTTTGGTTCATTTATTTTTGAAGACATTGTTGCTATTATGACCTAAAACTGTAGCAGCAAATTGTAAATGAGTCACTTTTAACTTCTGTCGTTTTGTGGATTGTAGTGCAGTAACATTGAATTTCTTAATTGTGTGCCAAATTCATGAGTCATTATCAGTATTTAGAAAATATTTTCTTCATGAGTTGAAGGCATTTAAAATAGCCCTATCTAAGAGGAAGCAAAATACTGTTTTAAGTAATGCCCTTTCTATCTTTTCGAGTTTTTGAATAACAAATTAGTGCTTGACCCGCTTCATCTACTCCACTCATCATCAAGCTATAATCCATATTAACAGCTGGTTTTGTTACTTTTTTTTATCAGTTTCAGAGCAGTTTTCTGTATAGATAGTGCTTAAGAAATGACATTTTTTATAATGTCATCTTTAGGTAGTTTTGCCGCTTTGGAAAGTGACAATTTCACCATTCTTCAAAGTAAGTTGAAATGTTCCGTCGAATCACATTGCTTAGGATTAAGCGTTCCATATATATCAGTGAAATAAATTTTTCATAGGAATATCTACTAATTCTAATTAGAGGTAGAAATTGTCAGCAATTTCACTATGATTTTTTTTCCAAAAAGGTTCAATAACCGTTTCTGATTTTGTACAGACCATACTTCTCATATTTTTATAAAAGATTGTACTCTTCCTTGTGTATACATTTTTTTTAATATATCCTACCTCTATTTCAGCAAGTACAAACAGCTTTATGCCAAAACGAGCTCTTTTCAACAGTATATACTGTATTTATGATAGCCTGCCTGTAAAAAGCATAAAGCTTTCGTCTATGCTTGGAATCCTCTCAGGTGTATAAACACTTGAAAATTTCTGTCAGGTCAGATAAAAACTGCCAGTTTTGGATTTAGATGTAAATTTTCGTTAACTATTATCAGAAATTTCCCAAAAATTGGAGTATCAATAAATTTTTAGACCAATGAAGCATAATGTCAGATTTTAATGTTATTTCTTGCAAAATCAATTATAGCTGAAGGAAAACATTTTTTCTGAATTGGTTGATTGCCATGTCTTGGTTTTTGATTTTTTTTCTGCAAAAGGTTGGTTTATATAATGGTTTGCAAAGTGGTTAGTTTTGGTAACACACAAAATGAAGCACCAGATGCGCGTCAAAAAGGAAAGGGCTTCGAATCGTCTGTAATATTCTTCTTTATTCCTAGCTCTCAAAAATGGAAGGCATGGAATCACAGTCTAGATAAGGAAAGATTGTGTCCATTGTCAGTGCTTCACTATATAGGCGCTCCCATTTAGCTCGTTAACTGAAAGGAAATTGTGAGGCCACGGCACGTTACTTTCGCTGGCTGAAAACTTTTTCAGTCTGGCTCCTGCTACTATTTTTCCACAAAACTGCTGACGTAATTTTCCTGCTTTCTTCATCATGGTTCGGAAGAAACATAAACCGATTCCCGAACAACGACGTGCGAAGAAAACCCCGTCTACCAGGCGCAACAGTAGTGACTCTGCTGCATCGGAAGAGCCACCCAAAGTGACCAAAATGGACATACCACTTCCCGCATCACCTCAAGCCTCACGACCCGGAACGCCAGAGAAGGATGGCACCGCTCAACTGCATTGTAAAAAGCTCCAGGGATTAGCCAACCTCATACAAGTGCTATCGATATCCATTGAGACTTCACAAACAATACTACAAGACGTTGTCAGCAAAGGACTCACGGATCCGACCAACCCCATCATTCAAATGGAATCAGCTGCCCTGGAACGGAACAACACAAGACTTCAATGTGCGGTAAGTGAGTACACCTCTCTACCCCCCTGTGGCATCCCCAACTGTTCGCGGCACGACACTAAAAACACTCCACCTAAGCTTAAAACGCCCGACCCATCTCCCCCACCTACACCTATCCAGTTAAAACGTAAGGAAAATACCGAAGGATTTACTTCCCCCATCTAGAAAGCTAACAAAAAACACACACTCAAATTCAAACCCCGATTTAAACTTTAAAATTAATCTTAACAACGCTTTCAGTGCACTAGACATCACCGCGACGGATGAACCAATAGAAACCCCAGTTTTAACCAATAAATCACCCGTGACCACCCCTAGTAAAACTAACCCTACTCAACCACCGAAACTGCCTCCCCCCATCATGTTACTGATAACTGACGACCTTAGATCACACGTAAAAACTCTCACTAACAAAATGCCCGCATTAAGAATTAAAACGGCTGGAAAATATGTAAAATTATATACTGACACTCAACCACAACACGACACACTTAAGCAACTACTCACCGAGCTAAAATACCCTTTTTACTCTTTTACTCGAAACACGAGCGACCCATCAAAGTCGTAATCAAGGGCCTTCCCCGAACAACGAAAACGGCAGAAATACAGTCCGACCTTCTTGATCTGGGCTACACAATAAACAAGGTTACTCAACTAACAGGCAATATCTCGAAACAATTACTTTCTGTTTTTACAATCTCACTCCCCAGAAACAACTTTAACTTAAATATCTTTAACTTAAAAACTCTAGGCTATGTATCCATCACAGTTGAAGGCTTTGAAAGCAGAGGAGTAATCCAATGCTTTCAATGCAATCAATTCAACCACACGGCAGAACACTGTAACTTAACGCCCAAATGCTTGAAATGCGGAGATAAGCACCAGACCCGGGACTGCCAGATCAAGAAACTGGACACCCCTTTCTGCGTCAACTGCCAGGTTCACGGCCACATGGCCAATTACAGCAAATGCCCCCTCTTCCCTAAACCACGCAAAGGCGCTAACATCAAATCAAACCCAATCTTAACGAATAACTTTATCAGGCCCAATATCTCTTATGCTCAAATCACGCAAAAAACAAATCATTCCGACACAATACAACAGAGGGCACCACTCGTGACTGCCCCAATCGACACACCAACTATCAAGGAAATACCCACCCCCACTATCGTACCAACTCAAATTCCCAACACACAGAGAGAGAGAGAGAGACTGCCTTAATCTAATCACTCAGACGCTCCAACAAACAATTCATGCACTCACAACACTAGTACAACAGTTCAGTTCAGTTCAGTTCAGTGCAAACACTGAAAAAGTGGAGACTTGGCTAACGCCTTATGCTCCGATAAAATTTTGATCAGTTTTTAATCCAAGTTATAACACACAGTTCGTGATTGCAGTCTATCTGTAATTTGAATTATCGAGTTGTGCTTCAACTGAGATTGATGAAAGTAGAGTATAGAGTAACTGGAATTTTAGAATCTATTGGATGATGTCAGAAATTTTTCAACTTTTTGAACATGCTCTATTGATTTACATTTCGCTATTGAGGAATAAGACCATTCTCCGTCGTTGGAGATAAAATTTTTCAAAATTTCAAGCTGCGATTTGTATTTGATACAGTTTAATATAAAATGTTCACTAGTTTCTGGTACTTTACAATCTGCACACAAAGGAGAATCTGTTAGTTTAAAAAGGAAATATATATAATTTAACGGTAATTTTTTAACTCGCAACTTATTGATTAAAACTTCTGTATTTCTATTTTTTGCTGCTTGTCTGTTCCATTTTTCAAGATGAGAAATATAAAAAAAAATTTTATGTCTCTTGCTCTTTTTCCATATTTCTTCACTTTTGATTTTGTGTTGTTTTTTAAAATATGTATGTAGATCTTCATAAGTTATCCAAGAAATAATATTCCACGGTTCTGGAAAGGCTTTAGCTAATTTGTCAACTTCTTCATTAATCTCTATTCCCTTGTGAGCTGGTACCCAAATGAATGTAATTGATTGAGCTATTTGGAGGCACTGATGTAAAGTTGAACTTAAATTTAATATTATCGTATTGGATTTTCTATTAATATTTTGGATGCTTTTTAAGACTGATAAGCTGTCCGTCAAGATGATATAGTTTTCTGTTTCAGAAACCCAATTTTTTAATGCAGTCCATATGGTTATAGCTTCAGCTGTGAATATGGAAATCATGTCTTTCAGTATGAAATTTTGTCGAATTTTTTTCTTTGGGATTAAAATTCCTATTGATGTTTGATTAGTATTTTTTGAACCATCGGTGGCTATTATGATATTGTTATTAAATTTTGGCTGAATGTAATCATTAAACATATTTTGTATTATATCATCTGGAAGATCTTTGTTTTGAAATGGTAGTTCATGAGTATATATATTTATTTTGCGATTATCGTAGATTGGGGGAGGAGGGATCCATTGAAGAATATCTACTTTAGAGATGCTTAATTCTTGGAGAAGGTTGATCGTCTTTTGAAAAATACTGATCTCTTTTTCTCTATATTTATAAAAATTACTATCTATATTCCAAAATAAACTTGCGTTCGGTGACCAGTCTTTTAATGCTATTTGC
This sequence comes from Trichonephila clavipes, assembly GCA_019973935.1. Classification (NCBI taxonomy): domain Eukaryota; kingdom Metazoa; phylum Arthropoda; class Arachnida; order Araneae; family Nephilidae; genus Trichonephila; species Trichonephila clavipes. Next base: position 821,372 of record BMAU01021280.1, on the reverse strand, counting down.
TTGGTTATAAATTTTTGGCAAAGAAAATTATGGCGAGAATTAATATTTCCATTCATAGACTCTGCTCTTAATAAATCCAACGGGGTATTTCTTGGGAGACCTAGGGCTAAACGTAAGGCAGCATTGTAAATCGGTTCTAGTTTTTGTCTGTTGCTATTGCTAGAAAAGGAAAATAGTTGACTTCCATAGTCAAAGATAGAACGGATTGTGGCATAATAATATTTAAAAGATGATCAGATCTTGTTCCTATTTTCGGAGAAGATAAGGCTTTAATGGCATTTAAATATTTAAATCCTTTTGACGTAAGTAATTAATGTGATTTTTCCAGGTGATATTGGGGTCGAAGATGATACCCAGGATTTTCAGACTCTTCACTTCGGGAATAGGTTTGTCGCATATTTTAAGTAATGGAGGTATTGTGCTTCTTTTTCTGGAAAAGTTGAGTAGACTGCTTTTTTCTGGAGAGGTGGATAATTTCCATTTTTTACACCAGACTGAAATTTTATTTAAAGATTCTTGCATTTCGTCTATTGTTTTATTCCAATCAGTACCACTATTATATAAAAATATGTCATCAGCATAAACCAGAAGATGGCTGTCGTGTTGAATTTCAAAAATATCTGACATATAAATCATAAAAAGGAGAAAGGACTTAAGATACACCCTTGGGGTACACCATAATTGTTTGTAACGATTTTTGAAAAAATGTTTCTCCATTTGATTTGAATTGTTCTTTGATGCAAGAAGTTTTGAATCCATCGTAGTAATCTACCAGAGTATCCAACTTTGTTTAGTTTAGAAATAAGGCCATTCGGCCACACTGAGTCATATGCTGCTTTAATATCCAACGCTACCAAAATAAAATATTCTTTGCGTTCTCTAGCCAGTATGATGTCATGTTGTAATTGAAGTAATGTATTAATGCTGCTTCTGTGAGGGTAAAAACCATGATGATTAACATGAAAAATTTTGTTTTGAAAACTGAAATCCAACATTCTATGTAGAATCATTCTTTCTAATAATTTGGCAATTACTGAGGTAAGAGAAATAGGACGGTATGACGAAACTTCCTTGGGATTTTTGTGAGGTTTTATGAAAGGTAGGATAATTGCGTGAGTCCAGTCTTTAGGAATTTGACTTGAAAACCAACTGTCATTAAATGATTTTAGAAGGAGATTTATTGCTTCGATGGGGAGATGGTTCATTGATTGGAGAGAAATTTTATCATGCCCTGGACTACTGTTCTTTTGATGAGATATTGCTATTTCTAATTCTTTTAAAGAAAAAGGTTTATTAATATCTTGGCTATTGTCCGGAATAGAAATATTTGGAATACTATCGTTGTTTCGTTTTGCGTAATATTGTAAGAAACAGTTAGCTTGGGATTGTTCGTTTGTTAATATGGTTCCGTTATTTTCAATAATATTAAAGGATGAATAGTTAGGATTTGTTCTATTTTTAATTATTCGGATTATTTTAAAAAGAACTTTAGGAGAAGATATTTTTCGCAGGTCTTGTGCCAAAAATTTTCTTTACAGGCTTTGATTGTTCGCTTAAGTTTTGCGCTTACTTCTTTATATTTTATCCAGTCTTCTTCTTTAAAGTTTTCCTTGCTTTATTAAGGAGTTTTCTTTTTTGGCTCTTAAATGCCCGCATGCTGCTGTCCACCATGGAGCTCTTGAACAGATCTGATTTTTTTCGGTTTCTTGAGATAAGATTTGAGCTTTTTTAATTTCTTTTATAATATCTATATTTATGTTTTCATTTAAATTTATATTTTCTTGAATAATATTGATAAATTTGTTCCAATTTGTTTTTTGTTTACAATTATTAGTTACTGACCTGTTTGCTCCTTTGTAATTAATTATTATAGGGAAGTGGTCACTTCCAAAATTATCAGTATTTGTGGACCAGGATAAATCATAATTTAAATCTATAGATGCTATAGAAAGATCTATAGAAGTAAAAATTCCCGATGAATGGAGATAAGTTGGACTTTTATCGTTTAATAATATTAAGTCATTTTCAATGATCCAGTCAAAAATCTTTTTTCCAGAAGCACTAGAGTTTTTTGATCCCCATATCTCATGAGATGCGTTGAAATCTCCCAATATCAAACTGTGATTATCAATATATGATGCTATTTTAGATAAATTGCTGTCTTGAAAGTTACCCGGTGGGATGTATATATTAAAAATTGTGATAGGATTTAAATCTATTTGAACTCTGACTATTAAAATTTCTAAGTCTTCATTAATTTCTGAGAATATTTTTATTGTGCTAATATCTTTATTTAAAACTATCATTAATCCTCCTCCTCTTTTGATTTCTCTATCAATTCTGAATATATTCTTATTGGGAATTGTGAAAATATCGTTTGGATGTAACCAGGTTTCTTGAATTATTAAAATACTTGCTTTTGAAAGATTGGAGCGAAAAGAATATCAGGCCTCTTGTTTTTAATTCCACGTGCATTCCATTGGATTATGTTCATGATTTAAAACGGAAAAAAAAAAAAAGTTCGATACTACGAATTAGTTTAAAAATTCGAAAAAAAGTAGATTAATATTAAGTTTTTAGCGAGAAAATATAAGAAAATGTGATTATTTATTTAAGAGTTCCTTTATTTTTTTCTACTACACTATCTAATGAGTTTCCTCTCTGTTCTGATATTTTCTTGAATCTTTTTGCCTTTTCATTCTGTTTTCTACTTATGAGAAAATCATCATCTTTTTGAATTGTTATATTGGATGCAACTTTTTTTAGGGTGGATTCCATGGTATTCATTAGGGAAGAAAATCTTAAATTTATTTGTGCGACCACGGTATTCAGCTCTGACGTGAAGAGTTGTACTATTTGTTCTAATTTCTTTTCGAATATGTTATTGGTTTCTTCAAATTTCATTTCTAATTTCGCTAACTTTTTTTCAAGATTTTCTATCTTCTCTGTTTGATCATTATATGTTTTGGTCGAGTATGATGTTTTTTTTTCCCTTTGGAAATTTTCAACTGCTTCGTTTCTCGAGATTTGTTGTTGTACTTTAATTTTTAATATTTCAATTTCTTCTTTATATCTTTTGCAATCTTTATCATTAGCTTCATGTCCCTCTCCACAAGAGCTGCATTTTTTTATTTTTATTTCTTTGCATTCGTTTTCAGAGTGGTTCAGTGAACAAATTCGGCATTTTATTGCGCTTCTACAAAATTTTTGAAGGTGTCCAAATTTCCAGCAGTTTGTGCATTGCCTAGGTTTTTCATAAGAAAGAGTAGTTTTAATCATTTCAAATCCAATAGGAACTCTTTCGGGAATACGGCATCCAATTTGGGTAACTTTAACTGTTTTGATCGGTTTAAATCCAGATTCCGTTTTTTTTTGGTAAAGCGTTGGATATCAAAAATTGCGTAATTGTAATTTTCTAATTCCGATTTTATGTCGTCTATTGTATATTCTGTGTCTATTCCTTGCAATATATAACTAGTGGTTAGGCCGGTAAAGGATAATCTTGTACTTATTTTTACTCTATTAATTTCTTTAATTTTTAAAGCTTCTTTGGCGGTCTCGCAATTATTGGTTTTAATTATGATCTCACTGTTTCTTGTTTTGCTTATACTTAGAATATTTTTTTTTAATTGTGAACTCTTTCATTATATTTTCTTTTAGTTTAAGAGGATTACCATTCTGAAAGCCATTTTCCGATTTTAAGAAAATTGTAATATTTGGACACGTGCTTAAATTTTGTCTTTCCGCAAACTTGGTCAATAATTCTATATCTGTGAGATTACACCTATATTTATTGAATGAAAAATTTGAATGTTCGTGTTCCACTTCCATATTACTATTTGGGTGAGGGTAGTCACCCATTTTGTCTTCCCTATTCCAATACTCAAAATTGTATAAATACACTATCTTGTGTAAATAATTAAATTAAAAGCTCTCTCTTATCCGAAAATAGAATAAAAATTATATGAACTAAACTTCAATACAAAATAAAAATTCAAAACGATCTCACCCGCTCGAAACCACTTGAAAAGACAAAACTATCCAATATTTTTAGCACCTCTAAATAGTATCTTGAAATACTCGCATGTCAACAGTTCACTCGGGAGAAATTTCTAGTACAACACATAAGTTTAATAACATCACCACAGACAGTTACCGTACAACCAACACCCGGCCCCACCAAAAAAACTTTTAAGTCAACACTTACAAAGTCGCAAATTATTGCGCAAATCAATAATCTCCTCAACCATTACGATGGTGCGAGCGACTAAGATTTCTTCTTAGTCTTAATTTTTAAATTTCATTATTTTACTTCGTTCTAACTCTAACTCTGTACCCCTCCCCCTTGCAACGATCGCGACAAATTTACAAACCAATAGAGAGGTTTACTCGCTTTCCTTCTTGACCAATTACAGTGCATCTTCTAACCCGACGACGGGAATTTTCCTGGACTATTCTTCACTTGGATGACGTCACCTCCTCTGCACCCCATCAATCATCAAGACCAGAGCCAACCGCTAAGTGTCGCACGGCTCCCAGCGAGCCGTCGCGTACATCAATCACGGACTTTTACTTTGAACTCTAATGGACAATACTGTGAAACTTCAAGGGACTTTTTTGCAGACAAGGACATTATATTTTGTGTTTACATATTTATTATTTGTATGCTTTATTATGTTAGATTTATAATTGCTTATTTATACCTCCCAAAAACCACGTTAAGGAAACGTAAACCTTATGACATGGGACGGAGGGTTATCTTATAACCCAGTTTCCCAAAGACCCCCCAGCTTTTCAGTCTAGATAAATTCTTTATATGCAGTCCTGTCCAACATCAGGCATCTTTCAGAGAATAGTTACAATCAAAATCATCTTCATATTCCGACTTTTCTAATCCTGAAGGTGACTGAAAGTAATCCTCTTACTTGCTTTTACACATATTCATATCAAAAATTAAAAAGCTCCAATTCCACAAGATAAATGAAATCGGAAGTGAAAGAAAACAAAAAAAGCACAACCTACTCAATAGATGACCCAAGCAATACAGCATAGCTATGATTTTCACAATTTCAGGAACATCCCTTTTCCCCCCAATTCCTAATCTCTCTTCTGGAATAGCAAGTCCTTCACAAACACTATCAATGTTATTTTACTGTATTCTGAAGCCATGGGACTGGTTTCGCTGATAGCAAATTTATGCAAAGAATCGTTTTTTGGAAAGGCGAATATATATGCCAGAGGCAGATAATGGGTCAATATAAAAATAGCATCAAGGCCGCTTTTCCGCTTAGGCACGTGCCTAGGGCTCAAAAACTTGGAGGGCAAAAAAAAAAGACAAATTTGTTTTCAAAAAACCTCTCTCAAACCAAAATTGACTGGGAAAAAACTGAAGGAAGATGGGAGTTCTCTGGAAATAGTGGAGGGGTGTAACTATTTAAAGTTTCTAGGACGCCATGAAAGTTAAAAACGGCTTTGAATAGCAGAATGTTAGAAAAAGCACAGTACTTTGCATTGAAAACCCCCTTTTTACAATCTGCCTTCTCTTCTGATATCAGCATCCTTTTACAAAGGGCAACCATTTACTTTGGCAGAAAATTGCACCAAGTAATCTTTACACAACATCTTGCATTGAGAGCTGGGAAACGCATTAAAATCCTAAAGTACATCTCCAGCCGTGATTGGGTGCTCTCAAAAACACTTATGTTTCCCTCATTCCCCATCCTCTGTTGTTCCTCTGATTCAATCTTGCAAAAACTTGAACGTGTTCAACTCAGTGCTGCTAGGATTATTACAGGCCTTCGCAATTCTTGCCCAAAAGATATTGTGCTCCATGAAGCCAACCTGCTACTATTAAGTCTTAGGAGAAATTCATTTTTAGTGAAGTACCACAGCAAGTTCTCCAGTCTTGGCTTTCAGAATCGTACATCGAAATTTCTAGAGTCATAGAGCAGTAACCAAAGGCTCAAACGTGGCAGTCCCTTTGGACACGTTGTTTCTGGCCACCTTGTTGCTAGTTCTATAGAACATTACAGTATATCTCAGATTATTGACCCTTCTGAGAGTCTTGATGGAGTTTACTTTCATGTTGACCTCTCTATCCAAGTTACCAAACAAAAGGAATTTCCGTGTTAACTGAAACAGTTAGCTCTTAAAAGAATTAATAATGTCCCCCAAGGACGCTGTTCATATGTACACGGACGGCAGTCAACTTGATAGTAACAGTTCTGACAGTGGCATCTATATTAGTTTTCAGGACCAGGAAATTGAAAACTTGAGAAAAAATCCGGACTTTTGCTTGGTATTTCATTCCGAGCTTGTTGCAATTCTAGAGGGACTGAACTCCACTGAGTTTCTTCCTCAGCTATACGATGTCTGGATTTTTTCGAATAGTAGAAGTGCCATCCAGCACTTGGCCAATTGGCATAACGAGAGGGATCACACAGGTGCAGACATCCTAAGATATTAAAACGACTTTCCCTTTTTCATAAGATCTACTTCCAGTGGGTCCCATCTCATGTCAACATTGCTGGGAACGAAATTGCGGATAGTTTGACTAGAGCTGGTGCTGTTGAAACTACATCGCCTGCCGCTCCTCTTACTTATTTGGAACTATTTTCAAAGTATAAAGCAAAGAATAAAGCCATTTAGATGGTCCCACCAGTGAACCCATGGTATCAAAGTAAATGCCCTGGTGGCTCCTTGGTTTGGAGCAGCAGTACTCTAGATCAGGGGTGTCCATTATATATGTCTGTATACAATATAATGAAAACAATAATTCATTCTGTATTAAATTTTCACTCCAATAAATGTTTTTTTGTTTCTTAATGTGATATAAAAGTACATAATTTTATGTGCGGCCCGCGAAATTATAATGATTTTCCGAAGTGGCCCGCAAGGTCATTTGAGTTGGACACCCCTGCTCTAGATCAAACTGCGCTTGCTTCCTTAGTGGTCATCTGTTGTCATTGACTTTTGTCGATGGCATTAAACACTTTGAAATTTGCACTGTGTTCTTCTGCTCATGTCTCCCCTAGCCACATTTTATCTTGTTTGGGGCTTAATAGGCAGGACTTGGTTCAAGATCACCTATTGGTTTCGAACTTCTTCAGGGTGAATGCACTCGGGGACCTGATCTAGTTCTGCTGATCTCAGGGATGAGAAATAACAACACCAACAGTAAGCCAGATTTTACACATTTTCCAATGCCTACTTGTGCTAAAAAAATTTTTAATTTAAATTTGATAAAAATAAAAAGTTCATGGAACTGAAGAAATTATTCTGCTAGCATCTTTCCATTAGACTAAAAGAAGTCCTGTGATTTTGGCTTTGATATCTTGTCTGTGATGACAATATATCAATTTAGTCGTAGATTATCTTGTTCCGAATAAAAGCTTAGTTTATTTTAGATCAGTAAATGTGTTAATCAAGTGATGACCAGCATCAAGTTATGGGTTCATGTCCTAATGCCGCTAATGAAATGCTGTATAGAGGGGCAATGTAAATCTGTCCAGGCTCCAAGTCATCTTATTCATATGGAGTAGAATTTTAAACTGGTGTATTAATTCTGATTTCTTCTGAGATTCAAACTGTGCTGATACTTTGACTGAGGTTCAAAATTATGAGATCTGTCATCAATAGCTCTTGCTGCTTCAAAATGCTACATTAATAAACCATTAATCTGTGTTACACAATAGAAGTATTAAAATTGATTTATGATGGATATGCAAGATTTAATTTACTATACAAGTTCTCCATTATAAAAGTATTAAGTATTTATATAAAGTATTACATGCTTTAATTTGGTACAAAATTTATCGTATTTTTATTTTCAGAAACTGGCTTATTTTTAAACAATGAAGGATCAGGACTCTATCCTCTCCAAAGTTCTTGTAAGTATATTTTTCTACTTTTTAATATAAAATTATTTCTAATCAAAGGCATAAGTTTCAATACTGTTTAAAAAATTTTTGGTATGATTTAACAAGTTTGTCAGCGGTGAATATTTGAAAATCTAAAAGATTTGAACTTTGTATCCTGTAAAAATATAGCTGGAAACTAATATCAAATGGGGTTTACAATAATGCATTTGATTTTAATTTACTTTTGATTAGTGATGGAAATCAACAGCTCGCTTCCCTATTCTAAATTTCTGGTGTCCATGCGGGACAGCAGCAGTTCCAATTCAAAATACTGGAATGAATTAAAACAATATAAAGTTCTAGAGTGGGATGAAATGTTCTCACATGACTAAAGAACTTTAAAAATTTGAGGAAGTAAATCTTGAAATTATTTATAAATTTTAAATATTCCTTGAAGCTATTCAGAATATTAGACACTTGTAAGATAGTAGAATACTTGTAAAATCTTGTGATTTGTCATTGTTTATAAAATTTGCATTAATACTGCATGTACAAAGACATGTTTGAGAATCAGCTTTTGTTAACAGTTTAAAATTGAGATGAACGAATTTAAATAAAATTCACGGGACGTTCCGGACTCCACTAAGATTGCAGCCATGACTGAGCATTGAGAAGAATTGCTCTCAAGGAACTGTGAATAAGCAAAACCACACATAAACGAATAGCCATGCTAAGAAAAGACAAAATACTGAAACTTATTGTGAGTGGAGGGCACCTTTAGCCGCCTGAAGTTCAGAAGCTGAAAATGGTAAGCCTCAACATCTATTATAATTCCACTAGCTGCATGGCCTGGCGTTGCACGGGCTATCTCTACTTTTATAAATTTTCCCTTTCTTTCACCAAATCAGAACTTCTAATACTCATTTTTAAAATGACTTCCAACCCCCTCTCCACCACTTAGCCCGGCGTTGATTGGGCTTTCTCTTTTCTTCATGACACCAGCATTTCTGTGTATAACTAAAGTAAAATGTGAAAAATAAAAGTGTCAAATTTTTTTAAAAAGGGTAGTTCTAAATGTTGCAATAAATATATAAAGATTATCTTTTTTATTACATTTTTCAAAGATAATTTAACATTATGTGCATAAAATATTTTTCATATTCAAGACATTTTTATAAGATGTGGTACCTTTAAAATAAAAAATTTTTTCGGACTTCATTTGATAAAGACTGATAAAAGAAAGAAAGATAAATATATATATAATTTTATATTAATTTTTAAATATTTTTAAAAACCTCTGAAAAAAAGAAGTTCCGAATTTTCCGCTGGAAATAGATGATCTTTCCGATTCTCCGCAGATGACGCCACGTGCATAATAAATGCGTTTTAAGGTTTTTAATTAATATCTTTTTAACTAATTGGAATATCGGAATATAAATGGTCAAAACGGATTCCTCGGATCACGCAGCTACAAGTGAATATTTTAATTGCAAGTAATTAATCGCTAATCATCCAGACATTAAACATAATTACATAATGAATGTGAATAAAAGATTGTAATCAAAAGTATGAAACAAAAATAAAGAATGTAATTAGAATTATTTAATTTATCGCAGAACAGAAAAAAGTTGAAAAAACACATTTTTTTAACATTAATTTTTAAGATATTTTATCAATCTTTGTACAGATTACGTATAAAAAATATATTCAGGTTCGAACCCGGGAACTGCCGTTTTAAGAAGCAGTGCCTTAATCAACCATGCCACGCTTTCCTTCGGTTAGAACGGTAAAATAATTTTTAAAATATCGGAAGATTTTTGTGTTTTTAATTAATATCTTTTTAACTAATTGGGATATCGGAATATAAATGGTCAAAACGGATTCCTTGGATCATTCCCTAAATTTTGATACCTTCTGCTAGTTTCTGCGTCTTGTGGTTCTTGAGAAAATTGGGATATATGCATAGATATGTTTGTTTACTTACGAATTTTAATAGTGTAGATTAACTTCTTCAGTCTTGTGTGCCCAAGGCAAGACCTCTTATAATTTTAAGGAGTTATAAGTAATTATGTCTTAGAAAAGTAATTTATTTTGTTAGGACGGGTAAATTTCACATTATACAGAGCCTATTATGATTCCATTACCAAAAGATCTATTTAAGGATAACAATCTTTCAACAAGACTCTGCATCTTGCCACAGGTTAAAGCTTTTCATTGCTTAGCATAAGATCAATAAAATAAAGTTTCCTTGGCCTGCCCATTCGTCCAATTTAAACCCCTTAGAGAATATTTTGGGCTTAGTAAAAAAAGACTTTCAGAATTTAGATCTAAGAAGCAAAAGTGAACTTGTGGAAAGCTTGCATTCCATTAGTGCAGCTATCAGCAAAGATTGCTGCAAAAATTTGTGCATTTTCCAGATCATGTATGTCATATTAAGGCCGGGAAGATGCTACTAACCATTCATAATGACTTTAATATCAAAAAACTGATTTTTTTGAATTTTTATAAGATTCATTGCAAGGACTCTTAGCGATATAATGTTTTTACAAGCTTTTAATTAACTTGCACTGTAATTTGTTCGGATGGAATCTTGCAACTCAATTTCGAAGCTACTGTCTTCAACCTATTGAGCTGAAATTTTGTACACACGTTTAGTTTAGATGCCATGTTTTGACCATTTATATTCCGATATCGCAATTAGTTGAAAAGATATTAATTAAAAACCTTAAAATTGTTTTACCCCTGTTAGCTTTTATTACTTTTTTATTTACCTTTATTCTTCCGAGCAACTTATCGGATTGAGCGTAAAGTTTGGATTTTTCAACCTTTTTTAAAAAACCATCTTATTCTTTCTGTCTGAGCTAGCCTGTTCAAAATTAACCGGCAAACAACCTTGCAACAATGATGCATTGAATGAGATGAACAGACTGAGAAACCTGCCCAGTAATAAGTAAAAAGTAAATTAAAAGTAAAAAAACTTTTAAAAACAAGCTTTTATTTAAATGCTCTGAAAAGAATAAAATAAACATTTCTTTTAAAACTTTTTTACTATCAACTTATAACGTCATTGCACAATTTATAATATAAAAACTTGTTGCGAGATTTACCTGTGTAGATAAACAAGCAAATTAAATAACTTGATCTGATTTATTTTAATTTTTAAAATTTTCAAACTAAGTAAATACGAGTACTTAAATCTCACGACAAGTTTTTAATATTATAAATTGTGTAATGACATAAGTTGATAGCAAAAAAAAAATTTTAAAGAAAAGTTTATTTTATTCTTTTTAGAGCATTTAAATTAAAGCTTGTTTTTAAAAAATATTTTTTTATTTTTAATTTATTTTAAAAATGCCCCTTCTCAAAATGTATAAAATTCTATATTATACTTTAAAATCTCAAGTATTCATTTCTTGTGAAATAAATGCTAATCTCAAACCATTTTCTGTAGTTTTTTTTAATACTAATTTTGATTTTGAGCTGTTTTTATTAACATTGGTTTATAAAGGCAACCTTGATTATAATCAAGGTCATATTACTAAACCAATGTTAGTAATTAAAAGACTATTGTAGTAACCAGTTCATGTAATTGTTCACATGATTCATTTAAGAAGTCAGTATTTTTTGAAAACCTATTTAAGCTGGCTCAATTCTACCAATATATATCTATGATTATATGGATTTATTTTTATATTAGGTAACCATAGTTGTGTTCCAAATGCAGAAGCTACTTTTCCTTACAATAATTTTACTCTTGTTATGGAAGCAATTAAAGAAATACAACCTGGAGAAGTAAGTGATCTTCAAATTTAATTCTCCTCCCTCCTCTTAACTCCAAATGAGTTTATTCTTTTAACATGCAACTTTCACTGCATTAAAGCATCATAATTACTAGTGTACATAAAGTTTAATTATGAAGAAAAATAGTGCATATTGTGAAACGAGTTGAACAAAAGTTTATTTCTTGGTTAACAGGTTAAAAAACGCATAGAAAAGAATGAGTATTACATTTCATTTTGATAAAAGCAGAGTGTTCATCTAAATCCGGGGTGGGCAGACTTTCCCAGTGTGTGGGCTACTTCTAATTTTTTTCAAGCTGTTGCGGTCCACCCAATGTCAGTGGCTCACATAAGGACATAAAAAAGAGGAGGTCTACTGGTCCGGACCCAGCTCCATAGCCCTTGTGATTTTCTTTCGATTCATTATAATCTCATGTATATAGTATGCAAAATTTAGTTAAGTTTTTGTTATCAATATTTTTTTATTATTGTTTATAATGCTGATCATTTGTTCAGTGACTTTTTTTATTGTTTTTTGTTCCCGACAATCTACAAAATTAAAAAAATTACATTTGGCTTCGCATTACGGTATAATACGAGAATGGTAGACTTTCGACCCCACCTCCCCCCCTTGAGAAATTCTTGTGTGTGCCAATGCCCAGTGCCATAGGTGTGAGGAGGTTGGAAAAGGTCTACAATATTTATAATAAATTAATAACAAATGCGGAATATGTACTTACTTGCAGAACTAAAATAAAAAACTAACACTTTTAAAACCACGTTTTAAGCAAAACGCAAAGTATACAAGCATAATAATAAGATCCACAAGTATAATATCAAATGATGCATTTATTATCAAACAATTCAAAATACGTAAAAAATAAAACGTTTTCATCTTAAGTTAGTTTTCTTTTTTATAGTCAGTAGAAGACTTAGTCTGCATACTTCAGCCAATCTTGAATATTTCCGTATATAATTACTAAATCCTAAAATCTTCAAGCAGTCACCCCAAAATGTCTTGGTGGTCCACCGGTCGATCGCGATCGACGTAATGCCCACCCTGGATCTAAATTATAGTGTAGATAATAGATATGAACTTGTATGGATTAAAGATTCGGAATTATCAATTCAGAACATAGATCTAGTATGTATCTGTATAAAAGAAATAGCTAAGATAATAAATGAACACTTAAGTTATTTCTTCAACTTTATCATGTTAGCTGAGTGGTCATAGTCACTAACTCAGGGCTGTTGTTTCTGTCAAATCATGGATTCAAGTCTCGATGTCATTGAAGACCTGCCATTGAGAGGGAAAGGTACATATATTAATTCTCTTGAGGCGCGAAGTAATTATATTGGTGTGGTGTGGAAGCTTAGAGAATGAGAAGGCAGCTTGAGTGTCTTTTTGTCACTTGTGTATGGTTCAGAATTACAGGATCAATCACCATTAGCCCTCCTATAGCTTTAAAGTGCAGCATTGAACAATCAAACTAGTTTCATTGTGATAATTAACTAAAATATTATTCAAAAATGCTGGTAAATAAATCATTTTACAATCAGTTTTTAAAGTGTATTTCAAACAAAAAAAAATGAATGATTGCAAGATAATTAAATTTCCCACATCCAAAGTTACATGCAAATTTTTTTAAAAAAAATTTATGTTGGTAAAAACATACTAGTCAAGCAGAATATAAGATTATCAGGTATAATTTTTTGTACTTAATGATACAAATTATAAAGTCCTTTTAGAGTAATGCAATTTAAAACTAAATGAATGCTTGTGATGAAAATGTGTGAAATCCATCTCGCTGGTTTGTAGTGATTGAAATGAAAACTATTATAGAGTCAACTATGACTCAGAAAAAAGTTTTCGGCTATTTTTGAGTTTGCTAGAGATACAGTTGTGGTATAGTGAAAACAAGCCGATTGAAAATAGTAATTTTGAAGTAGTTGCGAAGTATTCTCTCGGTCTGTATGGATAAGAACTTATATATATATATATGCTTATACATGAATAGTGTAATCAGATACCATCAAGAATATTTAGTTCGTTTCATTAAAATTGCAATGGAAAAAGTGTTTCAAAATGAAAATGACTTCACCTCTTGTGATAGGGTTGAATAACTGGAGAAGTTGTTTAAAGAAATATAAAAAAGAAACCGAATCCTTGTGAAAATGTACTGTAAAAAAGGTTTCGAAGTTACAAATCTGAATTAATTTAAGATGCCATTTTTTAAAAAAATGTATGGCTCATGAATCAAAACTGGAATACAAAGTATTGGAAAGGTTAAATATACATTCGAATGTGTTTTTGTGCAGTCCTTTTTTCCAATTTTGCTTTTGTGCGATTTGTTTTATGCTATTTTATTTTTGTAATATTTTTTTAATGTGGTATATGGATCTAATCGGCAGTAGTGCCCCTGTAATGTTTCTAACAATGTACATGCATACACTTGAAGATGCTCTGTTCATTGGTTATAAACAGTCTCTCGACAATACACGTTCGATTGCTTTCTCTCAACGCACTTGATTGAAGATGAAGAAGAATTGAATTCTTTGAGAGTGGATAAAATATACTCAGGGATCCACTTTTCAATAGATCAGAAAAATATTTGCTTAAAATAGATATCAATTCCGAAAGAAATTCCTAAAAGAGCTTTAATCATGCATATCTGGTTATCATGACTTTCACAAGCAACTGACCGTCGTCACAATAACTTACCACTTACTTTATGGTGCCAAAAAATAAATCAATTCAAATTGTATCTCCAAGTGAGGAAAGATTTTTGAGCTAATTCCTCACAGGAAGATGAGTGCTTTGGATTATGATAATTAGCAGTGAATTATGTATAAGCATTTTGAAAATTTCTCCATGTATACAGTAAGAAATTAAATTTTTTAAAAATGTTTCCATGTTGAATTTAACTATTTATTTTGTTTGGAAGTACTTTCTCATAAATTTCGTAAGTAGTTGACATTTTTAGTGCGAGTTTTTTTTTTTTTAGTTTGTCTACAAAGTTGTTAGTTATATGTATTTGTGTTAAATTTTGGCATATTTTTTATGTGGTTTCTTTTTATGCTGTCCCTATCTACTACACAAAAACAGGTTTTACTGCTCTTCAGTTTACATAAATGTTATATGGATTGTATGGTAGTTCAAATACCTTTTTTTTTTCCCCTTTCAGAAAATGGCTTAGTTTACATCCCTTCTTTATTTTTACCATATATTTCTTGAAAGCTTGGGTTTTTTTATTTCTTTTACTATTTTTCTAGAGTTTTGTATCAATCACTTCCTTTATATTATAATTGTGTAAATAAATTTTATGCCAGCTTTTACTTTGATAACTATTGGAAAAATTAGTTGAGTCACTGAATTGAAAAATAGTTAATAAACCTGCACATTTGTTTCCAATTGTCCTGTTTTCAAAAAAAAAGAAAGAATGAACACCTTTAGTAACCAAGGGAACTTAATTATGATGTTGATGGATTAAACTTAACTCAAAATTAACTTCTAAAATATAATTTTCTCATTAGGAGTCTTACTTAGATTAGGGGACGACAAGTGGATAAAAAATTGTCTGTTTTTTTTAGAAATATCTTTTCAATCGATTTATCATAACTGGTGATATTCAAGGGAAAACCTGGCCCATATAGGGTAGATACTTTTTTGAAACAATTTACAAATTTTTACGTGTTTTTTAATGTTGCTTCATTAGTGGATTGATAATTAAAATTATAAACTGTTTTATGCACCTCTTGAGATCAAAATTACTAGTCCTAATTTAAAATTAAATATTTCTTGAGGAAGGGAAATTCATTAACTTTAGAAATTTTGACTTAGCAAAATAAAATATATAAAACTTTGTCATGTTACAATTCTTTTTTGTTTTCTTTCATAATTGTATTTAATAGTTAATGTTTCATAATATTTTAAGAATTGGCAAAGTGGAGGCTGTATGATTTGGTTCGAAAAGTGCTCAATGAAAAATTCTATGTCACTAATTTAATGTTGATTCATTTTTTAAACCAGTGTTACTGAAACTTGCAAATGAAATTTTACAAAGCTATAAATTTAAATGATAGACTGATTTTAAGAAGGAAAAATCAAATGCATAAAAGATTTCATAACGTAAAAACTATTTTCTTAGAAATTAATTAAACCATTAAAACCTCGTAATTTAATTCTCCAGAAGTATTAACATTTATGTTACTTTTTTGTACTGCTGTAGTGATAATTAGAAAGTTAAGGATGTTTTTTGATGATTGAACATAATTCTCCCTGCTGTTTTTTATGACACATCTGTTCCTTTCATCAGCTTATTTATATTTTATTTGCTGAACAATTATTTGCCTAATCAACAATTGAATAATATGATATTCAATTGTTGCATTTAATTTATTTAATATTTTAAATTGTATATATGTTTAAGTTATAAATTCAAGTAATTAAACATATTTATTAATAGTTATGTGTTTATATAGGAAATCATTGTTTGTTACCTTGATGAATGCAATCGAAATAGGAGCAGGCATAGTCGAATAAAACTTTTAAGGTAAGTTTTACATTGATAATACCGAGTCTAACTTGTAGAACTGTTTCACATTTTATTATGCATGGGATTAACTTCATCTCTTGTTTGGGTGCATTTGTAAAATTATCTTTAAATCAGTTTCAGAAACGTACTACAACCAAATTTTAAGTAGCTAAAGCAATAACTAGAATTTAATAATGCATAATACATTTTGTAATAGACTTTCTACACTTTCAAGTTTTTTTTGTGGAGACCTTTATTGAGGAATGAGTATTTTGAAAACCATGTTTGTAGTGTTAACTGAACGAAAAGCAGCAATTTTTTTTTTTTTTTTTTTGAAGTTACGTGAAGTAAATGATATTGCAGCATATTTTGCATTATGGCTGAGACACACCATAACATAACTGAAGTGAACTACATATGAATATTTTGAAAGTGCTTTAACCCTTAACTTCACACTATTGCATTTCTACAACATAAGATTTATTTTAATTTAAAAGACTCAATATTTTTTTTAATTATCTACAAATCACTTATGTGAGAAAAAAAAGATTACTGCAACGAAATAAATGCTAATTTTGTCACTAGATAGAAGTACATTTTTTCCAGAAATCACAACAATTATAAAAATCTCTGATGCCTCAAGAACTGTGTTTTTTCTATAAAAAGAATCCATTATATTTTATGCATACTCTTGTTTATTGATGAAATAAATTATCAGGTAAGAAATTTAAACATTTTATGATGAATAATAAAATCCTCATATAAAAAAAGTTTTTTAATTTACAGCACTACTGTGCAATGTACAAACAAAAAAATGACTGAAATTCAATATAAAACAGCTTAATTTTTTATAAATATATATTTTTCCCTTTTATTATTACTTGAGAACTAACTGATATAATTTTTTCATAGAAATTTTAAAAAATGTGAAGTTAAGGGTTAAAGTTAAATCAGCAAATGTTTGTATATTAAAATTGACACATTCATTAACAAGCAGATGTTAATTTAATCTTTAAATAAGAAGAGGATAATTTTAATGTATAAATTTACATCACACACACACAATTTTCATATTCAATTAAAAAATAGGGTATGCCGGCAACATTTCCTGTGTTGCTCGAATTACAGTTTTCAAAAAGGAGTATTCAGCAATGAACCAATATAGAAGAGTAAAACATTGAACACTAAATTGTATGGGAAGATAACATATGCTTATACTGTTTATGTGCAGTGAAAAGCCCAAAATTACATAAAAGATGGAAAGATAATTTTAATTTTCATAAGCCATGACTTTACGTTTGGGTCATTAAAAAAATTATTTAAAGCCAAAAAAAAGGAAGAAAACTTTTAAGTATTTTACCATTTCGGATCTTTACACAACTGATTGTTTATTATTTCGATTAGGTGATCAGTGCCATCACAGATGCTGTCATAGGGTATTCTTACATCAGCAGATTTTCCTGTTTTAAGAGTTGTATGGATTCAAACAAACTGACTTTGTAATTTTAACTACTTCAGCCACTAAATACGAGTATTTTCACTCACCAGGTTCTTATCTGCTATGCTAACTTCACATGAATAGGTGTTATAAAACTTTACGATGCAGATTCTCTCTCTCTCGTAATGGAATCTAGCATTTCTGATACCATGCAGATTTTATAGATCCGTCTTTGAAATTGAGAATCTTAGCAATATTCCTTTTAGAAATTCATCCCATGCCATAGCATTGTTATCTCTTTAAGGTGAGATGTTGTAAACTTGAGTGTCTTGTCCTCTCCTTGATTTATCAGTTAGTGGTATACAAACATAGTATTCATGCATATAATCGCATCATGTCTAGCATGTTGATAGGCTTTCTAACAAACTTCATTCCTATACATAAATTGATTTAATTTCATGTAATATTTACAAAAAAATTTCTGATTAACAGATCAGGTTCATAAGTTCAGTGCTATTATAATACAGAAACATTGTATTGTATGAATAAATGTTTGGTGCTAACTCATTATCTCTTCTCATAGGGAGAACTACTTATTTTCTTGCACATGTCCAAAATGTGAAAGTCAGATTAATGATGAAGATATTACAAGCGAAAGTGATGCAGATGGAGATTAATCATTGTCTCTCATTGCAATGTGTGTGTGTGTTAAATATACTTATCAAATCTTAACTATCATTGTAAAGAAATGTCTTGTAGTTTTAAACTTAAAAATATGATAACGTCTTTATTTGATAAACTTTTAAGGACAATAATATAACTTTAATGTGCAAGTCATGCTTGGAAATAATAAATATACCAAGTTAAGTAGTACTTTCATTTTTTTATTGCATAAGTTATAGTAATGTGACTGAATCAAATGATCATTTAATCACATAGTTACTAAAAGCAACAAAATTGCAAAAAGGAGATTATTTATCATAAAGTACATTGGTGTTGTGATAAGCAAGATCAAATAATATATAGCACATAATTTAAATTTATACTGATCCCAAAATATAACAGATTTATTTATCTAAGTATGATGAATATACACTTTTACTGTTATTTATTTTCTTATCTTTGGCAATATATAACAAATATAGTATTGAAAAAACTATTATTGGACATTTTCAGAAAAAAGCTAAACATTTTAAATATTGTGGTCAGTTTACTGGTGTGTAATGCTTTATTATTGTAAATGTGATTCCCATCATTACTTCATAAGTTAGAAAATTCAATCATTTTGTTCATACAGGATAAAGAATTTTAATTTAAATAGTATGTATAAATCTCAAAATTCTTTGTTTCTAAATGCATGTTTCAAATAACTGGTATTCAGTTGTGAAAGAAAATCAGCCTTTTGTTTATTGCATAATTTAAATAGAATTAGTTTCATTTTCTCATACAATAGAACTCTCTAACTGGAAGTAAGTTATTTGTTCTGAAAATAATTGTAATTATGGGTATGATTGAAACAAAACCTGAATACCTTATGAAGAACTAGTTGGATATCAGGGTAATGGCGCCAAGCAGCGCTTCTTGTTGCTGGAATGGAATCCAATATGGCGGCCTAGCGGTAATTTAACGATACACAATAATTTTAAAGAATTGTTTTGAAATATATTGAAATGCATTTCAAATGAAGGATATAGGAAGAGATTGAGAATAACCTAGATCAGTGATTCCCCAGGGGTCTATGACGACCTGCAAGGGGTCCATGCCAGCAAAAAAAATAATTTGGGGGTCTATGATAGAAGCTCTAATTATAAACCAGATCATGACTTTTATCTTTAAAAAAAATTGATGAAGTGGAAACCAGATTTTACCAATTTAACTGATTTATTTACTAAATTTAGTGAGGTTAATTTGTGGTTACTAGGTGACCGCATAAATTCTTTTAAGACAAGGACCATTTCAGCATTTCTTTCAAAAATTAAAAAAGTATAATGTTTGACATTGAGAATTTTTTCAATTAGTCACAGGCAATCTGCCAGGGCATTTTCACTTACATTCAACATTTAAATGCCCTTTACTCAGATTTTGAAACTAGGTTTGATATTACTTTTTTTATAGTAATATCACTGTAGACAATGAATTCATATAGTCACATTGAAAAAAAATGTATCACAATAGGAACTGATCAGAATAGTCCTTAACGATCTTAAAATAAAATTTAGAAATGGATGTGATAAATTTTGGCTTTAAAAAAGACATACCTGTTGTCACGAGTTATGGAATATCATGAGATGTTTTTATAATTACTTTTTCTAGTGAGAGAGAGTTTCAGTGAGTTTTTGCCAATCTCAAAAACAAAGGGGACTGGACATTTAAGGTTAAACCTGACTAGATTGATATTAAATGTGAAAAATTGTTATTGTAACGCCAGATTCATCCCTCCTTTTAAAATTAATTGTGTGTTGTTGGTTATTTTATTTAACAGTTATTGTATGTATTAATTAACTTTTAATTTAATTAATTAATGTATGCTTTTTAAACTTTTAACTCTATACTTCATTAGTTATAAATTTCATTCTTTTAAAGTAATTAGTAGTACCAGCCATCAAAAAGATATTTAAATTAATAAATTTGCAAAAATCCAATATTAAGTAAGCGAAACCGCGAAAAACATGGCAAAAGGGGTCTATGAGACAAAAGTTTGAGAACCTCTGACCTAGATCAATCAATAAATAATGAATATCAATATTATGTAATAAAAAGTAACATGTACTAATAATAGTATTGTAAGCAGCATATAATAATCTTATATTATTTTATCGTAATTATATTTAATATTCATTTAGTACAATTTATTAACAGTTATTAGAAATAATAATCATATAATATAATTCAATAGTAATTATAAAAAATAATCCTTGTATTGTAAAAAAATAAGAATAATGCATAAGATTACTCATATTACATAATTATAAATAACAGCATAATTATAAATAAATAACAGTATTAATCTATATAAATAAAAATGTAATGTGTGTTTGTTCAAAGCCGCTAATCTCCCAAACTACTGGACCATTTCCTCTGAAATTTTGACATAACCTTGCATTTGAATCCGGACGTGTTCTTATGTACTTATTATTTCGTAATTCTTTCTAAATTTTTTAAAATTTAGTTTTTAAGGGATTTTTAGGTGTTATGATGTCATATGCTGTCGCGTTTTTCACTAAATGGAAAATTTACACTTTACACACAGTTTTTCAAGATGATTACATATTTTTACTATAGCTATCTTTACCGGTTGAATATTTATCCAATCTTTCTGTTCTTTGATACTTAATTAATACTATTTTTCGAATTTATATGAATCATTTTTTTTTAATAATTATTCTTTTAACTAAAATTTTGTTTTGTAGTTTTGGCTACATTTGGATAGTATTATCGCGGGATATTTATGACAAATTGCAACTTACTTTTTCAATGATTTCTCGCAGAATTTATTTATTTATTTTATAAGGAAAAAATTATAATTTTTACAAAACAAAACTTCTTATTGATAAGGGTATTTCAGTTCTTATTACTGCAATTAACATTAGTATTGTGTATTTCCGTTTTCGTTACCTGTTTTAGAGAGTAAGAAATTAATATCAGGAATATTAGTTTTGCTTATTTTATCTTTTATCTCTCATAAACCTTTTTTAATTCAATATATAATTATTATTTTTTTTTATATATTTTAGTACTTGTGTGTGTGTGTTTTTTTTTGCTTGCTTTTTGTGATGTTTTAATTTGGCAAAATTAATCGACGATAATGTTCTTAAATATTTTTTTTATCTGTTTTTTACATTTTTTATGTTCCTCTGAAACATGAAATAAAGATTTTCTAATATATATTTTGGGTTTGTACAAAACTGTTTTTATTGATTTAATCAAAATATTGGGCCTTATTTTATTTTTGATATTCCCCCCTCCTTTAAGATTTAATTTTATAACTAGCTGTGCCACATGTTGTTGTAGCTCTGTCAGGTTAAAAAGACTGGTGTGCCACAAGCGTTACAAAAGTAAATAATACTCAAAAATTGAAACAAATAAAGAAAGGGTACTTACATATTATTACAGCAATCACCAACTCTATTATAATTCACCAAGTAAGCCAGATTTCGTATGTTTTGAATTGGCTACCAAATGCTTCATTTCATATAATGTCACCAATAGGTTAAGATAATACGCGCGTAAGTACCGTTTGCTTTTGTCAGATACATAGCTATTGCTGTATCAGCCGTACCAATGATACAAGGCCTCCAAGCTACAGTGGTCCCAATATGTATTACTACAGTCACTAATATGGAGCTCATATTTGAAAAGAGCCCCTAAAAGAATTTTGATACAGGGCCCACTCACTCAGAGCTGTTTTGCTATTTCATGTCTTTATTTTAACCTTTAAGTGTATACAATTAGCTTTAGTGCATAAAATTACCTTGCAGAAAATCGAATTGGGGTCATCATACTAGCCAAGCAAAAGTAGTGTTGGTAGTAATTATATTTCAAACTGGAATAGGCATCAGAGAACGAGCAAAACAGACAAATGGCTTAAATACCTGTCCAGGAAGAAGGTGGTTGTAAGATAGTAATTACTTTTGGTATTAATGTACTATCGCAACAATCGCCAACATTCAAAATAAATTGCCAAGTTGGCAACCCCAATTTTGCATGTCATGCATGCGTTGAATTGTCAATTGTGCTTCATTTCATATAATGTCACCAATAGGTTGCAATTTTACATAAGTACCTTATTTTTTCAAATTATGCTTTTGCATTGATAAAGATAGTTCAGTTATTTTATGTCAGTTAAAGTTAGTGTTGTATTTCATTTTTCAATTTATTTTTATGCTCAGGATCTATACTTTTGATAATTTTTTTATATAAAGTACTAATTTTAATTTAGTACTTGCGTATTATTGCACAATCACCAATGTTCAAGATAACCCCCACTGCTTTGGCAATCCCAATTTTGTATGCGCTGAATTGGCAATCATGTGCTTCATTTCGTATGCCACCAATAGGTTGCGATAATATGTACCTTTAATTCTGTTCATTACTGTAACATTAGACGTGCCGCAACACACCAATTTGGCGTGATTTCAAAATCATGCCAAAAATGAGTAGCCTACCAATATGAAATTAATATTATGAGTATTATCTTAGCCTGTTTTATCTTTCATTCCAGTAATCCTTAGTTAATTCAATATATAATTTTTGTTTTTTTTTATATTTTAGTACTTACATTTTGTTTTTTTTTTTTTTTTTGCTGATTACGTACCGCAAATATTTTTTTTTGCACATCATGATGTCTTTGGCAAAATTAATCGGTGGTATTTTTCTTAAATATGTTTTTTTTATCTGTTTTTGACAATTTTTTTAAAATTTTTGTATGATGTCTGTCTGAAATATGAATAGTAAAATAAATATTGTACAATATATATATTGTGTTTGTACGAAAATGTTTATATTGATTTAATCAAAATATTGTGCATTCTTTTATTTTTGATATCTTTTTAAAATTTAATTTTATGTTATAATTAGCTGTACCCAGCTAAATCTTGCTGTGGCTCAGTCATCTTTAAAAGACTGGTGCACAATAAAGTATGCCATGAGTCTTACAAAAGTAATAATGCACAAGAATTCAAACAAATAAAAGAAAAGGTACTTGTGTGTATTATTGCAACAATCACCAACTCCATTAATAACTCGCCAAGTTGGCACCCTTGATTTTTACATGTCGTACACGCTGAATCGGCGCGCAACTAGGTACTTCATTTCATATAATGTCATCAATGGAGTAACTTCATGCACAGACTGTGTGTGACGCCAGTAAGTAATCACGTGATTCCAACGTCAATAAATGCACGTGTGAATTCATAGCGTTGGATTTCCTATATGTTTGTTGATGTCATTCTTGTGTCTTAATTTTATCTTATTAAAAACGTATGATATCATTGTATTTTTTGTATTATTTTAGAATATATATTTGTTAGGAAATAATCTTAACAACTCTATAACTATATAATTTTTGTTTTATTCTAATTTATTTATGTAATTAGGTAATTGTCTACTTCGACTAGTGTTAGCTAGCATATTTATTTATCCTAGTTCCGTTGGATCCTAGTATTTATTTATAGTTCATGGTACACTTAGGTATGGCTCTTAGTTATTTTAGTTCTTAATTAGTTTAGTAGTTATTTATTATATAGTTTTGCGCAAGAATGGTTGACAGTATAGAATTAAAACTACTTTTTTAAAATTGTATGATTATCGAATAACATTGATATCATTTCTTTAAAAGGATCTTACACCTATTATTATAAAACACAGTGTCAGTTAGGTGTGGGTAATATAAAAAATGTCTGTTTATAATTTTAATTAGGAGAAATATTTCAGTCAGGAGAAAATATTTATTCTGAATTTTTTCAATTTGATAATTTGTGGGAGGAATGTTTACAAAAAAAATGTTTCTTTGATTTTTACCTTCCACACACAAATTATCGATTTCTAAATTATTTATAATTATTCTTTGCTGTTAAAATTTAATGTCATTTGTTTCTTTAATTTAAAATACAATATTCTTTCGGGAATGAAACCATTACAAAAGGGGTAACAATTTTTAGAAATGATTACATTTAATTTGATATGTTATCTTATTTTTTTTTTTTTTTTGAAGTACATATCAAACTTGCAAAAAAGGTTTATTTCTTGAAGCCTGTGTACATAGAACATTAGTTAATATGAAAGTTTTAGATAAAAGTTTGGTAAAAGTTTTCTTTTTTTTAATCTTAGTAGCTACTTAAGAAGTAAGTATTTGTTTATTCATGATTTAACTATTTTCCTTTTTTGCACAAATCCTTAAAATAGTTTAATTCCTGAAAACTCAGTATTATGCATGTAAAGGTAATTAAGGATGTGAGTATATGATTCCTATATATGAATCATATAATCAATTGAATTTTTTTTACAACTTCATGAATTGCAAATTTTATAATAGTATGGCTTACCAATGGGGACAGTAAACACTCTATGTGAAGCATTATAAGTGTCAGACATTTGAAATAATCCCGTAATTTCGGTTTGATTTATCAATACTACAGGAAGTTCTTAATTTTTTTTCCCTTTGTACTTATATGCTACTAGCTGATAAACCTGTTCTTCACACAGGTGTTAATTTATATATATAAATAATGTTATGCATGAAGTTTCTCTTCCCCCCTCCCCCATACTTCATTATTTAAAAATGGTAAATAACAATTTTCTAAAAAATATATTTACTCGAGTTTACCTACCTACACTTAAAATTCAAATGAATATTTTATTTCACTGTGGAACAGTTATTTGTTGAAAATGAATTTTTTGTTTACACATTGTATTGCATATAAATACTTCACATATATTTTGTACAATATTATGAAGCATTTAAACATATTTGAAAATGTTTCTAATAAAATAACATTCCTATCTTTGACTGTCTGATTTACTTAGTAATTATCCTTTAAAAATGTTTGGAATTTTTTTTAGAAATGATTGTATAAAGTAATAAAAAAAATACTATTTCACTATTAAATTAAAGAAATTAATCATATTAATATATAATTTTGAAAAAATATTCAATGTAATATGATCTTCACCTTTATATCTCGGCTACTAAATACTATGCATTGATATGCGACACTTGGATCACAAATTCAGATTATTAATGCGAGTATGAACTATATTAAAAATTTACATTACAAATTCAATAATTTTTTAATTGTCTTTGTATAAAGTGCTTATAATATGTTGAACAACTTGTTTTAAGTAATTGTATAATATTAAGGAATATTTCATCAGAAAAAATGCTATAATTTTCACAAATTCAATTTAATTTTGTATTGAATTGCATTTAAGCTATTGTTTATCCCATATTAGATAGTTAATATGAAAGTTTTTGATTAATAATAAATATTTATCCTTTGATGAAAATGAATCTTATTTTTATAACACAATGAATTAATTGCAAATAAGATAGAAACAATATAATACAATAATATGGAAATAAATAGTTGCATAAAATTTCCATTCACAATTTCTTCTAGTTATGTCTCTTGACCAGATATTTATGTTTAGTGTTAAACACTTGAGTTCCATTTCATGCAAACTTAAAATTGGCATTTTATTTTATTATCACTAATATGTATCTAAAGTGTCCTTTTATATATAATTATATTTTTAAAAAAAGAAATTGATCATTATAATACACAAGAGCCCCAAATTTGCCTTCGAAACATATGTCACACAAAAATATCAGTGATTTTGAACAATTAACCTCTTAACAATAATTTTGAAAAAAGATTCTTTGTAATTCTCTTCGATAAATATCATAAAATTGATCAAAGTACTCTTCTTAGGTCAATATTTGCAACAAACTCAATGCAACACATTTATTCAGGACTTATATCATGAGATTTATTTTTGCAAAAGTATAAAATAAATCTAATCTCTATAATGATAAATCTACAAACTGTGCAAATACCAATAAATGCATATTTGTTATACATATGTAGTAAAAAAATTTGTACTATATGTGTGAGACAGGTTTTTATATCATACAGTCAAACTCTGAAAAACATGTGTTGATACCATGCAAATATATTACAATTTTTATTTTTTTCTAAAAGAATTATGAATTCAAAAATAACTTTTTTTTATCTTGGTCATGTAGGAGTGTGTGAGCAGGACTTTTGTATTTAATATATGGACACAAATTTATATTCTACTATATACACATTCTAATTTAAAAATTTTAATGCCTTAATTTATTACCATATTTGGAATTCAATTCTCGATAAATCATATATTTTACCTTAAGTAGTGCAGCGAATAAAGATTTTTAAAATGTAGCACAATTTTTTTTTGTGTGTGTAATTTTACAAATGGTAAATGATAATTTTGATTTCTAATGTTTGAAAGTGGTTCTTATTTCATCAACTAGTAAAAACATTAACAGAGCTGTAACAAAGTAAGATATTTTTCCATTTCTTTATTTTTTCTTTTTCCCTGTAATATTGTAAAATTATTAAGTAAAATAAGTTTTATAAATATATATGACAGGCCCCAGGCCTGCTAGTAAAATGAGGAGGGCATCATCTTTACAATATTCCTTTATTACGCTTCCATCATATATAATCTAACATGGCGGACCTTTTGCCGCGCAACCAGGTGGTACAAAAAACAACATCGCAGCGAGGAGACACCAACCAAGCCTTTTCTAGTATGCGTTCGCCTTCGTCAGCGCTCGTTGCACCTTTTAACAGGCTTATTTACCCACAAATCCTTACGCGATGGTAAAGAGTTCACTCTATTTTCATTTATTACTTCCTTAATTTTGAATCTAAACTTTTCAAACCTGACAAATTCCCCCCTCTGCTGAAGGCTGGCACAGCCAGATTGGCCAATTCTGACTGGCAAGTCCCCAGGGAAAAAATTATATTTCAATGATATCAAATTCCCCAAATGAAATAAGAATCTAGAAGATATAATAATTGTGTAAAAGAGTGGGCTGGTGAATCCTAACATGTACAAAAAAAAATAGCAATAATGAATAACAAAGTATCAAAAATTTGGTATAAAACTTTGTGTTACATAGAATTGTTTTCTGAAAAATATCACACATCGAATACTTCCACTATGACTATAATAATAATGAGGTTAAGAAAAACAACATAAGATAAAGATAATTCACATTAGACATTCAAAAATATAGTAGTGCTAAACAACATAACATAAGATCAAGTGAAATTCTTACTAAATGTGGACAGAACGGATTTTTCCGCCCTACTAGAGAGGCTTCGAAAATGGACTGCACGGATTTTTCTGCCTTCAAGTAACGTTTTCAAAAGCGGATTAGCCGCACTTTTCTGAAATCCTTTCCCCCTTTTAAGGTTTAACATCTTGAAAGATAATGAGGGACGGAGGAAGCAACACAGCAGGAGTTTTATGGCTCGCAGGGAACCCCGTGTTTTGACCCCCCAATCGTAAAAAATCGGGGAGAAATTTCTTTACAACCCAAGAAGTGTTTGCTAGCTTGTATTTTAAAAGTTTCCAAAAGTCCCAACGCATAAGTAAAATATGTTACAATTCCCTTTTGGTTTCATATTAATTTCAAACTGTAACAAGTTGGGGCGTGTCAGGGCAATCTGCTATTTTATATAGTTAGACAAATTATATCTTTTTTTTTTAAGTATATTCTCTTTCGCTTCATTTTTCTTATTCAAAGCTTTCAGTTTTTGAAACATGACTATTTTATTATAAGATACCGAAAAATTAATAAAACATCAAACTCTTTAAAATTTGGAATCTTTTCAATTTTCCAACCACTAAAAATGAATAAATTTAAACTTCATCAAATCATTTGAAACATTTTCTTACACTTTGATAAAAATAATAACGAAAAAAAAAACTAATTAAGAGATTTATTAGTTTTTTTTTTTTTTTTTTTTTTAGATTTCAAAGCCTAAGTGTTCAGGGAAGTTTAAGTACAGTGCCTGGCTATATATTGTTAAAATACACCGAATTATATTTGAATTTTAAGTGCTTGAACTTCAGTTTACATCAAAGACAACATGAATGAAGATTTTCACACATTTTTTTTATAACTTGAATGTTTGAATAAATGGTAATCAAAAATATACGGAAACATTTACAGTAGACATTTATGCATATAAATAAACATAAAAACCAATTTTAAATTCGAGCTATTGAAAAACATTCGAATTATATATTGTTCAAAAATATCTATTTATACAAAATACCTCAACATTTATTTTTTTTTTTAAGGCTAACTGAATAAGTAATTAAAATCTGGATATGTTTTGAAATCTCGACCTTATATAAAGCTAGAAATTTTATGTTAGAAATTCCATTTGAAATTTCGAAAAAAAAAAATGCATCGCGCAGTTAAAAATTATTTACCATAAGTTTTAGCAATTGTTTGAGTATAATAAAAATTTCAAATTTTATTATATAGCTTCTTTTTGGTATCTTTTAATATATTTCGGCCGCGGTAGCCGAGTGGTATAGGTATCGGAACGTGGCTTGTTTTGTCACGAGTTCGAGTCCAGTACCACTAAAGACCCGCCGTGTAGGGCAGCGATGCACGTTAAATCTGTCGAGAGCTGAAACGTCCTCCCGTTGGTGTGGTGGGGTAGTTAGGAGAGGGGGTACCAGCTCAGGTGTCGTCCACGTCACTTGACCATGGTTCAAAATTACGTGGTCCGTCGCCAAAAGCCCTCGTGTAGCTGAACAGTGCGACGTTAATATTCAATCATTCATTTAATATATTTCGAAGATTTCATACAATTCGGTTGAAAACCGCATGCTAAGAGCAAAAAATATACTAAAAAATTGATGAATATACAATTACAATAAATTCTTACATAGAGAAGCAAAACTGAGAAGCTAAAGCGTAGGAATAAAAAATTTTGAGTATATCTGAAGTAGTTTTCGAAATATTTATTTTAAAGTTTAGAAAATTTGTGTGCGTTATGTTATACTTGATATCAATTAAATGGTTAAAATAATGTGTTAATATTAGTCATGTAATCGTTTGATGACACATTCATATACTAATAAAAATTATCATGGTCATTGATGCGAATGTAATCATGGTCATTGATGCGAATGAATTTTATGTAATTTTAAATTCAGACATTAAGATATTGATGTAGAAAATATAAAACGACCATCTAAAATACATGAAAAATGCAGTCTGCTATAAAATGATCTTGACAAACAAAATCCGGCATTTTCGCTTACTATGGCAGAGCCGGCTTAGTCAGGGGCGATCTGGAAAAACAGAGAGAGAACCGCGGTTTTGATGGATGCCGCTCTAGCTTTTAAAACTCCCAGGAAAAATTATATATATATATAAATTACAAATGCAAAAATAAATCTTGTAATTTTCCATACATTTTTATAACAACGAATTGTGGAATTGGCTTCCAATACATTGTTGTGTTTGACAATATCTAAGGTAACCAACCCTACTTTAGATAGATTTGTACTACACTTTTTCGTAACCGTATTCCTTTTAAAATTAATTCGTGCAGCCGAAATACACCTTTTGTACCCTTAAAAATTTATGTTAACTATATAACGGTTAATTTTAATTTATGCAACTTGTGAAATGTTCATAATTAACCATTTCCGTCTAAACAGTTTACATGAAAAAAAAAGTTTGGACTCCTTCATTCATTAGGGATTTATATATGATTCTAACATTAAATTTTATTTTTCACCGAATAGGATTGAGTGAAAGTGTATAGTGCTTCCACACCACAGGTCTGGGGTTCTATTAACGGGCTGCGCAAGGTCGACTCTGTCTTTCATCCCCGCTACATTGGGTCGATAAATGAGTACCAAGCTTGCTTGGGGTCTTAAACACTGAAGGTCTCTCTTCAGACAGACCACCAAATCGGGACATCTGTTCATGCACCTCAGCGTCCAATGGTCACGTGTATTATGATGGGCACAGTAGTTCCTGGCCCTCATGGATTGTTGTGCTTCTGAGTTTGAGTCTTAAGTTTGAGGATTACCTCACTTTGGGGATATCCCTTAGATAAACATGTATTTCCACTCATTTGCAATTAAATATTTTTCTTTCAATTACGTTTATTTCAGAAGGAAGTTTGATTTTTCAAATGTATTTGCTTAATAACATGTATATTTGTGTATTATATTAAAAATTTGATCAGTCCAAAATTACATGTTTTTAGTTCCTCTAAAAGCTTTTAGGATTTTACAACTGGTCTTACAATCCATATACGTTTTATAGTAGTATATTTAAAAATGATAAGGACATTTTTACGACTGTGTGAGCTGTTATGCCTCGTTTATAAATATAAAAAATTGCTTTCAGCTACAGTTTTTAAAATGTACAGAAATAAGTGGAGCAACAGGATACTTACATATTATGAATATTTTTGACTGCAGTAAGATATATTTATATTTCAGTTTCTTTACAATTTTGAATAGAAGTTGTAAGCCATTTTGCGAATAGTTTGATATTGAGTATAAACCCATAGGCTGTTTAATATTGTAAAGTGTTTTACTTTGATACCAGCACACATTAAAATAAGGCTCATTTGCAGTTATATGATCAGCTTCAGTGATATTTAAATTTTCAAAAATAGTCTACACGTACGAAAACATTCTTTCACAGCCCGCACACCACATCTCATACTATATCTTCCCTACAGCAGGAAATATTTGTGTATACTGGAAAATTTAATACAGGATACATTTCCAAGTGTTAAATTTGTTTTTAAAATTTGGTATGAATACATTGTGAAACTGTCGGTTAACTTCACTGAACAAAATTGTTTTAAGTGTACTGTTTTGAAAGACAAGATTAATTAGGGAGAACTTTTCTCACAATAGAATTTGTAATGACTGAATTGTGTGAAAATGTAGTTATCGATGTGTGACATTTTTCCTTGTAATAAAAGAAACAGAAAGATAAGAAATTTAACTTGAGTAGAAAATGGTTAGAAGTACTGTCATGCGCATTTGAAGAAGTATATCCCCCATTAAAATTAAAAATTATTGACTGAATGTGTGTTATGTCCATCACAAATGCCGATGTAAAAAGGAATTTTTATTTAATACAAGAAGTTCGACAAAGAGAACACTAGGAAGGAAAATTTAAATTTTTTTTCCGAAAAATATTCAGTTAACATAAAAATATCTTTTATATGATTTTAATTAAAATAAATTAAAAGTATTGAAATCCTTTTTATGCTATTTTAAATTAAAAATATAACTGAATAGAGAAAGATCGGTTTTATTTCATAAATATAATCATTGTATGTAATATTTATTCTGTTATTGTTTAAAAATGAGATAGGGCCTTTGCTCTTTTTACCTCATTACTTTTTTAAAAAACAGGAAAGTGAGCGCGTTTTCTTACTCTCATATTCAAAAATGAATACAGGATGCTTTTTTCTGGTTCAAATCGCAATACCAAAAATATATATATATATTTTTAATTTTTAAAAATGACAGAAAAATAAATTTTCTTTGAAGAAAATATAATTATTTTTCAACTTCTAACATACTATTTATTTCATTTTTTCCTCTTTTTTTTTTTTTTACCTTTCATTTCGTTTTTAATTTTACTGTGACTGAACATATAGGAGAAAGAAACACCGTATCTTTTCAAAGAGGATTGATCAAGAGAGGATATCTACGCTTTCAAAGAAGATTGCCCAAGGCAACTTAACAGCTAACTGTAAACGATTGATCTTGTGGTATATTTAACTGTAACCAGTTAAAGACTTAACTGTGACTGAGTGGAGGATTGTATATAAATAACACGCAACTATGAAATTGTATGGGTAATTAGTAATGTGTTGTACAGTGAAGTAGATATATATAAAATAATATTTTAAGAAGGAAGTCGTTCAAATGTGCATCTAATTATAGTTTGAACTCACACAACACAACAGTTGGCGACGAAGATGGGATATATTGGAGATTCTTTTGGATAAGGCATTGCCTGAAAACTGCTCAAGGTAAAGGAAATTTTTTCTCTCTTTAATCGGAAGGAACCATGGAACAGCAAATTGCAGACTTACTCCGGCAGAATCAAGATTTGATTCGAGCGCTGCAAATTAGAGACGATTCTCATAGTCATAAAGTAACTGTACAATTTGACAAATTTGATGAAGAAAATGAAAATTTCGATAGTTTCATTGAAAGATTCGAAACTTACTTAGATGTACAGAATGTACCAATAGCAAATCGAGCTAAGGTTTTTGTTTCGTCTCTTAGTGCAAAATTGTACCAGTTACTAAAGAATTTGCTTGCACCTGACATTCCTTCCGACCAAACGTTAGATAAATTAAAAGATGCACTTAAGAAACATTTGACCCCAAAACCTTTAATTATACCTTCTCGTCACAAATTTTTAAACAGAAAACAGACTGAAGGGGAAGGTATTAGTACATACATTGCCGAGCTTCGGGCTCTAGCAATGAATTGTGATTATGATAAAGATATGTTGAATATTATGTTACGTGACGTATTCGTAAGCGGGTTGCGGGATAAAATGATTTTAGATCGATTATTTGAGGAAGATAATAATTATCTCGAGAAAACGCTAAATATAGCACTGGCTATGGAAAAAGCTTTTAAAGGGACAAATGATGTGGGCCGAGCAATAAATTCAATGAAAACTTTTAAAAAACACATGGATAAAAAATCCAATTTTACAAAAAGCCGAAAGAAAACATATTGTTCACGATGCACAGGTACCAACCATGCAAAAGAGAATTGTAGATTTATTTCAAGTAAATGTAATTTCTGTGGGAAAATTGGGCACATTAAACAGGCATGCTTCGCATCTAAAAAGGCAAATGCGAAATCGGTTAAACAAAAACAGGTAACTCTATTAAATGAAGTTGAAGATAGAAATAGAATTCCACTATACGAATTAAAAATTCAGGATTATATATTAAACGAGGAAGAACCAAAACGACCTCCAATTATGATAAATTTAAAAATTGAAAACAAAAGTTGTTCTGTGGAATTGGATACGGGGGGAGCGGTTAGTGTAATGAGTATTGGAAATTTCAGGAAAATTTCAAATAATAAACAAATTAAACCTACAAATATAGTTTTTAAAACATATAAAGGAGATTCAATTATACCATTAGGATATGTTACTGTAAGGGTACAATATAAAAATCAAAAAGTAAACTTGAACTTATACATTGTGAAAGAAAACTTAGATACTATTCTGGGTCGGGAATGGCTCTATAAAATTCATTTAGATTGGCCGGCTATTAAAGCTTTTAGAGCAAAAACCGAACAAAATTTAAATAACCTTCTAAGAGAGTATAAGGATATATTTTCGATGATAAATTAGGAGAAATAAACAATTATGAGGCTAAATTAAAACTCAGACATGGAGTAAAACCTATATTTTGTAGGGTTCGAACAGTACCCTTTGCTCTCAAAGGTAGAGTTGAAAACGAAATTGACAGACTGGAAAAAGAGGGTATCATAGAAAAAGTCGACAGCTCTGAATGGGCAACCCCAGTAGTCCCTGTTGTTAAATCCGATGGTAGTATAAGACTATGTGCTGATTATTCAGTAACCCTGAATCCAAATTTAATTGTTCCTCAGCATCCTTTACCAAGATTGGATGAAATTTTTGGTAGTTTAAATGGGGGAAAACAATTTACAAAATTAGATTTTAAGCATGCATATTTGCAAATGAAAGTCCATCCCGACAGTCAGAAATTAATGACTATAAATACCCACAAGGGATTATATATTTGTAAAAGACTTATGTATGGATTAAATGGGGCACCTGCTATTTGGCAGCGCTATGTTGACGGACTATTTCAGGGTATGGATGGAGTCAAGGTCTTTATGGATGATGCTAGAATAACAGGGAGCGATGAAATTTCGCATTTTACAGCTTTAGAGGAATTTTTTAAGAAATGTAGAGAACACGGGCTAAAGCTTAATTTAAATAAAAGTAAGTTTTTCCAAAATGAAATAAATTTTCTTGGGCATAGAATCGATTCAAAAGGGTTACATAAAACTGACGAAAAGATCTCAGCCGTTATAAATGCTCCTGTACCCCGAAATGTTCATGAAGTAAAAAGTTTCTTAGGGTTAGTTAATTTTTACGGGAAATTTTGTGAAAATTTAGCTACTATTGCTAATCCTCTTAATAATTTTACAAAAAAAAAATGTTAGATTTTTATGGTCGAAGGATTGCCAGGTTGCCTTTGAGCAAATAAAGAAGGAAATTTGTTCACCTAAAATTTTGGTGCATTATGATCCTAGTATATATATATATATATATATATATATATATATATATATATATATATATATATATATATATATAATATATATAAACCTCTTTAACTTTAGCTAGTGATGCACATCTCCAGTTGGTATTGTGTGGTTGTGTTCTGTCACACGTATATCCAGATGGCTCTGAACGTCCGATCGCGTTCGCATCAAGAACTTTATCTGGGTCCGAGAAAAATACTCCCAAATTGATAAAGAAGCTCTTTCAATAGTTTGGGCAGTAAGAAAGTTTTATCTATATTTGAAAGGTAGAAGATTCACTTTGATAACAGATCACAAACCTTTGATAGCTATTTTTGGTTCAAAAAGAGGTTTACCAGTGTTGGCAGCTACCCGACTTTTACATTATGCGCTCATTTTGCAGTCATTTGAGTTTGATATAATATTCCGTAAAACGATTGAACACGGAAATGCAGACTTTCTTTCTCGTTTACCAAAAACATCCGAAGAGCTTGAAGTTAAAGATGACATCACAATATTTCAGATGTCACAGATTGAAGCATTACTGGTTACTTCTAAGGAGTTACGACAGGAGACGAGTAAAGATATAGAGCTGGGTCCACTCTTAAGGGAAGGTAAAGATTTGCAAGGGAGGAAAGCCCAGTATACCATTGAGGATGGTTGTATTATGTACGGACAAAGGGTCTGTATTCCAAGGAAATTTCGGAAGGACGTTCTGGAAGAATTACATGCTGGACACTTAAGAATAGTAAAAATGAAGGCTATAGCTAGATCGTTTGTCTATTGGAAAAATATAGATAACGATATTGAAGAAGCCGCAAAAAACTGTGTCGATTGTGCTAGATATGGGGCTGATCCTCCAAAATCTAAAGTTCATTACTGGGAATATCCCAGTATGCCCTGGGAACGTATTCATGTAGATTTTGCTGGACCAATTTTTGAACACGCGTTTTTTCTGATCGTTGACGCTCATTCCAAATGGTTAGAAGTATACCCTATGAAGGTAACCACAACCAAGAAAACCATCGAATGTCTTCGAGATAGTTTTGCAAGATTTGGATTACCTAGGGTACTTGTCAGCGATAATGGATCTCAGTTTATATCCTATGAATTTCAGCGATTTATGCATAAAAATGGAGTTAGGCACAAAACTAGTGCACCTTTCAAGCCTTCTAGTAATGGACAAGCAGAACGTTATGTTGCTACTTTAAAGCAATCATTAAGAGCTATGCATAAATACGAAGGTACTATACAGCAGAAATTAAGTACATTTTTAATGCAATACCGAAAAGCTCCTAATGTAACTACAACACTTAGTCCAGCCATATTATTCTTAAAGAGACATTAGAACCAGGATAGATTTACTTTTACCTGAATTGAAAACAAAAATTCAGGATAAATTACGAAGAGATAATTTCGAATTCCGAGATAGGAAATTTGATGTTGGAGATCGAGTGGCTGTGAGAGTTTACAGAGCAGCTAATACTAGATGGAAGTTTGGTACCATTGTAAACCAGGATGGCGTACTCCACTACATCATTGATGTTCAAGGAACCCTCGTGAGACGACATGTTGATCAGATCCGTCCAGTGGGGGATAAAGTGCAAGAAAACATCATTCCACTTATGCACCAGAGATTTCCATCATCAGAGGTTCGAGAAAACAACTCTAATATTCAGCATGCAGAAACGGCGGAAGATATTTCTAAGGATCGGAACAAGGAATTGGGTTCATCTTCTGTACAAGGAGTGCCATCAACTGATGTTGCGGTTCCAGATCTATCACAGTCTTCAGCTAAAGAGACTGACTCCGAGACGAGGAGTCCACCAGTTCCAGACAGGCCATTTCCTAGGCGTTCCGGGAGAATCAGGCGGCCTCCGGAGAGACTTGTTCTTTAAGGAGGGAGGAGATGTGGTATATTTAACTGTAACCAGTTAAAGACTTAACTGTGACTGAGTGGAGGATTGTATATAAATAACACGCAACTATGAAATTGTATGGGTAATTAGTAATGTGTTGTTGTACAGTGAAGTAGATATATATAAAATATTTAAAGGAAGTCGTTCAAATGTGCATCTAATTATAGTTTGAACTCACACAACACAACAGATCTCTTGGTTCTTACTTTTCAAAGCGACCGAACTGGGTCGTAAAATTTTCCCTGTTCGACAACCCAAGTTCTAAAAGGGGAAAGGAAAAAAGTCTGTTGCATTTTTGAAGGGAATCGCAAAATAAGAGTTAAACGCTTTCGGAATAACTTTTCAGGAGGAAGGTGTCCAGTTAGAGGGTTATAAAGTGATAAGTTGAAAAGTTACAAGTACTTCAAAATGGTATTGAATGTTGGAATAATGAGTACATAAATACATAGAAAGAATAGGTATATTGTAAATAACATGATTTTAGGAATAATGGTAAAGTAAATGCACACAAAGAATAGATATAAAATCAGTAACAGCAAAATGAGTTTAGGAATAATGGTAAAGTAAATACATAAAAAAGGACATATATGGAGTAATTAACAGCAACATGATTTTAGGAATAATGGTAAAGTAAGTACATACAAAGAATAGATATAAAATAAGTAACAGCAAAATGAGTTTAGGAGCTCCCAAAAAAGAAAAGATTACATAACTATAACACAGAAATTTATCAAAATAAACACATCAACATTATATCAAAATATCACTAGAAATATAAAATGCAAAGAAAAATAAGGGTATTTCAGATATATCAAGTACAGGTAAAAGTTCAATCAATGTAATGTTTCACACAGTCCTGTCTTGGAAAAATCATAGTTCAATGTTCATCATCCAATTATTGTTTATCTCACAGTTCTTTTGTTTATTATTAGAATCTCTACTCAATCAACTCATTTCAAAAACATACAACCATAATAAAATCTTCATAACATCACATAAAGCCCTCGTGTTGCTGAACAGTGCGACGTTAATATTAAATCAATCAATCAATCATAACATCACATACTATATTTTAACTTTCAGAATATACTTATCACAAATAATCACAATGAAATTATTATAACACAATGTATCATAAAATGACCTCATCACAATGTTTTCATACAGTCCATAATTCAGTTATTTTTTTTTAAAATAACAATGCACTTCTTTTAAAATTACAATGCACTTCTTCCCCCAATGTTTGAGAAAACAAACTCTATAACAAATATAAATAAGAATTTAGCATAATTGGATTTTGAATGAAATGGTTTTAATCTTGTAGAATGAACAATATCTGTTAATTTTCCTGTATATTGATTTGGTTTATCTATTTCATAAGTAACATTTGAGAGTTTCCTGACAACTTTAAAAGGACCATCATAAGGAGATTGAAGTTTACTTGAATTAGGGTATGAGAAATTTTTTTTTTTGATATAAGACTAAATCTCCAACTTTAAATTTTGCATCAACATAATGTTTATGATACCTTTGTTTATTTATCTTATGATGCTTAATTGTTCTGTTTACTGCAATTTGTCTAGCTTGTTGTATAGGTGGATAGTTTAATTTTACTTGATTAGGTAATGGCGAATCATATGGCAAAGTTCCAAACATTAAATATGCAGGTGGAAAGCCAGTAACATCATGTGGCGAGTTATTGTATTCATATGTAACTTGTTCTAATAATTTTGTCCAAGGAGTTTTTGTAGTTGAATTAACTTTACATCTTAATTTTGCTACTAATGTCTGATTAACTCTTTCATTCTTTCCATTGCATTGTGGTCTATTTGCTGAAGTTAGTAATTGTCTAACATTATGATGTTTTAAGAATTTCTTAAATTTAGATGAAGTGAATGCAGCATTTCTATCACTTAAAAGTTGTTTTGGGCATTGAATTGAAAAAATTTGTTTTAAGCAATTTGTATAAGTTTCAAAAGTGACACTTTTGGATGGAAATGTCCAAGCATATCTGGTAGCATGATCCAGAACAATATGCAGGTATTTCTTTTGTGAATTATATGATAATTAAATCCTCCTACAGTGTCTAGTGAAATCATTTCAAATGGTTCTTCTGCTACAGGAACTTCTTCCAATAATCCATACTTTTTTTGTGTAGACGTTTTATTCATTTGACATGTTTCACAACATTTAACAAAATTTGAAATGTCTAATATAATGTCTTTCCAGTAGTAAATTGGGGAAATTAATTTTAACATCTTTTTTACACCTGGGTGACCAAATAGTTCATGTGCAGTTGTAATTAATTTTTCTCTCAAAGATAACGGTACTACAATTTTAATTAAATTCTTTTTCTTAACTGTTAATACATCATTATTTTTTATATATTTTGGATCATTACTGTTCTCTGAATTTTGGTATTTAATAATTTCATCAGTATTTAAAAAATGACAAATGGGTGATATATAATGGCATACAGGGTTCCTCGACAACATGTCTGCTTCAACATTTAATTTACCTTTTATATAAACTATCGAATATTCATACT
Source organism: Trichonephila clavipes (assembly GCA_019973935.1). NCBI lineage: Eukaryota > Metazoa > Arthropoda > Arachnida > Araneae > Nephilidae > Trichonephila > Trichonephila clavipes. Next base: position 782,425 of record BMAU01021280.1, on the reverse strand, counting down.
GAGAAAGTTTTAAACTCCACCGAAATAAACGTCCAGTTAAATGTTTTACACTTTTAAGCCATTGTAAAGCAGCATGATCAGTATGTATTGTGAATTTGGATCCATGTAGGTAACAGTGGAATTTATCTAAGGCATCTATAATTGCTAAACACTCTTTTTCTGAAATTGTATAATTTTTTTCATGTTTAAGTAATTGTCTCGAGTGATAAGCTATGGGGTAAAGTGTTCCATCTGGGTGTTGTTGTTTCAAGACTACGCCTATTGATTCCTGACTTGCGTCACAAAATACATGACATGGATATTGTGAGTTGTATAATTTAAGTATAGGTTTTGATATTAAACAATTCTTTAACTTTTGATAAGCTTCTTGACATTCATGTGACCAATTCCAAATTGCATCTTTTTTAAGTAATTTATTTAATGGTACTCTAAGTTTTGCATAATCTTTAATAAATTTTTGATAAACATTGATGGAACCAAGAAATCTTTGGAGTTCTTTCACATCTTTAGGTGGTGCTAATTTTCTTATTGTTTCAATATTTGGATTACTTGGGGAATAATGACCTTGTGTTATTTCATATCCTAAAAATTTTATTTTTTCCTGTGCAAAATGACATTTTGATTTTTTAAGTTTAATATGTTTTCTTTTTTACAAATTTGAAATATTGTATCTAAATGAGTTAAATGCTCTTCCCAAGATTGTGAGAAAATTATTATATCATCAAAATAGTTTAAAGCAAAAGTTAACTGATATTTTTGTAAAATTTGTCTTATAGTTCTTTGGAAAACAGCTGGGGAATTTTTCCAGCCAAATGGAAGTCTTAACCATTCATAGAGTCCAAAATTAGTTGTGAAAGCCAGTTTCTCTGCGTCTTTTTCATGAATTTTAATGTGCCAATAACCACTTGTTAAGTCGAGCGTAGAGAAAAATTTAGCATGAGTTAAATTATCAATTACAAAGTCTATCAGAGGTACAGGGGTGGAATCTTTTCGTGTGATTTCATTTAGTTTTCTATAATCGATACATAATCTTGATCTTTTCCCTTCATCCTTTTTGTATGCTAAAGTTACAGGGGCAGCATATGGGCTATGGGAGGGTCTAATAAAACCTGCTTTTAACAATTCTTCTATCTGTGTTTGTATTTCTTTAGATTCTTGTTGACTGTTTCTATAAGGGCGTAAACTTATAGGAAGGTCTGAGATTAAATGAATTCTTTGTGGCTCTAAATTGATACAACCTACATCATACTTATTTTGTGAAAATATGGTTTGAAATTTGTCAAGAAGTTGGGTTAAATCTTCCCATTGCTCACTAGTCTGTTTTGGTACTGTGTCCTCAACAACCATGGCTGGGTTAAACAATCTTTTCAGATCAGCTTCAGGGCTGTCTGGTACTTGATCTAAACCTTTATTATTTTTAACGTTAATATTATCTTCATTATTTGCATTATAGTAGTTCATATTTTGATCATTATTAAGAGTTTTACAATATGTCCCATGATATGTTCTCAACTCACCAACGCACTTATTTACAAATTTAATATTACTTAAATTTTTACCACATTGAAAAATACACATGTTACGAATACTAATGTCAAGCTTAAATAAATGTAAATATTCAAGTCCTAAAATAATATAAGGCAAGTTAGTATCAATTACAAACAAATCTATTTGCTTAGATATACATCCAATATTCATATAAACTTTAATTATACCTTTGGGATGAATAGTCCCACAAGTTTGATTTATTTTTACATTACTATTTTTTAAAATTTTAATGTTTTTTAATTGTTTAGATAAATTTATTGGAATTAATGACACATTGCTTCCTGTGTCAATTAGAGTACAAAATTGCTTGGAACATACCATTGAATCAATAATTAGTTGTCATCCTTGCCTCTGGTTATTTTCGTCATTTCTGGGCGAGTGAAAATTACGTCGATTCTGTTGTACAAACTGCCTAGGTTGACTGTTAAAACTGTTGCCTCCCACTGACTCTCATCATGTGAGATTGATGTGGCTGTCCATGATTTCCTCTTGATTGGAATCGGTTCCGTGGATCAGTTCCTTTGTGTACACTACCGTATGCGTGATTCCATCGGGTATAACTTCCAGTATCTACCGGTTTTCGGTCTGCGCTGTCCGGTGTTACTGCGATTAATTGTCGCATGGTTGAGATCCATTCGCAGGGTGTCGAAATCTTCTTGATAACTAGGAACTTTTGATATTGAATGGGACTGGATAATGTGTGTGTGTCATATGTTCCACAATGGAACTGTCATCATAATTTAGTTTCTTCCCCAACGAAAGTTTTTCCGTAAAAAAGGAAATTAATTCTTTAGTGTCGTTTAATTTTAGCTTTTGAAATTTTCGAATATCCTCTTGTTTCGTCGCATCGAACACCGTCATTAATAATTCTTTGCTTTCTTGGTAAGACTTTTCAAATAATTGGTTTTCATACCAAAATTTTAAATAGACTCCCGTAAGATATCTAGGAATATTTTGTTTCTTCCATTGCTCGTCTTTTTGATATTCCAAACATTGTTGATCAAAACAGTCAAGAAAACTTTTAAAACTGCTAAACTTATTAAAGTCAAATTCAGGAAAAAAGAAGGGTTCTTTGGATGTGTTGACTGGTGACTCCTGCCGGAAAGAGTCGTCCTCCATGGTAGTATCGTTTTCAATGCAGTCGCTCGTTCGAAAAAAAAATTTTTTTTGAAGTTAATTCGTTTGGTTTTGTGGCATATTTTTCGGTTCCTTAATTCATCCTACCGGCTCTCGACAGGCCCCAGGCCTGCTGGTAAAATGAGGAGGGCATCATCTTTACAATATTCCTTTATTACGCTTCCATCATATATAATCTAACATGGCGGACCTTTTGCCGCGCAACCGGGTGGTACAAAAAACATCGCAGCGAGGAGACACCAGCCAAGCCTTTTCTAGTATGCGTTCGCCTTCGTCGGTGTCTACGGATGTCATCCCATATCCGGTATGTATATGTTGATCGGACCATAAAAATATCATGCTAGCATGTAGCAGGAAGCTGATTGGCCGAGCCAATCGTTGATGTTCGCCTTCGTCAGCGCTCGTTGCACCTTTTAACAGGCTTATTTACCCACAAATCCTTACGCGATGGTAAAGAGTTCGCTCTATTTTCATTTATTACTTCCTTAATTTTGAATCTAAACTTTTCAAACCTGACATATATACTTTTTGATATATGTATGGTTACACATATCAGATTCTTGTGTTCTAATTTTAGATAATTAAATGCTGAAGTACCTCTGTTAACTACTCTGAAGATGTGTAAAATAAGTATAGTTAAATTATAGTTAAGTTAAATTATAGTAAGTATAGTTATATTGAGAACATATTATGTTTAGTTAAACATAATATGTTCTCAATATAACTTGATATAAAATAAACAAATATTTGCTTTTAAATATTTACATTCTTGTAGAAGTAAGTCTACATCTATCCAAAATCCTTTTTGAAGAAGTTTCATTTGTCTTACGGTGTTGAAAACATTATTCAAAGAGTGGTCAAACACATAAACACTGGGAAGATGGTATATAATCCTCACGCTTCAGCATGCTATCAAAGCAAATTTGTTATAATGATATTAAAAAAATGATTTTTTTTCTTTCTAATTATCCTTTCTCTAACTGATCGAGCAACCATTTCAGCAAAATAAGACATTTTAGAAAGTAAAATGTAAATCTTTAAGAACAAAATAATCGTACGCAATAGTAAACAAACGACGCCATATTCACCGGTTGACGTAATCACGTGATCGTGACGTCACATGAATTTAGTCCATAAGTTGCGATAATGCGCAAGCACCAAAACTTTAAAGTACATAAATAAGTTCATAAAATAATCAAAACATATTATTGAGGGGCAGTCTTATACTGAAAAAAAATTACTGCATTAATTTGAATCAAAAAGCTATCTTAAACAAATAAAATATACCCAAATTTGATGAAATGGCTCTACTCTGGAGTCTGTAGGAAGGTTCGAACCGGGCACCTTCCGATCCGAACACCAGTACTTTATCGATCACGCCAAGACGATCGTCTTCACGTGATGTCTAAGTACTGGTTTTACTTAGATACCGCTACACTACTCTCCCACCAGTGAGGTGGATAGGCGAACGATTTTTTCCCGTTCGTTTTTTTTTTGGAGAGAGCATTGTTTTTATTTATTTGTTTTATTCTCTCTCTCATTGTTGTTTATTTTTATTCTTATTTATTTTCTTGCTAAGATGAGAGAAAGATGATCTATCGTTTGATTCGGAGAGAGTATATGTTTTATTTATTTATATTCTCTTATTTATTTATTTTTTTTTTACTCTCCTTGTTATTTTTCTTGCGGTAGATGGCGCCACGACAGTTCAGGAAGTTGCGTTTTCTTACTTCAGTCCAGGGTCACAATGTAGGTATAAATTCGAACCGGGCACCTTCCGATCCGAACACCAGTACTTTATCGATCACGCCAAGATGATCGTCTTGGCGTGATCGATAAAGTACTGGTGTTCGGATCGGAAGGTGCCCGGTTCAAATCTATACCTACAAGTCCATGAGGGCAAAGGTTTAATTTTACAATTATTTTGTGATGTATCGCATTGCTATTGAGCTGTGTCTTTTACGATAGTGTCAATTTTGTGTGAGTATAGTTTATTTTTTTAATGTTCTTCATTTAGTTTTTTAATTGTTTTTCTTATTTCTCAGTGCAATTGGTGTGAATTATGTTCTGTCAATTAATTTTCATTTGAAATCATAGTGAAATTGACCTCTTGGGAGTGATTTGTCCAAATGGAATGAAATATTATGTTTCCTGTTGCATCAGAATTTAGCTATGTTGATTGATTTGCATTTGAAGTTAAATATTTTGTTAGTATTTTTATTTTTTCCCCTTTTTTAATGCTTTGCAATTTTATGTTTTAAATTTAACCATCATATTTTTAAGTCAATCAGCTTCCAGTGTCTGTTACATTTTGAATGTAGGCAGTCACCTTAATTATTTTTTGATAAATTGTATTGCTATTGCGTGAGCTGTCTTTAACAATGGTGTTGATTTTGTGCAAGTATATCATAAAAGCTCAAATATCCCAATTTTTCTGTGGATCATGCAAAATTTCTTACGTACCATCAATTTGTGACTGCTGCTCTAGAACACACAAAGGTATTTGTGTATTAGCATCACCGTAACAAAATTGGTGCCATGCAAATTGCACCTTGATATCAAAACAACAAAGATTCTAACATTTTTTTTATGAAAAAGAACCATTCAGTCAGATTTGCGTGGAAAATAGTGTGATTCACATAGTGACAATTTGGCTGCGGTGATGCTAATACGCAAGTGCCCACACAACAAATAATAATCGTCCATGTGAAAAGCAGTCTGTCTAGATATATAAGCCACTCTGTTATAAAGATAGACCCTTAAATGTGTTGATAACAATTGCTAATGCTTATTGAATTGTAAATTGCAAGAATTATCAATCATTATCAACAATTCATCATACATATTTTGTTGCGAAATCCATGTTTATATTTTAATTTTCCTTGCGTATTCTACTGAAAATAACTTCAGCCACACAAACATGTATGGTTCATATTTCTCCCCTAACTTTATTGTAGATGAAGGAAAGCAAGCACATTCAATATGTTTGCAAACAATGCACAAATTTGATTTTGTTGTCATATGTTGCTCATATCATCGATACTTCCCAGTGTTAATGACATTTTTAACGTAGGCAATCGCCTTAATTATTTTTTTCTACATTGCATTGATATTAAGCTTTCTTTTACTATAGATTAGATTTTATGAGTTAAGTTAATTTTTTCCCCATTGTTTTCAAATTAAGTTTTTCCTCTTTATTTCTTAGATTATTCGGCAGGAATTGAGCTCTGTCAATTAATTTTCATTTGAATTCAAATTATATAGTAAAATTGAGCTCTTCAAAGAGATTTGTTGGAGTGGAAGGAAATATTTGGTTTCTCATTGCATTGGAATTGAGCTATGTTGATTGATGTACATTTGAAAAATATTTCATTAGAGAGAGTATTTATTTTGCCCTTTCTTTTTGTTCCTGATTTTTTTCCAAAGTTTTGAAATTTTATGTTTTTGTTGTGAAACTTTTTTTTCTTTTTAAGTGCAGTCAATTGGCTTCAGTACATAAAAATAATGCTTTGTAGGAAATCAAATTTCGGTTGTCGTATTCGCTAGGCAAAAGTATTGCAACGAGTAATTGCATAGCAAATGAGAAAAACAAAGACATGTGCTGAGGATGCAGCAGAGCAATGTACAGCCAGACTTGAGGGTGCATATTTGCAAGCACAGCATTTGCTTTTTACAACACCAGGTCTGCTCTGTTCTTGACAAAAGGAATACAATAGGTTAAGAATGTCTGAAAGATATCAACGAGAAACAGCATTTCATCGTCAAACATGACTTGGTGGTGAGTAATAACAATAAGTCACATTGCATTCCAGTGCAACCCAGCAGCAGATTATTGGTTGTGCCAACATGTTCTCATCAGTGCAATTACTGAAGTGTGTCATTATTGCAAGACTCTGAAATTTAAGGGAGAAACAAATGGAATGTTTTGCACCACTGGAAAATTTAAACTGCCTCAACTTGGAGAACCACCAGAGCCATTAAAAACTTTGCTTGCCAGATATACTGCAGAATCAAAACATTTCCTATATAACATTGAGAAATACAATTCATGTTTTCAAACTAACCCTTTACCATTGATGAATCTAGAGTAGCCATTTAAAAATTATCCTCGAGTTTGAGGTTTCCACTATGTGAAGACAATGTAAATAATTTTAGATTCATAACATAAGGATGAAAATAAACCATAATTTCAAGTATTTGGTTAACAAGTTACAAAGGAAATCAGTTAAGGTAAGTTTTGTGTATATATATTGTGCCACCCATCTGATATAGTAATTAGTGACGCTTACTGCTGTGTCGTAGGGCCTGGGTTCAAATCCTGGAGAAAGCATGGATGTTTGAAAATGTATAATGCCTTTGCGGAATGGGGGTACTCTGAATAGCCATCGAGCTGCTAGTCCTCTCGTGAGGTTGGTGGAAGGGGAAGAGAGGTGGGAGGTCCCTGACCACCTACGAATGTTCTCCCTCGAAATTGGGGTGGGGCCAGGCCAAATTGTATTGTCACCCGTATGCTACAGCTAAGAACAGGCATACATCTTAGCCCTATGCCATGATGAATTTCGTGGACCTCGATCTGACACTGTCGGACAAGCGGCATTAGATGCAACATTTATAATTATGTTAAAATTAATTAAGAATATCAATTACAAAGTAGTGAAAGCTTGCAATACTTATTTCAACATTTACATGTATACAAATTTTAGTATAAAAATATGATTACAGAAAATTTATATGCAGGCATATTCACTTAAATTTACATACACAAACATTGGCTATTACACAATATAGATGAATAATTAAAGTTAAATAAAAAATATATAAAACACAGCACAAAATAATAAAGAATAAAAGAAAATACATTTATCAGTTAAGGGGGACTGCCAAATGTACTGAAATGGTTAGGGTACTTTTGCACAATGAAATCACATTCAGGCGTAAAACTTTTGCTGAGAACGTAAATTACTCATATAAATCCGCCTTGAAATGTCAGAAATAGTCTAGAAATTTTTTAAATTACGAAAAATACATATATCCTTGCTTCCAGAATTTTTGGACGCCATATTTGGTAAGCTTTATAACTAAGTCAGCAGATGGCGCCGCGTGTATGCAATCTACGTACAAAGTTTTAAAATGTTACTTAAGAATAAAATTACCGGATGAACTGCTTAAATACACATTAATAACACTATATTTTATGAAAAAGAATATTTTGCTACACGAAGAACGACTTAAATCACTTCAGAAACACTAATTTTGCTTTTTTTACATGAAAAAATGGGGTTTTTTAAAAAAAAAGTAACCTTAAAAAAAAACTATACGTCAAGAAACCACGCCCCATGGCATCCTTTCGAAAAGGCAACGGTCAAGTGACCTTGAGATCAGCTGACTGTTAGTTTTTACCGGGAGCAACTGTCAACTGTGGAATAGAGGGAGAGAAGGGGACTATTTTTAGCACTGATAGTGGGGTTATTCCTCAAAAGTGGTCTTCAAAATTTTTCTCACAGAACCCCAAGAACACGGGTGGCCAACCTTTTTGAGAAGAGTGCCACAATTTGATAAAAAATAATTATGAGTGCCGCTTCCAACATTTCCATCAAATATGGAAAAGTAAAAAAAATGTTACTTATAGGCTTATTGTGGAATTTTTACGCAAATAGCACATTTTTTTTTTAATGCAAGAAATTTAAAAATAAGATGAAGTGCAAATTTATATAGGTTTTATTGTTAATAAACTTTTTACAGGTTTAATTGAGTTAAGTTAGGTAAAAAATAAAAATGAGTAATAATCATTTAAAATTAAACGTTTCAAGTTAAACAGTTAGTATTTACTTAATGTGATTTCTGAATTCTTTTTTTTTACCAAGTCTCATCCATCTAAGGATTAACTTTTGCAGATGCTAACAAAATTAGGTTATTACAGGTGCGCATCAGCTAGTTATGAGTAATATTTATTTTATTATGTTCATAGCAGAAAACATTTATTCACACACACATATTTTGATCCAAATTTTGAGACTTTTGTCGGAGACAACCTCATTTCAATAAAACTGTAGAAATTATTTATTGTGTTCAAATTTCTTTTAATTTTTCAGTATGTCTTCGTTACAACTTCACCGGGCCACGGGTTGTGTGGCCCCCACTGCACTAGAACTAGATCTTTTTGTGGAGCCCCTAGAACTAGAAAGTATTTTTGTCGAACCCTATTCCACACACACTTTTTTGTAAAGGCAATTAAAAAAAGTATTGCATCGATTATTAAAAATTTTCCATTCGAAATTAAATCGATTTTCAATAATATTAATCTGTGATCCAGGTTTCACCCACCCATGCATTATGTATAGTAACTAGAATGTGTGCTTGATTTTTTTTCTCACAAACCGTTGGAACGCCCATTGAAATTAACTGCAATATCGCATTACATATTCTAATCTTAATTTATTTCTATACTTTGTTTTTGTAACCACTTATGCCAAGAAATATTTTTTGCTTATACACATTGTTATGAATGGCATTAAAATGTTTAAAGGAATACACTGAGTATTTAGTATGAATTTGCAACAAAAAATTTAGGAGATTTTCTTGCTTAAATTTAGAGTTTGGACATAAAATTTGTTGATGGGTCGATAAGTCGTTACCTCTCCCTTATTTTGTAGGTGTTTTCCCAACAAATGTCAAAAGGGGCACTTTCCATTGGAAAACTATTTAGTTTTGCAAGACATTGTACTAACGAGTATACAATTATCTCGTGGAACCCGGGATAGTAAACAATAAAATTTTTACAATCTATTAGGTGATATTGTATATATAAAAACACATTTTAATACATATTTTATTATTATAATATAATAAAAGTTTAAAAAGTATTGCAGAATAAAGTTATGTTGAAACAAAATTTTCAGTTTCTTAACAAAGCACAAGGACAATCGTTACAAGTGTGTGGATTAAATTTGGAGAATCCATGCTTCTCACATGGACAGCTCTATGTGGCTTGCTCACGTGTCGGAAAACCTTCTGATTTATTCGTCTACGCACCAGATGGAAAAACAAGAAATATTGTGTATCCCACAGCACTTTAATAAACATCTCATTGAAACTGAACTTTGTAATCACACAATTTTTTCGAAACGGCTTTGAATGAATTGAATATTTGTGTACTAATTTTCCTTTAAAATTATTTTTCTTAAATTTATTTCAGTTGTTTGCGTAGCAACGCGCGCCGGGTACAGCTAGTAACACATAAAAAGCGCTGTTTCTTCCAAGGAAAATGTTCTTCGTAATTATATATATAGTAACTTCGATTTGTATTACTCCACACTACTTTAATCTTTTAATTTTTTCAAAATTATGTCTCTTAGTCAATGCAGATATAACAAGATAATGCTATGCTCAAAAAAATTAAGGGAGCGCAAGGATTTAGAGAGATTAAACAAATATTTCATCTGTTAACTAACGTAAAACAAAACATTCGTAGTCTAAAGTGTAGCAGAAAACAGAAAAAGAAAACCTCCATGTTCGAAATCCATGTTCAAACACCCCAAAAAAGTTATAAAGGGAGAAATCGCGAATGCGCGAAAAGGAGTTTTTTTCCCCAATTTCTCAATTGTGAAATTCAACCTTGCGGCGGTTTTCAGAAAAGGTGACTGGAAAATGTGACGACAACGTGATCTACAGGAATCCACAGCTTGGTGTAATATCGAGAGACTGGAATTCGGGCAAACACAAAGAACTGTTGCGAATTCTGTTGGCGTGGCAAGAAATGTCATTGTAAGACTGTGGAATCGATTCTTAGAAACAAGGCAAGTTCGATGTCAGCTACGACAAGATCATCCACGGGTGACCACTGCAAATAATGACCGATATATCATGTAAACAGCTCGTAGAGACAGAACAGTCAATACGACATGGGTTCAAAGACAGTTTCTTCTGGCAACAGGACAAAATATCTCAAGTCAAAAATCCGAAATGGGCTGCACGCGTGTGATCTGTATGCATGTACATCAATGGTGTGTATTCGTTGACACCAAGCGGCCCGAAGAAACATCGAGATTGGATGCTAGTTTAGAGCAAGGGTGGCCAACCCGCGGGTCACCTTGAATAATTTTGCGGCCCGCAAGATTCAATACAACTATGAAAAATGCAAATATTTTGTGCAATATTTTCGTTTTTAGTTTTGTGTAAAATAAATCCCATAATTGTTTCCATTTTATCACGTTACCTCTGTTTTAATCGAATAAATGTTTGTAATGGGTTCAAGTCCAATATAAAAAAATATTTTTTTTATATGAGGTCCACGGGACTATGTTTGTCTGAAGTGGCCCGCAAGGTCATTTGGGCCGGCCACTCCTGTTTAGAGTGTGACGCCAGACGTGTTTCGGTACGGCGTAAAAGAGGAAGCACTTCGTACTGGAAAGATCACATTACATGAAGTTAAAATACTGCAGCATGCAGTGAATGGAGAGGCCAGCATGTTCTCCTGACCTAAATCTTATCCAGCATGCTTGGGACTCATTCGGACGTCACATTCAACGATATCAGAGCCTTCGCTTACTGTCTGAAACGTGGAGATTGCACTTCTTGAAAAGTATAACAGTATTCCCCAAAGTCTCATCGATAATTTCATCACAGCCATGCTTTACAGGTGTGCGGCTGTCTTAGCATTTCGACGGGACCACACACCATATTAAACATCATATAACAGTTCTAAACAATCAGATTTTGTCATTTACATGGAACCAAAATGTTGGTCTGAAGCATCTCATTTCATGTTCTTTATACCATTCCAAAGAATTAGTTCTCATGCCATTTTTTTTTTTTTTTTTTTTACTTTTTTTCTGTATTGAGCTTTGTTACACCTGTACTCTCTCCATTTTAAGCCCATACTTGGCTATCATGCATTGATTTCTTCACCCCCTCAGAATTAGCTATGCCAGTGAAGAGGAGTTACAATGATGCAACCTTTCAAATCTATTCATTTCCTTAATATGCAACAACAGTTTTCCAAGTGCGTTCCAATTCTGAATCTCAAACAATTCATAGGAAATTTAAATATCGAAGGAAAGAATATGAGAGAAATAATTTCAAATGAAATATCAAAGTTTCCAAAAAGTAATTCATTTAGGGTTTTAAAACTACTCCTTTGACTAATTAGGCATGCTCTTCGCTCTTCTAATGAGCAATTGAAAAAGTTAGTTCCCCAAATTAATTTATGAATTTTCAAACAATACTCGAAATTCGATTGAAGTATTTAATAACTATGCATTTTCTCAAAATAATTACACGATCCCTCCTCCATACTTGGTTGCATTATTCATATTTGGACTAAAGATTTAAAAATTTCCTTCAAAGTTGTGGATTAAAATTTCTTGTGTTTTTTTTTCGTCTAATAATCCTTGAAGTTTTATCTATAGCATTTCTTTCTTACGTCTTTTTCTTTTTTTTTTTTGGCGGGAGAGCAAAAGATACCGTAGTTTATTATTGGTGTGCGAAATTTTAAAGCTCTTTTACTTTAAAACTTCACACTTAAAAAAATTACAAACTTTATGCATCTGCATATTAATTGTTTAGCTCACAGAGGCCGTCACAAGTGACTCTCTTTGCAAGGGAATAACGAAAATACACATAAAAGAATTGCAAAAAACAGAATTCAAATTTGTTAGACGGAAAAAAAGGGGGGAGATTGCCTACCAGCAGTTGCTCTGATATATTATTAAATATAATTATTTCAACAAAAGGGCGAATTTACAGTAGATTTCTTTTTGATAACGACTTCGACACAATGATATCTTATTTTTCTGCTCTTTCTGGGCCAATCCTTTGAAACTGAAATCTCCAAGCTGAGAGCCCGTGCAACGCAGCTTGCTATATTATGAATTAGCATAAGCCATATTTGATTATTTAACGAACACACAGTGACTTGAGATGCTGGAATTTAAATGCATTGAACTGTTTAGATGTTAACCAAAGTCAGAATCATGAAGCAGGGTTGATGCAATGTTAATAAATCTGTTAGATCCCAAAATCTACACATAGGTATGGAATGGATGTCAAGTTCTAGTCTGACCTTACCATGGCAAAGATCTTTCAGCTGGACAGAAATAGAAAGCTAAAAAATAATTAGTAAACAAAGAAACAATTGGAAAACAATATTTTAGTTAACTTTGAATTCAAATTTGAATACTTTTGTGAATTCCTCATTAACTGAAATTTTCTTTGCAGCTCGTTAAATAAAAATAGTTTGCTGAACAATGCAAAACACATGTAGTATAAACATTTTTTTTACCCTACACCAGACTTCGGTATGACTGACATCCGTCTGTGACAAACAACTTAATACATTCAGAAACGCAAAAAAGCTGCCAATTCCTGACCAAATGGTCTATGTGTATGTCTGTGACATTACATAAAGGTCAAGCTGGGGAATGTGCTAAACCAAATATGTATAGGTGTTTTGTGAGGTAGTCCTTTCAAGCTGCAATTCTTAAGTTAGTAACACTGACAGGTCTAGGAAGGTTACAAGGAATAGGACTTTCTACTACGGAACTCCACTTATTTCCCTCACAGAGTTTCAAATTTTTTCCCTCGAAAATGAGCCATAAATCTAGTAAATCTAACATGGATGATTTAGCATTTTTGTTACCAAACAGGAGGATGAGGTTGGGAAAGGTCACAGCCAACCTTGGCCAGTATGTCAGCAAACTCATTACCCATGATTCCACAATGACTTGAAATCCACTGCAAAGTGACATTGCGACCATTATCTTTCAAATAATTAATCAAAAGCTGACAATTAAGAACATGTTCATTGATTGAAAGTAGAAGTGAAGATGTTGTTTAAATAGTGGTCTAAGAATCAATGAAGATCACAATGTTCTAATAATCTCTTTTAGAGATTCAGTCAAAGCCAGTTCGACAGCAGCCATTTCAGGATCAAAGTTGATACAATTTGAACCAACAGCCCTGTTAAAGCTAAAGTGTCGAGAGTAAACCCTCAGTGTATACATGCAACCAATGAGTTGTAGAAAATATTTCCCCAATAATGACCAAGGCAGCAATCTTCAATTCTATTTAGTGTAGGAATTCTAACTGGTGGGCAGAATTTGCCATGTTCAAACGTCGAAGAAACGCACCAGCTTCAAACAGAGGCTGTCTGTTAAATGGGGCAGCAGAAACATGTGAGAAGAGCATTTTATCATATTAAGAATATATATATATTAAATTTCTCAGAATTTCTCTAAATTGTGATACAAGGACACAATTACATAAAATGAGTACAAACAAAAAAGAAAGAATTAATGTAAGTGATCAACTTTAATTTACTACCCTACTGAATAGTTAAAAACAGCATAGTCCAAAAATTGTATGGCAAACAAATTAAAGAATAGCAATTTATGGCTACTATCTTTAAAGGTATTGTGTACACTGTGAAACAAATTCGTATATTTTACATAAATAAAGCTTAGCACAAAAAATGAATTATTTAAGATTAAATAAATTATTAATATTAATTCATTAACATAATTAAGTGTTTCATGATAAATCTTCTGCATTTATACTAAAACTGAATGTTACAATGTTAGGTGCTAGTTTGATATCACGGGACACGCGCCAAGTTGTTGTTTATGTTCGCCAAGATGAGCGATAACAATACAATATCGTTACCTTGATATTTTTATCGATATTTGATATTTTTGGCGATGTGGTTGCCATGGGGATAACGTATAATAGAAATAACTTTTATTAGTTTTTTCCCGCGGTAACCCTATTAATTTAAGACGATTTTAATTCGATTTCTTTAAAAATTGAACCATTTTCAGTGTAATTGTTCTATTTCCGTCTTCTGTTTTATATTTTGTGCTTTCTTCGAATATGGATATTTCTAATATGGGTGAGTAATAGGATATATTTTTTAAAAGAATGAGTGTTGCCCTTTTAATTATCGCTATAAATCATTCATTTTCGCTTTATTTTACGTTTTAAAAATGCTTTTTTTGAACGTTCCTTGTTCAATGAAATTTGTTGAAGGAACTTGCAGTTCTTAGAATATTGCAAGTTTTCAGCACTTGGTAATAGATATTCATTATTAATTATAATATATATCATGTAATTATTTTATTATGATGTAATATAAAAATGCAATTAATACTTTTTGTAATCATATAATAATCGTTATTTATAATTGGTTTTTTATAATTATTTATAATTATCACGCTATTTATAATTATTATATAATACGAGTATTCCTATGCATTATTTTTTATTTTATTACAATACGATGATCATTCTTTTTTATAATTACTATTAAATTACACTGGTGTCCAAAAGTTAAGCATAATTGATAATTATGTGAATAAAGAAAGAACTGTAAATCAGAATGGCGGGAAACGTGATATGCGAGTGTAAAATGGTTATAAAATAAGGAAACAAATCAAAAGAATGATAATAATTAATTTTATTATCCAAAGCAGCAGTTTGAAAGAAAACTGAGCATAGCAAGGATTCACACTTTAAAGAAAAAATGAAAGAAAACATTAAATAAAATACTGATGCTGCTGTTTAATATGGCGTGTGGTCACCTCTGACAGCCAGGCACGCTGCACAGGGATTTACCATACTTGCTATGAGATGATGAATGAGTTGAGGGCTCAAACGGTTCCAAGCTTCTTGCAGAGCTCTCTTCAGTTCTGTAACGGAGCTTGGTGGGTGTGAAAGGGCTGCAATTTGTCTCCCGAGTATATACCATACATACTCGATAGGATTTAAATCAGGGGAGTTCACAGGCCACGACATGCGTTGGATGTTTTCCGTTTCAAGGAAGTCATCAATCAGCACCGCTCGGTGACATGGTGCATTATCATCCATGAATATGAAGTCAGGACCGACAGCACCTCGAAACAAACGAGTATAAGGCTCAAGAACTTCGTCTCTGTATCTTTGAGCAGTCACAGACCCCATGTCAAAGAAATGGAGGTCTGTGCGGCCGTCCATCATGATGCCTTTCCATACCATTACTCCTCTTGATGGAAAATAATGTCTTTCCGTTATGTTTCTTGGTTCAAAACGTGTTCCACGTTCTCTCCATATCGTTACCCACCGAGAATCACTTCTCAGACGAAACCGGGGCTCGTCACTGAACATCACATTGGCCCACTCTCCCACACTCCAATGTTGATGTTTCAAACTCCAGTTCAAACGAGCGCGTTTATGTGCAGACGTGAGGGGAATGCAAACTGCTGGTCTTCTGGCATACAGGCCAGCATGATTGAGTCTCCTGTAAACAGTTTATCTCGAAATTCGTATTCCTGTGGCGACTGTGAGCGCCGAACCCAGTGCTCAGGCAGTATTGCCCCTCTGACGTCGCACACTTATTACCAGATATCGGTCTTGGCGAGGGGTTGTGACTCTTGGTCGAACTGATGCTGGTTGTCGGGTAACATCTCCCGTTCTTTGAAACCTCTGCCACAGTCTTGAGATCAGACTGGTCCACATTCAGAATTCGAGACACTTCGGTTTGTGATCGCAAGGATTCCAGCATTCCAACAATTTTTCCTTTCGTAAACATGTCCAATTGGCGTCTTTGTGCCATCATTCACCTTGTTTGATGGTTAACAACGTTCCTTCGCACAGCAGTTGCACGAAACTTGTCTGAACTGCCTATGCTGCGTGAATCGGTTTCTCCGTGTTCCGACATGCGCCGGTGTTTCGCGCAGGACGTAGTCGACTGAAAAGTTTTGCATAAACCCAATGTTTCTTCTTCACCCAATTAATATCCGCAAGAAATTTGGAAAAATTTTACGAATATTTACTCCATGTTTTTCGCATTTTACGATTTATGCTTAACTTTTGGACACCAGTGTATATTATATTATCACATATAGTAATTATTATTAAATACTGTATGAACATTATGTATAACTACTATTAAATTATATTATAAGATTATTATATACTGCATATAATACTATTATTAGTACGTGTTACTTTTTATTATATTATATTGATATTCATTATTTATTAATTGATCTTGGTTATTCTCAATCTCTTCCTATATCCTTCATTTGAAATACACTTCACAATGTATTTCTAAACAATTCTTTAAATTTCCTCTGTATCATTAAATTACCGCTAGGCCGCCATCTTGGATTTCATTCCAGCAACAAGAAGCGCTGTTTGGCGTGATTCCTTTATCGCGCCAAGCGGCACTTGGCACTATGCCCCGTGATATCAAACTAGTTCCGTAATTTTAAGCAAAATGTTTCAAAAGATTTGTTCGAGCATGCGCAATGGGCGCCGCGCGGCGGTGATTAAGTGTATTTAGAGGAAACAAGAATTAAGAGTTTTCAGAGTGTATGTGGGAGATCAGACGAGCGAGAGCGCGGAACTCAACATGGTCCGTTCAGCCGGGCCGGAGAAGTGAGCTATTCAAGGTGACGTGAGTAGTGGTCTCTTTTATGTGTTTTTATTTTTATAAATTGAGAACTAAATCAATTTTAGAAATATGTTTAAGAACTGCCGTAAGGAAGATCTTCGGATTGTAGCTCTTGAACTTGGTGAGACTGTTGCTGAAAAAGTAACTATTGTTGAGTTAACTGAAATTATTAAAGAAAACAAATATTTTAAAGAAGATGTTGAATTAGTTAAAGAATTAATTCATTATACGATCGAGGACCGTATGAAAGCGGAGGAAGACCGTAAGCGAGTAGAGGAAGACCGTAAGCGAGTAGAGGAAGACCGTAAAAAAGAAGCGGAAAATAGGTTACGAGAAAAGGAGCTAGAGCTTGAACTTGCACGTTTAAATGTTAGAGTTAATTCAGATAACGAGAGAACAGGTGAGGGTTGTAACTCGCTGGATGCGTTGGTGAAAAGTGTTCGAATCCTAACGGTGAAGGTGCCTAATAGACCTGAAGGTTGGGCATTCTTTTTCGCTTCGTTAGAAAGAGCCTTTGTATCAAAAAATGTGTCCGAGAAATTCAAGTAGGAGATTTTATTAAATTTGTTGGGAGAAAAAGCTTCAAATGCGTTAACATATGTTAAAGATGACGAGCTTAACAATTATGAACAACTAAAATCAATAATACTAAGAGAATATGAGCCAAAAGTGCAAATCAATTCCTTGAACAATTTAAAAAAGCTACGCGTCATCCAAATGAAACATATATTCAATATACTTCTCGCTTAATTACAAATTGGCAGTATTACTTAAAATTAAGGAAGGTCTCTGATTTTGACAACTTAAACGATCTTATTGTGTCCGACAAAATTTTCAGTTCGCTTGAAAAAGAGGTAGCATCACACATTTCCGTTCAAGCAGGAAATGATTGGTTTCGCCCACTAGAGCTTGCCAAAGAGATAGACTTGTATAACACTTCTCGGGGAAAGAGCTTAAAACCTTTGCCGAATGTCCTTACTAGAAATAATCCAGTGAAAAACGCATCAAGGGTATTTTTGAGTGAGATTAAAGATTCTAAATGTATTTGTTGCGCTAAATCGCATCCATTATATAAGTGTGCAGTGTATTTAAAACTTCCCATAAATAAGAGAATTGATCTGATTAAAACTAATAACCTTTGCTTTAATTGCCTCTCTACCTCTCATAGAGCGAAAGACTGTAAATCGAGATTTGTTTGCTCTGAGTGTCAAAAGAGACATCATAAAACGATACATTATACAGAGCGCGCGGAAAACCAGGAAGTAAGGAATTCCACCTTTGAACCTCTAAACACATCAGTGCCAGTCTTCGAGCCGCAAGTAGAAACTCAAAACAACTTATTAACCGCAACGAGTATAAACAGAAAAAAATCTGTTTTGCTAAGCTCAGCAATTTGTTACATAGAAAGTGGAAATGGTTTATTCCCAGTCAAAGCAATTCTAGACAGTGGAAGTACCTCAAACTTGTTAACTAAAAGCTTATGCGATTTAATTGGATTGAAAAAATACAAAACTAATGTTTCGGTTTCTGGACTAAACAATTCAGTAATTCCGACTGATTCATGCGTTTCAGTATCTATTAGCAATAAAGAAGGGAGTTATATTAAAACATTAGACTTTTTTTTGGTACCAAAAATAACGAAAGATCTTGTTCCAACAACAAAAATCGATTTTGATATGAATAAAATTCCCAATCTTAAATTAGCTGACAAAAATTTCAATATTCCAGAGCACGTGCAAATGCTATTAGGTGCAGAAGTATTTTATGAATTAATGTTACCCGGACAGTTCAAGATGGAGGGTTCAAATGTTATTTTTCAAAACACTGTTTTCGGATTTGTCATTTCCGGATCTACTTCTTCAGACGCGAAGGGAAAAGAACATTGTGGGTTTATTCAGGCTGCGGATAATCTAGAGCATTCAATTAAGAAGTTTTGGGAAATCGAAAATGTAGAAATAGATTCTGTTAAAACCAGTGAATTAGATATTTGTGAAGACCATTTTAAAAACACTCATTCGAGAGATGACCAGGGAAGATATACGGTGGCGATGCCATTAAAACCGCGATTCAGAGATTAATCTCCTTGTGGAAACGACTAAGTAGAGATAAAGAATATTTGTCCCTGTATGAGAAATTTTTACAGGAATATAAGGATTTGGCCCACATGAGAGAAATCAAGGCGGATGGATCTGGAGTTTCATTTTACATGCCACACCATGGTGTTTATCACCCCGAAAAGTCTACAACTAAACTGAGAACTGTTTTTAATGCATCAAGTCCTTCAACGAGTGGGAAATCTCTAAATTCAATTCAATACAATGGCGGACTGGTCCAAGAAGACCTCTTTTTCATTATGGTTCGCTTCCGAAAGCACAAGTATGCCTTTACTATGGATATAGAGAAAATGTTTCGCATGATAAACATACACCCGGAGCAAAAGTGTTTGCAAAGAATTCTGTGGAAGAAAGGCATAGGAGAACCAATAAAAACGTACGAGTTAACTACAGTCTGCTACGGCACAGTTAGCGCACCTTATCTAGCCACGAGAACTTTGAAGCAGTTAGCAATGGATGAAGCTAATAATTTTCCTTTGCTACATGGATGACATACTATCGGGATCCGAGAGTATAGAAGAGGTAATCGAATTGCAGCATCAATTAATAGAAATGTTCAAGACCGCACAGGGATGCATCTTCATAAGTGGTATGGAAATTTTCCCGATATAACTTCCAATCTACAGGAGTATGCTTTCTTGGAGTCTGATGAGACTAAAGCGCTAGAAATAATTTGGAATCCTAAGTTAGACTGTTTCCTTTTCAGATTGATTGATTGAATATTAACGTCGCACTATTCAGCTACACGAGGGCTTTTGGCGACGGACCACGTAATTTTGAACCATGGTCAAGTGACGTGGACGACACCTGAGCTGGCACCGTCCTCTCCTAACTACCACACCACACCAACGGGAGGACGTTTCAGCTCTCGACAGATTTAACGTGCATCGCTGCCCTACACGGCGGGTCTTTAGAGGTACTGGGATCGAACTCGTGACAAAGCAAGCCACGATCCGATGCCTATACCACTCGGCTACCGCGGCCACTTTCCTTTTCAGAATAGAGCAACAAAGGTTAACTTCATTCACCAAAAGAATGGCTTTGTCTACTATTGCAAGAATCTTTGACTCTTTGGGTCTCCTCGGACCGATCATAACTTGGGCAAAGATATTTATGCAAAGATTGTGGTTACTGGAATTGGGATGGAGTAATGAACTTCCTTTTAAAGAAGAAAAGGAGTGGCGTCGATTTATCGACTCTTTGGAAGCCGCGAATAACGCCTCTATTGACAGATGTATTGTGATTCACAGAGCGGACAGCATTGAGTTACATGCATTTAGCGACGCATCGGAAAAGGCATATGGTTCATCCATTTATCTGAAGTCTATATCTGCCCTTGGAGAAGTTAAAGTGTGTCTCGTAACGAGTAAAAGCCGAGTGTCGCCTCTGAAGCAAATTTCCATTCCAAGACTTGAACTGTGTGGGGCAGTTCTTGCCGCTAAATTGATGAAGGTGAAGGAGGCATGAAAAAGTAGCTTCTTATTACAGCTGTGCATTTTTGGTCGGATTCGACTGTTGTGATTTCAAGGATACATCAAGAATCAAGAGAATTGAAGACGTTCGTGGCTAATCGAGTGTCTAAGATTCATCAGCTAAGTTCCCGTGACCAGTGGCATCACATTGCATCAGAACAGAATCCTGCGGATGTGCTTTCTAGAGGACTACTTCCTGAGGAGCTTCGTGACGACTCTCTATGGTGGCATGGTCCTGAGCTTCTTCTACAGAGTACTTATTCAACTACTGTCATTGTGGAACCAACCCAGAGAGATGACTTTGACTGCGAACTAAGGGTGTCTGAGAGAACTCTGGAGACTTCATTGCTGACTTCCAAGAATTTTGACTTTTCGACCATCTTATGGACCTTTATAATAATTATTTTAAAATAATACATATTGTTTCTTATATTTATAGATTTATTGACAATTGCAGATCCAAGGTGAAAAAGAGGGGACCTTTAACTACAAGTGAGGTAAATGATGCAGAAACCTGGCTTATATATTAAACAGGACCAGAGTGACATCAACTTAAGTGACCCTTCAGGTAATCTTAAGTCTTTGAACATATTCCAGGATGATAAAGGAATCCTGAGAGTTGGTGGAAGGCTGGAAAGTGCTTCCATACCCTACAGCCAAAAGCATCCAGCTATACTGGCTAAATATTCTAAATTGAGTAAAATATATTTCATAACTTTGCATAAGAAATTACTTCATGTTGGTCCACAAGGACTGCGGCATATTTCACTGAGGAAGGTATTGAATGGAATTTTATTCCACCAAGGGCCCCATACATGGGAGGTATTTGGGAGGCGGGCATAAAGTCAGTGAAATATCACCTCAAGCGAGCACTGGGAAGATCCCGACTCACATACGAGGAGTTTGAAACAGTGATTATCCAGGTGGAAGGAATTTTAAATTCTAGACCCCTTACACCAATATCCAATGATTTTGATAACTTTGAGGTATTAACGCCTGCACATTTCTTGATTGGTAGATCAATTAATTCTATACTTGAGCCCCCCATAGTACTTAATATTAATGACAATAGATTAAGCCGTTGGCAGAAAACAACAAAGGTAATTCAGGTAGTTTGGAAAAAATGGAGTACCGATAATCTGAATACTCTCCAACAGAGAAGAAAGTGGATGATCGAGAAGGACAATGTAATGTGTGGTACAGTGGTAATTGTAAAGGAGGATTTTACACCAGTTTGCAACTGGCTTTTAGGGCGCGTCGTTGAGGTCTATCATGGTACTGATGGTAAAGTGAGAACAGTCAGAATTAAAACAAAGGAGAATTTAAGAGGCCCATAAAACTAAGATCTGTATTCTACCTATAGATGTAAATAGTTAAGGTCAATTTCCATTTAAGAAATTATGTGTTTATCTTTAAATTGTGCTATTGTAATTTTAACTTCTTTTTTTTTTACTGAAAATTTATAGTACCTTTTATATATATAATTTTGAAAACAATTGTGTAATTTTTGTGACACTTGTTGTGAATTGTGAAACTGTATTGTGCTATTGTTTTGAATATTAATATTGCAAGGCCGGAGGGTATGTTCGAGCATGCGCAATGGGCGCCGCGTGGCGGTGATTAAGTGTATTCAGCGAAACGAGGATTAAGAGTTTTCAGAGTGTGTGTGGGAGATCAGACGAGGGAGAGCGTGGAATTACGGTGTCCATCGCAAGTGTTTCTACATACGCCTCGAGTGTGAGAATAAAGGTGTTTTGTCAACATCCTCGTCTGGTTTCCTGAGAGAAAACACATAGGGACTGTTGAATAGTAAAAGCCGTTAGGTAGCGCTGTTGCAATGAGACACTTCTATTTAGAAGTAGTCTTGTGGCAACAGTCAGTGCATGTATCTTTCTTAAGATGAAAACGCTCGTTTTAGTGAAACATTCTATTGTGAAGTATTGTGTCGAAATGCTAATACTTGTGAACTACGTACATTATTACATGTGAACTATTCTAATCATATTGAAATGTTCTTCAGCATTGAAATATATCCAATTATATCAAATTGAACTTGGACTTATCATTGAATCAATTTTCTTTCAACAGACAGCAATTCGAAACCAAAACCTTTTAGTCTTAGACTACAATTGTTTACAGTCCGCTAAATTCGTCGCTATTGCTAACATACATAAATTAATGGTCCGTCGAGCCGGAGTATCTAAGCATTTAAAGGTTTTATCAGGTTGTAGAATTCAAAATTTGTGTTTTCGTTTTGTTGAGGAGTTACTTGTGTGTGACCTACATTCGGCGTTTCTTTGGACGAGTGGATTACTCTATTGGTTTCTTCAGGGTGTTTCTTGGATGGTTAGGTCGGGTGAGTCAGTTCATTTTGTAAACATATTATCTGAAGGCTGTTTGTGTGTGCTTTTAGCTTGTTTTATTTCTAAATATAATGCTTTAGTATTTTAATGTGATTTATTTCTGTGAAGATTTATTTAGTGTTCTTTCTGTTTTTTGCATTTGAGTAGTAAAAATCAATGTGATTGGATTCCGAATGTGAAAAGTACTTGTGTTACTTATTTTAATTTGATTTAAATATCTATATGAGTGGAATTCTTCTGATCAGTAATTGTTCAAAATTTAAATATGAAATCTAAAGCGTGCTTAAACCAAAAAAAAAAGCCATTATATCATCACTAACGCGTTTAAAAAATAAAACGTTACAGGATATTAATGAATTGGATTCTACCGAGCTCAAAATTAGAAAAAATAGGTTTGATGTAATAGGGGAAGAATTGACAACCATTTTTGATAATTTATTTAGCCTTGCTAGGGATGATGAAATTGAGTACTATATTTTAGAGAAACAAGCGCTGCTGGATACATGGGAGGAAATGTTAATTTTATTAGAAAGACGGGTCTCACATCTAAATAAAACAAATAAGAGTACGGAAGTAATTCATACAAGAAATTCTGATTCAACCGAAATTAAACTTCCTACCTTGTCGCTTCCGACATTTTCTGGAGTTATTGATGAATGGTTAACTTTCTCGGATCTGTTTCAAGCAGCCGTTACAAATCAAAATTTAACTGGTGCTCAAAAATTACAATATCTCAAAGGGGTTTTAAAAGGAGATGCTCAGAAGAGATAGTTCAATCACTTCCAATAACAGATGGTAATTTTCAGATTGCTTGGGATCTTTTAAAGGAAAGATATTTTCATAAGCGTGAAATATTGAGTTCTTTAATGAAAAAACTTATGAATATTTCGCCGATAACTTGTGAATCTCATGCTCAAATTCTAAAGTTAGTCGATTCGACTAAAGAATGCGTTCGATTATTGGAGACTTTAGATCTCAAGGTCGAGGGCACAGCAGACATAATTCTAATGTTTATCATTCAATTTAAGTTAGACTCAACCACAAGAGGTTGGTGGGAAAGGCCTCTAGATAATGAAAAAAATTCCTTCGCTCAGCGAGCTTTTACAATTTCTTTCGAATCATGCTAGATCACTTATGACTGAAGGTTATGGAGTTAAAAGAAACATTAGTAACAAGAAAGTAACACTAGTTGCTTCAGGTTTCCAACTGCATTGTTCTTACTGTCAGAGCAATCATAATTTAAATAAATGTGATGCATTTCAAAATCTTTCTGTTCAAAAAAGAGTGAATTTTGTAAAATCGAATAACATTTGTTTCAATTGTTTGACTAAATTTCATAGGAAGTCTGCTTGTAAAAGCACTAATAAGTGTCGAAAATGTGGGAAATCGCATCACACATTGTTATATTTTATGACTCCCAGTGAGCCAAATTCTTCCATTCCTAGAGATGCTAATAATTCAGTACTTTCAGCGAAAGTGTTTCATCCAGTTGTGTTTGATGCTACTAATACTGTTACAGGTACAAATCCTCCTAATGTAAATAATCCAAGTATAACTTCCTGTTCAGGGTTCGATTCCAATTCTCAGGTGCTTCTATGTACTGCACTAGTCAATGTTTGTGATTCTTTCGGTGGAACTCGGTTGTCTCGTGTTCTTCTTGACCCGGGAAGCCAGGCTTGCTTAATTACTAGTAGTTGTTTGTTAAGACTTGGATTGCCTAGGAAGCGAACAAATGTGCGCATTTCATGCCTTGGAGCATCAGATACTCGAACTAATGGTATTTCGGAGATTAAGTTTACACCTCATTTTACATCTAATGTTTCGTTTGTAACTTCAGTATATGTAGTTAATAAGATTGTAGGTCAACTTCCACATTTCAGTTTAGATTCTTCTTGGTCTGAGCCTTTTAGTGATTTGAAGTTAGCTGATCCTACTTTTTTTAAGAGTGGTCCTATCGATATTCTCATTGGTGTAAACATAGCTCTTCCAATGCTAAAGGGTCAATCTCTTTCCCTTGAGGACAATAAACCCTTTGCAGTTCGTTCAGATTTAGGGTGAATAGTCGCAGGAAATGCTTCTTCTGAAGATATGTTTTCTTCAATTGCGGTTAATAGCATCCAGGTAATAACTGACGAGTTAGCAACTTTTGGAAGTTAGATTCAGTACCTGAAGCTAGCTTATTGACTAGTGAAGAAAGGGCATGTGAAGATCATTTCATAGATACTCATGTTAGAAATGAGGATGGACGATATGTAGTGCGATTACCATTTCATTCATCACCATCTAAATTAGGAGATTCGAGAGAATCAGCTATTCGAAGATTCAAATCATTAGAACATTCACTAATCAAGAAACCTGCGATTTATTCTCAATATAGAGACTTTATGCAGGAATATTTAACTTTAGGGCATATGGAGCTTGTTCCTAAAAATGACTACGCTAAAAGGGAAGCATATTATCTTCCTCATCACGCGGTTCTACGAGATTCCAGTACAACAAAACTGAGGGTTGTCTTCGATGCGTCAGCAAAATCAACATCAGGGTATTCTCTTAATGACATACTAATGGTTGGACCCCGATTGCAACGAGACGTGTATCCAATTCTGCTTTCCTTCAGAACATTTCAAATAGCTGTGTGTGCAGACTTGGAAAAGATGTTCCGTCAAATAAGGATCTCATCGGAAGATACAAATTGGCAACGAATTCTATGGAGAGATAATCCAAAGGAGACGGTGAAGGAATATAGGTTAGCCACTGTCACGTATGGGACATCATGTGCACCATATCTTTCCACTCGAACCTTGACTCAACTTGCTTTTGATGAAAGGGAAAGGTATCCTTTGGCTTCATTCGCTACACTTCATCATTTTTACGTAGATGATTTACTAAGTGGTGCCGCGACTGAAAAAGAAGCAGTTGAACTCGTCTGGCAACTAAAGGAGATGATGAAAAAAGGAGGGTTCAACCTTCGGAAGTGGCAGTCTAACAGTGAAATAGTGATCAAGGAGGTTGCCGAAAATAAAGATCTTAAAAGGGTGCAAAATGATGAAGAAATAAAAATCCTTGGGATACAATGGAATCCCAAATCTGATTTCTTCAGTTTCAGTGTTTCATTACTAGAAGAGAGGTGCATTTATTCCAAAAGAGATGTTCTTTCTGAAATTGCTCGTGTGTTTGATCCTCTAGGACTTTTATCGCCATGCATTGTTTTTATGAAAATCCTCTTACAAGAGCTATGGAAATTAAATCTAGAATGGGACGAACCAATCCCGGAAGATTTAAATAAACAGTGGACAACCTTCCGAAAGGAACTTCATCTTATCGAGAAAATAAAAATACCGAGGTGTGTCTTGCTACCTTCATACATTCAACTTGAGATCCATGCCTTTTGCGATTCCTCTGTAAGAGCATACTGTACAGCAATTTACCTCAAATCCTCATCCGAGAGTATAAGTGTCTCGCTTCTCACTTTTAAAACAAGAGTAAACCCGCTTAAAACTCAATCTTTACCTCGGCTTGAGCTGTGTGCAGCATTGTTGCTGTCTAATGTGTTACAAGTAGTGTTATAAGGGAGTTTCCTTTATCTATTCACAAAACCATTGCCTGGACGGATTCGACAATTACTTTAGCTTGGCTAAAAACAGAACCATATCGCTGGCAACCATTTGTCGCCAACAGAGTTTCCAAAATTCAAACAACAATTCCATCAGTTGAATGGTGTCATGTTTCGGGAATTGAGAATCCAGCCGATCTAGGCACGAGAGGACTCTTACCTCCTCAGCTTGTAGCTCATGATCAGTGGATTCATGGACCTCTCTGGTTAAATCAACCCATGAATGAAACGTCATCTTATAAAATCCCAGAGACTTTCTCCTTTCCGGATAATGCCTTGAAAGAGAAGAGGAGCGTTGTTACATGTGTTGCTAAAATTGTGCCTTTACCAGAATTTATTGACAGAATATCGTCTTTTACAAAGTTAGTTCGTGTCTGTGCCTGGATTTTGAGATTCATAAAAAATAGCCGTTCACCAGTCTCAAGAACTTTTGGTTACTTGAAATCATCGGAACTTCATACTGCAGTTGTTACTATTGTACGTTTGATTCAACAAGTAGAATTTCCGAATGAATTTAAATGTCTTTTTCAAGGAAACCCTTTACCAAAGGATAACAAATTACTTCCATTGAACCTGTTTTGTGATTCTGAGGGAGTTCTTCGGGTAGGAGGTAGACTTCCGAGGAATACGCGTCTATCATATGACCAAAAACATCCTATGCTTTTGCCCAAAAGTCATGAGTTCACAAGAAAGGTAATAAATTTTTACCACATTACTTATCTTCATGCAGGTCCACAACTGACATTGTCTTTGATAAGACAAAAATTTTGGTTTGTGGATGGTAGATCAGTAGTTCGTCATACACTCAAAAAGTGTCTAATTTGCTTCAAGATGAATCAGATCTTCTTCTCAATTAATGGGTGATTTACCACCTATCCGATTTCAACAAATTCGTCCATTCGAAAGTACTGGCTTGAATTTTGCTGGTCCATTAACCACTAAATGTGCTCATAAACGAAGTGTGACAAAATTTAAATCTTACATTTGTCTTTTCATTTGTACTGCTACTAAAGCTGTACATCTTGAACTTGTTTCGGATTTATCGACTGCTGCATTTCTAGCTGCTTTACGCCGTTTCATTGCTAGAAGGTCTTGTCCGAGAAAATCATCTCGGATAATGGATCCAATTTTAAAGGCGCTTCGAGTCATCTGAGGAAGCTCGTGGATTTATGTCTGCAAGAAGAAGTACAAATACCCCACACTTTGGAGGTTTGTGGGAGTCAGCCATCAAAAGAGTACCAAACAATTACTCATAAAGGCAACAAACTCTGTACTTAATTTTGAAGAGTGTTCTACCCTATTGATCCAGATAGAGGCTTGTCTTAACTCAAGACCTCTCACAGAGCTCTCTCCAGATCCGTCCGAATTCAACGCATTGACTCCAGCCCACTTCTTTGTGGGAGGTCCTATTCATCAGTTTCCAGAACCATCTCAGCCCTCAAGGTCTGTAGGTCTTTCTGAAAGATGGAACCTGATTCAAAGACTACGTCAGTACTCCTGGGATCGCTGGTCCACGAAGTATTTACATAGACTTCAACCTAGGTCCAAGTGGTGGAGAACTAAGCCAAATCTTCAATTAGGAAATATGGTTATTGTATCGAGAAAGAAAAAACTGCTCCATTAAACTGGACTCTCGGTCGAATTAATAAACTATTTTTCGGACCTGACCAAAAGGTACGTGGTGTTGTGAGTGTAAATACCAAATACGGACAATTAACTAGAAATGTGAATAATATTTATCTTTTACCTAACTCTCAAGAATATGAACTTTAATTTAATTCTTTTATTCTTATTTTATCATATCTGTATTTCATTATTGTGTATTTCGTAACCTCTCCTTTTTTTGAAACCCTTCTGAGGTTTCAAGGGGGGCGGTATGTTGAATAGTAAAAGCCGTTAGGTAGCGCTGTTGCAATGAGACACTTCTATTTAGAAGTAGTCTTGTGGCAACAGTCAGTGCATGTATCTTTCTTAAGATGAAAACACTCGTTTTAGTGAAACATTCTATTGTGAAGTATTCTTGTGTCGAAATGCTAATACTTGTGAACTACGTACATTATTACATGTGAACTATTCTAATCATATTGAAATGTTCTTCAGCATTGAAATATATCCAATTATATCAAATTGAACTTGGACTTATCATTGAATCAATTTTCTTTCAACAGACAGCAATTCGAAATCAAAAACATTTAGTCTAAGACTACAATTGTTTATAGTCTGCTAAATTCGTCGCTATTGCTAACATACAGGGACCACTCCCCAACAAGAGATTCTGCTAAGATTTCTTGTATGTAGTCACACACAGGAAATAAATGGATACAATAGTAAAAACTGTAATATGTCAATTGGAAGAATTAAGGAGGTTTTTACCTGGTAAATAAATTCATTGACAAATAGAACTTTAAGAGATATAGGATTATATATAATTTAACATCTAAATTTTACTATCAGTAAAAAAGAGAATCTGACTGCATACACACATTTCATTGTAATTATTTAGATTCTCATTTACAATTGGCATTTAACAGTTAAAAAAATTCACTAAAAGACTTAATATACCATAAAATCCGGTGTATAACACGCACTTTGAACACAAAAAGCAAGATTGAAATTTTAGGGTGCACGTTTGCCGTGTATAAAAATGATAGCTTCAAAAAAAAGAGATGAGTATAAAAAAATTTAACTTCATTATAGATTGGAATGATGATTATATTGCCGCACGCATAATTTGCTACAGGTCCCGATAGCCGAGTTGGCAGAGCGTTGGACTGAACTTCCTCAGGTCTCGGGTTCGAATCCCGGCCCCGGCAGATTTATCCAAAGACTGGAATTTTGTTCTTGTTTTTAATGTATTGTTTCTCTAGGTTCTAGATGAATCCAGATCATTCTTTAGAGTGCATACTGGGTATTTCTCGAATATTCGAAGTGTATAAAAGCAGAGTTCATCGCCAGTTGGGCATGTTCTCAGTCCAGTGTTGTATCGAGCTCCCAGCGTTAGAATAAATCTAATTGTTTGTTTAATTGAACTGTGTACTTTCGAACTCCGTGACAAGTTTGGTGGAGGCGCGGAGTAGAATTACGTCAAACGTGGATAATAGCGACAACCTTCGCAGGAGCCTCCGGTTAAGAGGATTATCCCCCGAATTCGGACTGTTAAAGAAAATAGTAGGAAGAGGACAAAAATGCCGACCGAGCAAGAAGCCAAGCCCGCTGTAGTAACACCTTCGTTACAGCAATGGAGGAGCCCATCGACCTTCCAAGGAGCGCCTGGGGAAGACCCTCTCAAATGGCTTAAAGAGTACGATCGAGTAGCCAACTTTAACAAGTGGGATGACATGATGTGCCTGGCTAACGTTTATTTCTTTCTTGACGGTACTGCGAGACAGTGGTATGTCAACAACGAAGACACCTTAGATTCTTGGGAAGCGTTTAAAAATGGACTAAGTGGACTTTTCGGTGACCGTCAAAAATATACCAGAAGGGCAGAAGAACAACTAAAATGCCGAGCCCAGCGTTCAGGCGAGAGTACACAGTCCTACATACAAAGTGTATTAGGACTTTGCCAAGAGGTAAATCCTCTGATGAGAGAAGACGAAAAAGTGTCACACCTAATGAAAGGTGTTGCTGAGGATATTTATCAGGCCTTGTTGACGAGAGAAATCAACGACACAGCAAGTTTTATCAAATGGTGCAACTATATCGAAGACATGAAGCAGAAGAGAGTTGGTCGATCGAGATTTGAAAGGCTTCCAAACGTCGTACCGGTTGCATCCCTGACGGATGAGACTGATTTGGTCTCTCTTATTCGCACAATCGTACGAGAAGTCCATCGACTAGTTAACCAGACGCAAGAATCTTTGGACTCCGATCCCCAATCCTTAGAAGAGATCGTTCAAGACGAAGTTGAAAGGGTTTTGGCCCCAGTGTCAACAAAACCTACAGAAACTAGACCACGACCAACATACGCCGCTGTAACCAGGAAATACAGAGCTCCTGTTCAGAAATTCCCACCTGAACCAAGAAAAACAGATGTGTGGAGAACGGCTGACAACAGACCTGTTTGTTTCCACTGCGGACGTCCTGGACATGTAATGCGCTACTGCCGAGAGAGAAAGGCTGTCTTTGACAACTCTCGAAACCGCCGACGGAACTTCGACGACGTTGGCACTGAAGAAGAAATACGCCGACCAAACTCTTCTCGCCGTTTTACGCCAAGTCCCACGAGAGGCCGATCCCCAATACGTCGTTACAGATCCCCGTCGCCATATCGCCTAACCAGTCAGTCACCAGGCCGTAGGAGCGAGGAAAACTAAAGAGAGCGACCTTCCAAGGAGGTGAGGCCGCGTGTACTGGAAATCCTCCGTCGACCGCCAAGATGACTGGTAACCAACTAGACGTAATAATAGATAAGAAGCCGATACGTGCTCTAGTAGATTCTGGGGCATCGTTTTCTGTCATATCCGATAATTATCGCCGATTTTTAAAGAAAGTTCTGTTTGCTGATGCCAAGAGCGTTATGCTGAAAGTTGCGGATGGAAATTTTGTTCGGCCGATAGGAAATGTGTTTTACGTGTCCGTATAAACAATCGAGAACTGCCTTTTGAATTTATTGTTTTATCACATTGTAGCCATGACGTCATCCTAGGATGGGACTTTTTAGAGGCGTCTCAAGCCGTTATAGACTGTGGACAAAATGAACTTGTTCTAGAAGACATCTGTCGAGACTCCACAGCGCCTGACGCCTGGAATTTGTATGCCACCAGAGACTATACACTTAAGCCGCATTCTTTAACTAGAATAACAGTATCAGGATATCAAACCCGAGGAGACATAAATGTAGTTCTAGACGGCAGCAAACATTTGCTCTTCGAGAAAAATATTGCTACACCGTCCATGGTATCCACATATCGTAACGGAAAAGTGATGTCTGGGTTACCAACCTGCAGTTCCGAAACCAAATCATCCCTAGAGGAATGTGCATAGGCCAAGCTGAACCACTAAATGAAGGGCATCTATGTGTTATTTCCGACACATCGGGTTGCTTGGATGACCAGCAAGAAACTTCGGAGTCACAGATGAATTGTTCGTTAATGATGTCACCCGAGTTAAGTGACGAACAGAGAAACAAGCTATCCGAACTACTCCGGAAATTTTCTGGGCTTTTCACGAAGACCGACAAGTCGACAGCCGCGAAGACGAATGTGAAAACACAGGATTTTTACTGGTGATCATGCTCCAATCAACCAACGAGCCTACAGAGTCTCGCCGACTGAAAGACGCATCATTCATGAAGAGGTTCAGAAAATGCTTGATGAAGGTATCGTCCAACCCTCTGAAAGTCCTTGGTCATCACCCGTTGTGCTCGTAAGAAAAAAAAAGACGGTAGTTGGCGTTTTTGCGTCGATTATCGCAAGCTGAATAGCGTCACGAAAAAGACGTTTATCCTCTGCCTCGTATTGACGATACGCTCGACTGTCTGAAAGGTGCCAAGTTCTTTTCTTCCATGGATCTCCGATCTGGTTATTGGCAAATAGAAATAGACGAAGCGGATCGTGAAAAGACGGCATTTATTACCCCGAAGGCTTATACGAGTTTAAAGTCATGCCGTTTGGTCTCTGTAATGCACCTGCGACCTTCGAGAGAATGATGGACAATTTGCTACGCCATTTTAAATGGACTATGTGTCTTTGTTACCTAAATGACATAATAGTGTTCTCAGAAACTTTTGAAGACCATCTTATACGATTAAGACTTGTTCTAAAAATGTCTTCAGGAAGCTGGTCTTAAATTAAATTCAAAGAAGTGTCTTTTTGCTGCCCAAGAAGTAAAGATTCTAGGCCATCTTGTATCTAGTAATGGCGTTCGTCCCGATCCCGACAAAATAAAAGCCGTAAGAAATTTTCCCCACTCAAAGAATATACGTGACACATACGAAGTTTTCTTGGCCTTTGTTCATACTTTAGAAGATTTATTAAAGGTTTCTGTTATCTCGCCGAACCTTTGCAGTCGTTGCTGAAAAGTGGCGTGGAGTTTCATTGGGGTCCTGAAGAGGTGGAAGCATTTAACAGTCTTAAGAAAGCACTTACTTCGGATCCAGTATTGGGGATGTACGACGAAAGAGCTTCTACAGAAATCCATACTGATGCAAGCGGGTACGGTATCGGAGCTGTCCTAGTACAAATTCAGAATAATGTCGAGAAAGTTATAGCATACGCTTCTAGAATTCTGACAAAAGCCGAAAAGAATTATTCCACCACAGAAAGGGAATGTCTTGCCATCGTATGGGCTACCAACAAATTCCGGCCGTACATATTCGGAAAACACTTTACTGTTGTAACTGACCATCATTCCTTGTGCTGGCTCATGAATTTAAAGGATCCTTCAGGAAGGCTTGCCAGATGGGCCCTCCGACTTCAAGAGCATGATTTTGACGTAAAATATAAAACCGGTAAGAAACATAGTGACGCCGACGCTCTTTCGAGAAATCCAGTGGAAGAGGAAACGGAAACACCAGACAAATTTTTAGCAGTCACGACGAGTATGAACCTTGCGATGGAACAGAAAAAGATCAAGACCTTGCGAAATTAAAACTTTTTGAGCAACTCATCCAAAAACGAAGAATTCAGATTCATCGACGGTATCCTTTGCAGGAAGAATTTTGATCCAGATGGAAAGTTGTGGTTACCAGTCATTCCTAAACATCTACGAGCAGCCATACTAAGGCACTTTCATGACGCCCCCACCGCAGGACACCTTGGTTTCGCGAAAACTTATGACAGGATTCGCAAGAGATTTTACTGGCCGGGAATGTACCGAAATGTCGTTCGGTATGTCATGCATTGTCGGGAGTGCCAAAGGAGAAAATCCGTTCCTCAACGACCACCTGGACGTTTAGTTCCCATCCCTCCAGCTACAGCTCCTTTCCATCGCATTGGAATTGATCTCCTTGGGAGATTTCCAAAGTCTGCTCATGGAAACAAATGGATAATAGTCTGCACGGATTACTCAACGCGATATGCAATAACAAAAGCCTTGCCGACAGCCGAAGTCGACGAAATAGCGAAGTTCTTACTTGAAGAAATTGTCCTCAGGCATGGAGCTCCTCGAGTAATTATCACAGATCGTGGAGCCGTCTTTCGATCCAGACTTGTTTCTTCTCTCGTCGACTTGTGTAACATTGATCATCGTTTCACAACGGCGTATCATCCCCAAACAAATGGACTGACGGAGCGCTTCAATAAGACCTTGGCCGACATGTTGTCAATGTATGTGGATGTAGAGCAGAAAAATTGGGATGAAATTCTACCATTTGTAACCTTCGCTTATAATACCGCTAAACAAGAGACCACAGGTTTTACGCCGTTCTATTTACTTCATGGTCGTGAAGCGGAAACGACACTAGATACAATGCTACCATTCTGTCCTAACGATTTTGATGACAATAACATCACCAAGATAGCAGCCAGAGCCGAAGAATCACGACAGCTAGCCCGAGTGCACACTCTGAGAGCTCAAGACAAAGATCGTCGACGTTACGATTCCAAACACCAAATGGTATCCTACGCTCCCGGAGATCTCGTATGGATTTATACTCCAGTGAGAAAAGTCGGTCTCTCCGAAAAACTCTTAAGGTATTTCGGACCGTATCAGGAGTGCTACGCCGTTTATCAGCCGTGACTTACGCAGTACAAGATTTTGATCCTGCTTCACGAAAAAGAAAACTAAGAGAAGTTGTCCATGTACTGCGTATGAAACCGTACCATGATCCCGCCGAGCAAATCGAAACCGAGGATATTCCTCCCAAAGAATCATACAAAGGACCCATCACTCGTTCAGAATAAAGACCCTTGTACAAAATGACAGCGGGGCGCTGTCTTTTTCGAGGGAGCAATGCCGCACGCATAATTTGCTACAGGTCCCGATAGCCGAGTTGGCAGAGCGTTGGACTGAACTTCCTTAGGTCTCGGGTTCGAATCCCGGCAGATTTATCCAAAGACTGGAATTTTGTTCTCGTTTTTAATGTATTGTTTTTCTAGGTTCTAGATGAATCCAGATCTTTCTTTAGAGTGCATACTGGGTATTTCTCGAATATTCCGAAGTGTATAAAAGCAGAGTTCATCGCCAGTTGGACATGTTCTCAGTCCAGTGTTGTATCGAGCTCCCAGCGTTAGAATAAATCTAATTGTTTGTTTAATTGAACTGTGTACTTTCGAACTCCGTGACAATATATATATTTAAAAGAAATGACATGCCTAATGAACTTACAGGGTTGTAGTTTTAGAAGTGCACAACAAATAAACAAACTACAACATAACTAGTAGTTCGCGTTTCATGCAATAACACAAACTACAAGTTGCCTCATAAATGAGAAACTTATATATATATATATATATATATATACAGTGACTCCCAAAATTGAGAGTACACTTAATTCCGAATTCACCATCGGATCATCAGGTGTAGAAATTAATACGCTATGTTAACGCACTTTTGTACATTCAAAATGCATACATTACTCTTCCAAATAACATTAAATGTAAGACATGGAAATTGGTTGAGAGAGAAACAAAAAATATGAAGGTTTGAAAGAAAACTACACCATTTTAATGTCACAAAATTGAGGGTACACTTCTTTAATCACTATGCAAAACTAGCAGTAATTTTTTAAATATAAATTTGATAATAGATCTATAATAAAGGAAGGCTTTCACACACACACACACAAAGGCTATCTGATAACAAATTTATGTTTGTGATTTGATGTCTTGATTAAAATGGAGAATCGGAAGGAAACGACGATAGAAGAGAGAAAACTTGTTATTAAACTGTCAAATGAAGGTAAATCTCAGCTGAATATTGCTAAAGTAGTTGGACGAAGTGTTAACTGTATCAAAAATCATGCAAAAATTTAAGACTGGTATGCTGGCAAATAACGAAGGAAGAGGGAGAAAGAAAATTATGAACTCCATAACCGAGCGAAGAGTTATACATCAAGTGAAGATTGATCCTAAAATTAGTGCTCCTAAAATTGCAGCCAGTACCTCTAATACCTTAGGTCGATCGGTTTCTGCAGAAACGGTACGAAGAGTCCTAAGAAAGGCTGGCTATAATGGTAGAGTAGCTCGAAAAAAGCCCTTAATTGGTAAGAGGAATAGAGTCAAGCGATTGAAATTCGCGAAAGAACACATTTTAAAGCCTCAACAATTTTGGAACGAAGTCATTTTCAGTGATGAGAGTAAGTTCAACATCTTCGGCAGTGACGATCGTCGTATGGTGTCGCGTAAACCAAATACCTCACACCACCCAAAACACACAATTCCTACTGTGAAGCACGGAGGTGGGTCGGTGATGGTTTGGGCGTGTATGGCTAAGTCGGGGGTGGGAAAGCTAGTATTCATTGATGGAATCATGCACACAAGATGGCTTATCTTAATATTCTGCAAAATAATTTGAAAGAAAGTGCTGATAATATTTGGGATATTGGGGTCGAATTTCATATTCCAGCAAGACAATGACCCCAAGCACACTCCGTTTGTTGTAGAAGAATGGCTGCTTTACCATTGTCGGAATCAACTTAATATACTTCCACAGTCTCCCGACTTAAATGTTATCGATCCTCTGTGGTCCCACCTTGAGAGATCTGTGCAAAAACATCAAATTACAAGCAAGGAACAATTGAAAACGGTATTGCAAGAAGAATGGTTGAATATTGCTCCCGAGACCACTAGACATCTTGTGGAATCGATGCTTCGGCGATTGGAAGCTGTCATATCAGCAAAAGGTTATGCTACTAAATATTAACTCTTTATTATTCTTGATTTATGCAGGAAAATAGATGCATGTACTCTCAATTTTGTGGCTATTAATTTCTGTTAATTTTCTTTATAAGTTATTATATGTATGTTTAAACTAAGAAATATTTTGTTTTATCATTCAAAATAATGAATTATGATCTAACAAACGCATCTATGCTTAAAGGTTTTAATTATATTTCCCTCATTTAATATAATTTTTTCATTCTAAATATTGATTCCCGTTTTAAAAGTAGGTGTACCCTCAATTTTGGGAGTAACTGTATATATATATATGTCATGATATTAAAGACAGAATCAGATTAAAATTTAAAAAGAAAGGTGTTTATTCGATCGTGTCTACATCAGTTCTGACGCTAAAGGCAGGGAGTAAAAAAGCACGCCATGGTGGGGGTTCCACGTGAATAACACGTGAAAAACATCTGGTGAGTGTCGCTGCTTTGAAGATGGTGTTTGCAAGTTAATGCTGACTATTAAATCTAACGACCTAGAATTAGACATATTTATTAGCTAGGCCATATGTTCGGAAGACATAAATGGGCGATTAGTTTGATACTTGAATATGAGAACGGAGAAAGATATAGTCAAGTGCTAGATAGGGAATTTAATTTTTAATCTAATTTAATTATCCTTACATATATATATATATATATATATATATATATATATATATATATATATATATATATATTGAGTGAATATAACGTCACACTATTCAGCTACTCAAGGGCTTTTGGTGATGGATTTTTTGTAATTTTGAGCCATGGTCAAGTGGTGAGGATGGCACCTGAACTGCCACCTAACATCAATGGGAGGACATCAGATCTTTAACAGATTTAACGTGCATCATCCCCCTACAAGGCAGGTCTTCAGCCATACTAGGCTCAAATTTATAACACACTGGTCAAGAGTTAGTTACCTTGACCACTAGGCTACCACAGCCACGATATATATACATATAATATTCCATAATTTCTTTTTTTATAAATATACAGTTTCCATTAACTTCAAATCAGGTATAAGATATTTTTCTCCCAATAACTTAATTAGATTCATAAAAAATTCAAAGCTTTAATACAATTTCAAAAATAAAATAAAATTTCATTATTTTCAACTTGCCAAGATGTTACATCACAACTTTCAATCAAAAATTTTATAAAATGCAAAAAAAAAAAAGTTAACTTTAAATATAAAAGTACCACATTCTAAGATAACCTTATTTTACATTTTAAACAAGACTGAGAGAGAGAGATAAACACTGGGGTAGCTAGTTCTGAATGGGCTTTGTATCAATCTTCCTTCGGGGTCTTATTAAGATATGAATGCCCAGTTAGTGGGATAGTAGTTACACATGTTGGGGCCCCTGTAGCTTAGGGGCCCCCATATCAATGATAGTTAAGTACTTGGTGATAAATACATTGCATGATTGTTCATTGATAGTTTATTAACATCTGTTTGAAGCATATGAGCTACTTTTCATTTAGTATTGATAGTTTGTAAATAAACATTTCAATGGAGTTTATTAATTTAAAGGGCTAGAATTAATAGAAAAGTCAGCCTTTTACGATATTTTATTAAACAAACATTTTTCAAGTAAATTGGTGCTAATTTGATATCGGGGGTAATAGCGCCAAATTTTTTATGTTCGCCAAGATGGGCGATAACATTACAATATGGTTACCTTAATATTTTTATCGTTTGTCGATGTGGTTGCCATGGGGATAACGTATATTAGAAAACTTTTATTCGTTTTTTCCGCTGTAAACCTATTAATTTCAGACGATTTCTTTAAAAATTTAACCATTTTCATAGTAATTTTTCTTTTGTTTGCGTCTTCTGTATGTGTGCTATTTTTGAATACGGATATTTCTAAAATGAGTGAGTACTAGAATATTTTTTTCTTAAAAGAATAAGTGTTGTACTTTTAATTATCGCTATAAATCGTTCGTTTTCGTTTCAAAAATGTTTTTTTTTACATTCTTTTTTCGATGAAATTCGTAGAAGGAACTTGCAGTGCAAGTTTCATATTGCAAGCTTTTACTACTTTGTAATTGATATTCTTAATTAATTTTAACATACATTATGTAATTATTTTATTCATAATGAAAAAAATGCAATTATTACTATGTGTAATGATCATATAATATTCGTTATTTATAATTGTTTCTTTTAGCATTTATTTATAATTATTACACATTTTGTTGTTTATTAATAACTAGCTGCATGGCCCGGCGTTGCACGGGCTTTCTCTACTTTTATATATTTTCCCTTCCCTTCACAAAATCAGCACTTCCATTATTCTTTTTCAAAACTACTTGGACTTTTTTGTTTCTTTCCCCTCCGCTTAAACCTGGGCTTTTACCGAGTGTGTAACTTAATTTCCTCTTTCCTTCATGACGCCTGCACTTTTGTGCGGGTGTGTGCGCGCACGATGAGTGTGTGTGTGTGTGATTGCTATAATAATGTCATTGAAATTCCTTTTTTCGAAATTTTTCTAACTTCTTTCCTCTTCAGTTACGAACATTTTTGAATGTAGAACATATTGTCATGGAAATTCCCCTTCTCCTCTAGCTGTTAGCACTTCCTGTTGTGTGTGTGCATGATTTCTATAATAACGTCATTACAATTCCCTCTTTCGAAATTTCTTCCAGAGCTTTCCATTGTCAGACACGTTTCTTTTATCTGTCTATAGTCCGGCGTTACAGTGGCTTTTTGGAGTGTCCCCCCCTCCCATTATTTATAAATGATAAATTTAAAAAATCTTAGATAGCTATTGAAATTATTTTTTTTCCTGGTCGTTTGAATGTTTGATTAAACATGTGTAAGCGTAAAAAAAACAGTATACAAATATATATGGTGAAAAGCCTATGTTCCTAGTTTACATTCACTAAAAAAAAACATTCAAAAACAAAAGAATACTGTCTGCTAAAAATATTTTATTATAATTTTGTAGTTTTTTATTCCACTGTGTTTAGTAAATCATTTAAACAAGTATCTGACAAAAAAAAAGTACATTATACAAAATTAACGTATTCATTTTTTTAACAATAATTATTTTCTCAGAGCTTAAAATAATAAAAGGGGTTTGGTATTTTCATTTACTCAATCAATCGTTACATAACAATAATTTCCTTTTCAGGTTTTGAAAAAAAACTGATTAAAAATGTTCATTCAGCAATTAGTTGTGACATATCGTTATATTGAAAAATGACTGTAAAAGAAAAATGTCGTTTATTGATGAAGACTTATTTAATATTTAAAAATATTGTAAAATAATTAAATCAATATATAAGATATATATTTTACTTTTATTATATTAATTATAAAATATTTTTTCTATATTTGGTCTCAAATTAAATAATAATTTAACAAAAACAAATATTTCAATGTGAGAAAATTAGCACGCGATAAAGTAAACAGAAATTAATGTAAATAGAAATAAAAATTATATCAGAAAAGTAATAGCAGTAGTAAGTTTCTGCTATTGAACTATGGGCGAAATAACCTGAAATAGATAAACGGAAAGAAAAAATTAATGATAATAAACATTAACAAAATAATATAAGAAATATTAGGAAACTATCAACAGGAAAAAAATTGAATTAGTATTACATGAGGAATGGAGTAATACTACCTAACATCTCTGTAATATATCTAATATAAAGTATTAGATATAACTCAAAACTAAAAAAATTAAGTAAGTATGAACTAAAATAAAAAATATATAAAATAGGTCCCTGTTGAAATAATCTAAAATCAGCAACAGTACTGAATGATACAAACAATAAAACATGTTGCTAAAAAATTAATTGTTCAAATAATACTTTTTCGCAATATTTCTATTAGCAATTTTGTAATTCTATTACAAAGAGCACAAACAAATGAACTGAAATATATATATCATATATGGGCAGTATGATAACATAAAATATGTATACAATCCCCATAAAACTACCAGAGGATAAGATTATCAGAAGCAACATTAAACCATCAGATGTAAAATCACATCAACACTGAATTTTAAAGAAATCCAAAAGGAGATGTGAAAAAATTTTTCAAGGTGCATATTTTTTCAGCTAACACTTTTTTGATCACAAATGATTGATTTATACATTGCAAGATTGTCAGAAGCAAAGTTAAGTCGAGACAAAAATATCAGGTCTCTCTCTCTCTCTCTCTCAACATTGAACTTAAAGGAATCCAGAAAATATGAGAAATATTGTTTCAAGGTCAGCAAATATATCATAGTTGTATCCTAAATCAGCAAATAGCTTTTTGTTAAAAAAAAAATTCTGATTTTTTTTTTCATTTAAAACAAAGATGAGATCTTATCGGTCATAGAGATATTAAGGCCATAAACAGTGACATACAAAAAAACATGGTATACAATATTACCAATTTGTCGATAGCAATTAGTTTGAATTAAGTGTCATTTTCCCTCTATTATAAAGAGTGTTTTTTTTTCAGGTATAGAAGTTTAAGTTGGCATTACTTTCCAAGATGGCGACCG
Organism: Trichonephila clavipes; assembly: GCA_019973935.1. Classification (NCBI taxonomy): domain Eukaryota; kingdom Metazoa; phylum Arthropoda; class Arachnida; order Araneae; family Nephilidae; genus Trichonephila; species Trichonephila clavipes. The sequence continues at coordinate 741,428 of BMAU01021280.1, read as the reverse complement.
ATTTAACAGCTATCAAACGATTTATTCTCAGTTTGGTTTGGCAATTCATCAAAACGATCATCAAGCAAGGCGTAGATTCGTCGAATGGGTTCAAAACGAGATTGCCGTTGTTCCCGATTTTCATAAGAGAATTCTGTTTAGCGATGAAGCGCACTTCTGGTTGAATGGCTACGTCAAACAAAACTGCCGCATTTGGAGTGAAACTAATCCACAAGTGTACGTCGAAACACCGTTACATCCAGAAAAACTGACTGTTTGGTGCGCTTTATGGGCTGGTGGAATCATTGGTCCGTACTTCAAAAACGATGAAGGCCACAACGTTACAGTCAATGGTGATCAGTATAGAGCCATGATTACTAACTTTTTCATTCCTGAATTGAACAATCATGATGTCCAGGAGCTGTGGTTCCAACAAGACGGCGCAACATGTCACACAGCTCGTGCCACAATCGATTTATTGAAAGACACGTTTGGTGACCGCCTAATTTCACGTTTTGGACCTGTGAATTGGCCTCCTAGATCTTGTGATTTAACACCGCTAGACTATTTTCTGTGGGGCTATGTAAAGTCATTGGTCTATGCGGATAAGCCACAAACGCCTGACCATTTGGAAGACAACATTCGCCGTGTTATTGCCGATATACGGCCACAAATGCTGGAAAAAGTCATCGAAAATTGGACGTCCAGATTGGACTACATCCGAGCCAGCCGTGGCAGTCATATGCCAGAAATCATATTTAAAATGCAATGCCATAAGATTATCTTTCGAATAAAAAAAAAATTCATGTCAATCGAATAATACATCGTTGTTTTATTGCAATTTAAAGTTCTATACCTCTAAAAAAACACCCTTTACTTCAAGCAATATTTTTCTCCATTGATGAAAACATTGAATTAGCTGATGAAGGAAGAACAGCAAAAATCTTTATTTTCAACGACAGAAAATATTATAGCAATGTATTTATATGTAAAAAAGGTGTACAATGCATATGCACAATTAGCTAAAAACTACATGAAGAACAGATTGTCAGAAGGAACATTAAGTAATGATGCCACAAACAGTTTTGAACATCAACAAAATAACAGAAAATCTTACATACCGTAAAATGCAGCGTATAACGCACACTTTCAGGATAAAAAATTAAATTGAAATTTAGGGGTTCAAGAGCTTTAAAAACAAAAAAAAGATGAGTATTAAAAAAAAATTTGACTTCTAAAAATATCGAAATACTGTTTATGTAAAAGAAATAACACTCCTTATGAAGTTAAAAGAGTTGTAATTCTGTATAGATGTATACTATTTTTTTCTATACCTTGGAATAATACCTCAAATAAATTACTTCAAAACATGAGAGCATTGTATATGTACATTTCAGGTCTCTTCGTACAAAATAGGGTGCGCGTTATATGGCGAGCATAACAAACATTAAAAAATGCAGCTCAAAAGTATAGGTGACATTATACGCCCGATGAAATGGTAATCTGATATTTTTCTTGTTTTTTTAGTGTCAAATTGTTCGATATCGTCCTTTTTTCATTCATTTCACCATTGGAATGTGAGTCTAAATAACTATGCATATCTTTCATGATATTCAACATTGATCAGCATCTGCTGATGAAGGAAGAAAATCAATCTTTTTTTTCAACGAAAGAAAACGTCATAGAAATATACATGCATAAAATCTTAAAAAATATATATGATGAACAGATTGTGAAGGAAAATTATATCATAATGCAACACGACAAAAATTGCATTAACTCTGAATTTTAAAATGCAAAAAAGAATTTTTTTTTTTTTTTGAGCATTCAATCCCATCCATAGTCTGATTTTGATGAAATTACCATAAACAGCTCAGAAAATCTCAGACGTAAATAAAAATTCGCATTAGCATTTGTAATCTTACCTATTAGCATCAGAACCTATTAGATCCTATATCTATTAGAACAGAAGCTTAGATAACGTGGTTCTTATGTATTCGATCAGCACAGCAAAATTGGTGCCATGCGAATCACACCTTGATACCAAAACAACAAAGTTTCTAATATATTCTATACAAAATCAGTCAGATTTTGGCGGAAAATGGCGCGATTCATGAGGCACCAATTTGGCTGCAGTGACGATTATACTTAGTGAGTTAATATTAACGTCGCACTGTTCAGCTACACGAGGGCTTTTGGCGACGGACCACGTAATTTTGAACCATGGTCAAGTGACGTGGACGACACCTGAGCTGGCACCCCCTCTCCTAACTACCACACCACACCAACGGGAGGACGTTTCAGCTCTCGACAGATTTAACGTGCATCGCTGCCCTACACGGCGGGTCTTTAGTGGTACTGGGATCGAACTCATGACATGCCTGCCATGGTTGGATACCTTAACCACTGGGCTACCGCAGCCCCGACGATTATACTTAAGTACTGATAATAATTACTTATTCTTTAACACAAATATCAGTGGATTATTTTAGACAGTGAAATTCACTTCTTACCTGCTTTTATTCTTATGTTCAAAAATAATAATAATCTGTTACATAAAACTTTATTGCTTTTTTTTGTTCAACGACAAATTCTAAATCTTGCCTATTGTAAACAATAAAGTTGAAAATCCTAGCTAGCAATATAACAAAAAGAGAATAGAGTAATAAATAAATTTTTCTACGCATTTTTTTAATGATTTTATTATGCACGTTTGGTAGTAACAAATCGATCCTTATATCAAAATAAATACTTTTATCACTTCAGGACCATAATAATAAAATTTAGTTTACATGTTTCTTTTGTTGAATTGAAATCCGCCAAGAATGCTCCGGAGGAATTGATGTTAAAAATTCCGTTTGGGCTCTATTAGATTTAGACTTGAAATTTAGCACATATATTTATTTTACGAAGAGATCCATTTAAAGTTGCTTTTGTGGAAATTCACTTGATTATTGGGTTAAGCGAGCGCAAAAATATCTTTCTCTACTTCTACTTTAGATATTATTAGAAATTCTTAATTCTGATCTTTTTATATCAAGAGGCGAGAGTTATACAGCTATAAATATATTTTTCAATACAATCAAATTCTTAATGCTAGATATAAAAAATTTATGAATATGTAAACAGTATTTATTTATACAACTTCGTGAAATACACAGTGAAGCGGTTGGATAATGACTAGACAGCTATAATTTTGTACTATTTTGCAACTGATGAAACATGGAATTAGCCAATAAATGAAGAACAATAAGCTTTTCCAGATCAAATTGCCCCGCTATTAGGTTGGAAGTAGGTAAGACATAACACTAAAGAGTACCGATATTCAGACAATGATTCAATTTCAAGCTTTACTTAGTTTAGGGCTTACTACCTTGATATCAAAATCAGATAAATTGTAGCCCAAGCACAACCCTAGATTGATAATACAAAAAAACATGTAAAAAAATTTAACTTAAATCGCACAATATCGGCAATCTGTTAGTCCAAATTAGTTTTAATCGTCATTTCTTTCAGTTACATTTTTCTACTTTTTTGTTACAATGGAATTTGACAATATAGGAAAAGGGTACTTATGTATCGGCGTCACCTCAGCAAAATTTGCGATATCAAAACAATATTCTTACGTGTTTTATAAGAAAAAGAAAAAAAATCAGTCAAAATTTTGTGAAAAAAGTGCCACTTTGGCTGTGGTGATAAAAATACGGATGGAATGAAAAGGAAATGTTGGTACTTGCGCTTTTATCGCACCAATGTGAATATTCAAAGTAACTCTCCAAGTTAGCAGCTTTGATCTTTGCTTAGAATAAACTTGTGTTTGCAAATGTTTTTATTAAAGTTTAAATTTTTTTAAGGGATTAATTTTTAAATAAAAATTTCCAAATTTCACTCATCTGTAACTTCTTTTTTTTTAAAAAAAAAAAAGTACTGCATAAATGAATTCTTGAAAAAAGGACTTTATTTCAGCAATAATCTGTTTTTCCATCAGTTTAATTAATCACTATATTCTCTTTTTGTTATACTGCTAGCTAGGATTTTTAACTTTATTGTTACAATAAGCAAGATTTAGAATTTGTTGTTGAACAAAAAGAAAAGCAATAAAGTTTTTTTGTAACAGATTATTATTATTTTTGAACATAAGAATAAAAGCAGGTAAGAAGTGAATTTCATTGTCTAAAATAATCCACTGATATTTGTGTTAAAAAAATAAGTAATTATTATCAGTACTTACATATAATCATCACCACAACCAAATGGTATCAAGGTGTGATTCGCATGGCACCAATTTTCCTGTGGTGACGCTAATACATAAGTACCACATTATCTAAGCTTCTGTTTATAAAAAGCTTCACAAATCATTTTTTGACTTAAAAACTTGAGTCACTGTATCATAATTTAAACTACAATAAGCAAGAAAAAATTACAGTTTGGAAAATAAACAAACATAAAACTGTGTGACACTAAAATAGAGATTATAGTATTAATTTAATACAAAACAATTCATATCCTAAGACATGGGAAATCTAATGTTATCATATTCGTATTGGAAATCTAAAAAATGAAATTCAGAAAGAACATTTTTTGTATGACAATTTTTTTGAAAAACAAATGTAATTCCACCACAAAGAGTTAAAAAAACTATAAATAAATATATTAAAAATAAAATGTGCTAAAATACCCCCAAAAACTGCTCATAACATTAATTTTCACAAAGTTGACTTGACACGTCTGATAACATACTTCCATTTAGCTGCAAATTCACTTAAAAATTGAATTTTAAAAAAATCTAAAGCGAATCTCAAAAAAAAAAAAACTCTTTGTTGTGTTCAGGATAATGACCTACAGCTTCTACATGCCAAGTTTCAGACTTCTGGGTTTCTTAGTTATGCGGGTACAGCTGAAACACACAAACTGTTTGTTTTCTTAGTATACGTATACAGACGATGTTGAATAAAAATATGTGTAATTCATTAATAATTTGATGCATTGCAATTTAAATAGTTACATGATAAATTAATGTACGTACGTTTGTTTTCTATTGATTACACAGTGAAAACTAACTTCCAGGAAAGGCCCTAGGTGCAGCAGCTCCTGGTCAAAAGAGAATCAAATCAGAGAAACAAAAATAATAGTCAACAGCATATATAGAAAGAAAACTCGTTCATTGTGTCCCTGTAGCGCAATCAATAAAATTGAGCTTTTTTGCAAACATAATATATTTTAAAGAGGGTAGAGCCATTGCAGAGCAGTGTACCCAAAATTTAAAAATAATTTTTTAATGAGTGTTCATATTGCAATTTCGCTTCACAGAAAAGAATGATTTCACAAAAACATATACATGAATGCAAAAGAGAAAATTAACATGCTAAAAAGGTAAATAGAAATGAAAGAATGAAAATATCAATAAAAATTATAGCATAAAAATAATAACAGTTCAAGTGTAGTATGGGGGCACTTTGGATTTGGCGATTTTTCTTCGGATTTTTACCTAAATGTCATGGTGAGATATCGAATTCATTCTAAAATAAATAATAAATAATACCAAAAAAAGTACCTTGGCAACAACTTTTAGTTACCAAAATAAAGGACTGCGCTAAGTGCCCCCCTACTACACTTGAACCAGTAATAACAGTAGTATGTTTCTGCTATGGGAACTAAGAGTGAAATAATCTGAAATAGATAAATTAAAAGAAAAACATATGTCATAAACCATTTCCCTAAAATATTATCATAAATAACATATATTAGGAAGCGTTCAACAGGAAAAAAATAAAATTAGTACAAACTAAAATTTTAAAAAAATAGATAAAATAAGCCTACATTGTAATAAAGAATTAAATTAATATACGACGAAAGGATGATATTCTAACATCTATATTGCATTTAATATAAAATTTAGATGTAATACAAAAGTGAAAAAATTAAATTAGTAAGAACCAAAATAAAAAAAAACTATATAAAACAGACTGATGTTGAAAAAAATAATTTAAATCAAAGGGTTATCTAAAAAAGAAAAATTAAGGCCCAATTTTGAAGGAAATTTTTAAACATAAAAAATTTAAACATGAATAAAATAAACAAATAAACATGAAGTAACCTAGAATATAGTAGAAATTATAACATTAATTAAATCACATCTTTTTTTTTTTAGAAATTACGTAAAAGGATAAAATATGTTGAATGTAAAATAGTTCGGAATAATCAAATGGATAAGCAAAACAAATGAGACTGTTGCCCAAACAACTAACTAAAAACCCAGTTGTTCAAAAAAAAAATGGAAAAATCACTTAAAAATTTAATTTTAAAAAATCCAAAGCGAATTTCGAAAAAAACTCTTTGTAGTGCACATCTTCAGGACCTAGAATAATTATGTGCCAAGTTTCATACCTCTGGGTAGCTTAGTTTGGGCTGTAGAGGTGAAGCACACACACTTAAAGTCTTCTTTATTAATATGTTGATTAATATTGTTATTTGTTTATAATTATAGTTATTTATTTATAATTTTTATCTTTTTCAATTGTAATTATTATCTTATTTATTTATAACTATTTCAGTTGCTTATTTATAGCTATTCTTATGTTATTTTTTTTTACTTATAATTATGTAATACGAGTAATCTTGTGCATTATTTTTATTTTTTTACAAATCGACGATTATTCGTTTTTATAATTACTATTGTTATTTATTTATAATTTTTGTCTTTTTTATTTGTAATTATTATCTTATTTATTTATAACTATTTCAGTTGCTTATTTTTATAGCTATTCTTATGTTATTTACTAATAATTCTGTAATACGAGTAATCTTGTGCATTATTTTTATTTTTTTACAAATCAACGATTATTCGTTTTTATAATTACTATTTAATTATATTATATGATTATTATTTCTAATAACTGTTATAAAATCGTACTATATGAATCTTATATATAATTACGATAAAATAATATTATCAGTTGTTATTAGTACATGTTACTTTTTATTACATATTATTATACATTATTTATTGATTGATCTAGGTTATTCTCAATCTCTTTCTATATCCTTTATTTGAAACAAATTTCCATGTATTTCAAAACAATCTTTTAAAATTATTGTGTATCATTAAATTTCCGCTAGGTCACCATATTGGATTCCATTCCCGCAACAAGAAGCGCTGCTTGGCACTATTACCCCGATATCAAATTAGTTCCAGTAAATATTTCTTTCGTTGAAAACATGACACAATAAATTCAATGAAAGTACAAATATAGTATACAAAACACATGTAATACTCAACATAGTATATAAACAATTATAGCATACAAATATTTTTTAAAATTACTTCATATATTTCAACAAAAGTAATGCAGATCATTGCTTTTAATCTGTATAATTAGGATTATTGTCACATGTAATGAGAGAAATTTTCCAAGCTATGCAATTTAAGGAAACAAATTTACAATCATTATAAAAAAAATTTGGTAGCTACATATTATAGCAACAATTGCCAACTCTATTAATAACTCGCCAAGTTGGCAATCCCGATTTCCTATGTGTCATGCATGCTGAATTGGCATCCATGTGCAGTGGTTCATATAATGGCCCCAAAAGATTGCGATAATACGTAAGTACCAAAAATTCTCCAATATTACTAATATAACACCATAAAAATAATACAATTTTAGAAACATTGTAACAAACTTTTTGCTTCAGTGGATACTTAAATATACTGAAGGCCTAACTACAGCTTTCTTGTGTGTGTGAATTTTGTATGTTAAAATAATACTACAGTGATGATTACACAAATAAATTTCTCTCCTACAAGAAATTCAGTTTGTCTGGATTTTTCTTCAGTTAAAAAATTCACTTAATCCTGACTTTTAGATCAGTTTGAGGTTCCCATCCAAAATAGTTGAAGCAAGCAAATTTTAAGCAGTTGTAATTTGCTGGTAATTTTATTACACAAGAGCTAAGAATTGATATTACTACAATCATAACATCATTATCACATATAGCATTTAATATATTTAAACTGAAGAAATAACATCAGTACTCACCCAAATGCCCATATTTAAAATGCAATCAAAAACTTTCAGACTGATAAGAGCGTCACTTCATATTAACTTAACGATTTATGCATAATATGAATTTCTTTACCTTGGAAAAATATGCATTTTATTATTTATAAATTACACAATTTTCCATTTTTTTTTAAAAAAAAGAAAATTATAGATATGTTGAAAAAAGTAGTATTTTGAAAATTGTCTATCTAAACTAAAAACTAATAGTTAAGTATTTCTAGGATTCCAAATGCAACAAAAATCTGCCACATTATCCATACAGAAATATACAGCCGCTTTAAATCCAAAGTTATCAATATGAAGAACTTGCTTCTTATGTTCAAAAGACAATCTATTTTCTAGTTTTTGAGCAACTGTTTTTAGCATAGTTTCCAAGTCTTGAGTCTCATAGTCTTCCGAAAAAACTTGTACTAAATCTTGACAAAACCAGGAACCTTTTTTAAGATCACGATATGAAAGATGATTTGGAAGTGTAGAATGAGCTACTAACAGATCTGACATTGATGGAATTTTTACTTTCTTGGCAGCATCTGTAGCTTCTGTGACATATCCACCACTATCTTCTTCTGTTCCTCGACAGGCTTGGAAAAAAAACATTTTGGGTTTGAACTGCAAGGACTTACAATTTGTATTATCAAACATTTGATAAATGTCTGCTTTTTTGACATAAGTCGAATCCGTTCCATATATGATATCCTGGTAGCCATCACTATCTCCATGGCTCAAAATGATCAAAACACATGAGTCCAAGAAAGACCACTTATTTTGCTCTTTAAACTTCTTTAAACTTATTTTCATTTTTTCGCCAGTCAGATTTTTTTCAGACGTTACTTCATAACCTAACTTTCTGAACAGATCTTCTAAGGCAACTGCATCTTCGTCTGATCCTTTTCTACATTCAAGATAATCAAAATCGACGTTGTTAATAATCAAACAACAACCAATAGGTTTTGAATTCATTTTATAGCACAGTCGTTTTTTGAAGAAACTGGGAGAATTAGCTTTTAGAGTTTCTGCCTCTTTGACATATCCAGCTTCTTTTAAAACTTGACGGAATTTACTGAACGCATCAGGACCTCTGGTAGTTAATTCAACAAAAAAATCACAATCAGTCTCCGAATCAAATATATCTCTCAACATTGCATTCGTAAAAATCTTGTGTTTAACCAAATAAGGCTTCAACTGATTTAAATTAATTCTTTCCTTTAAAAATTCCTTCTTTTTTAGTATAAGATTTCTAAATTCTGAATCCATCTTTACAAATTCGAAACATAACCAAATACGCGTAGCGTTAAATAAAGAGTACTTTTTGAGTTCCTCAGTTCAGTTCAGTTCAGTTCAGTGCAAGCACTGAAAAAGTGGAGACCTGGCTAACGCCTTATGCTCCGATAAAAATTTTGATTGAGTTCCTCACACCCTCGGGCATTCCTCTTCGGCACGGTCAAAGGAAAAGAGGTTGCTTGTCATTGGTAGATGTGCAATGACGTCATTATTCTGGGTTGCCTGGTTTGGCGTTATAGCATTTTTCTATGCCGTAGTGGTTCATTGAAACATAAAAAGTTTTGTCTCAATTTGGGAGATTGTTTTTCAGGCAGTTTTTTCTTCCGTGTCTTGAGTATAATAGCTAAATTCCCTTGCGTATGAAATTTTCACTGTAAAAATAACAATCGGTTCTTTTTTTCATTCACGTAAATCAAAATATTTTTAATGGATTCAATTTTGTAGAAGAAATATATATTTGAGCTTAGTAAATGAGGAACTCAATTACAAATAAAAAATTGTTATATAATTTTTAATAATCCATTTACTGTGATTAATAATACTTTGAAAATGAATTACATGTTTCGAGTTTTATCCTTATGTAAGAAAAAAGAAGTCACTTATAAATAAAGAAAATTTATGTTTTTTTTATAATATATATTTATTGGTAATATTAATGTACATTTTAAAGGTAAATGAATTCGTTCTTATATCAGAATGAATTTGTACAGGCAAAGTGATATTTTTTAAATTATTAGCTTAATTTCATTTTTGTAATTAGTGATTTGTTTTTTGTGTATATATATGTGTGAAAGACTCATTTATTCACATTTCTAAAAATTCGTCTAATACTCTGTTTCCTTTAAATTTTAGAATTAAATATACGGCAAAAAATTTTAGCTATTATAAACTTAACTACATAAATAAACTTATACATAAATTTTTATTTTCTATCTTTAGTAAAATACTATAAATAAAGTGATTCGTGGCTATTGTATAAGAAACACCTCACTGTTCTAACTTCCACATCACATCCATATTATTCGTTCAAGTTATCAACAACACATTTATTCACATAATTCTCAATTTTTGCAATTATTTTAGAGGTTTCCTCTTCTAACATGCTCACACATACAAATCTTCATTCAGGGTTTAAATCAAAAGTCCTGAAATAGAGTACCACTTGAATCCCTTCATCAGGGGTTTGTTATAGAGAATAGTTTGTTTTTATAACAGGCAAGTATAATGAAGATTTAGTCATTAATGGAATTTGGATTCATCTTAAGAAAGTATTTACTGATCGATGTTGTGTCACTCAAGCACATCAATTTTCTCCTTTCCTAAAGTATGTTTCCTCCTGTAAAGCTACTGCTCGAGAATTAATACGAAAATATGACATAAAATAATACGTTTTCGAGCAAAAATAAAAATTAGCCATTAAATTATAATTTCCAAAAACTTATTTAGATTTTGCATATTATTTTAAAAAGAATTTTCACACACTAATTATTGACTTTCTTATAGTTACAATTAGAGATAATTAAGAAAGTATAAAACGTAGAGAAATTATTTAACGAAATCTCTCTCTCATTTAGAAAATTTCTTTTCCAACATTTTCATTCCTAGAATATATATATATATATATATATATATATATATATATATATATATATATATATATATATATATATATATATATATGTGTATATGTGTGTGTGTGTGTGTGTGGGAGACAACAAGGGGTCCAAGACGTTTGTCTTACTTCACATTTATTTTAAAATTAAACAAAAATTAATTAAAAAGGTAGCTATTTTAACAGATAAGTTTGACGATGATATGGAGAAGGTAACGCTTTCTAGCGCACCTCTCTCGTTCTTTTTTTTTTCCTCTTTAAAAGTTCACAGTCTCATCGTTTCAGTTTTTGTTTCACTTTACCTGTGCCTGCGCGCGAAAACTGCTTGGCTTTGGCTTTTGGCTGCATGCCACAACGGCCAGCCTGACTGTACGCTGTCCGCAGCGGTACGTCTTCCTTTTTTCCTTTTTCATCGAGACCAGAGGAGAATCTGAAACATACAAAAAAGACGGAACAGACAAGGACTATACGACAAATACATAGAGATTTAACATATCATAATTTTTCTGAACTAAACAGTTTCTCCATCATGTGAAGGCACCTCTTCGACATCCGGAAGGTTCCACAGGAAAACATTGTGTTTCACAGGCATAAGAACGTCTTTTTAACAAGTTGATCTTTGGTTGAACGCATCGATATTTTCCTCTCTAGAGTTCTGGACGTCTGTTCAAAACGACTTCTCTTTTTCCTTCGTTTCCACTGCCACGGCTCAAAGATTTTCCGGAGCAACACAAATCGTCGATATTTACTCTCCATAGGTGAAGGGGCGTTGAAGTTCACGGAACTCGTTTTCATGGCACCATTTACTTTCTTACACAATACTATATCAGAACATTTTTCTCTTATAATACTCAATTTTAACTTAGTACTCTTAATTTTATTACATTTATAATCCTTAATTAGAGAACTCAAATCATTTCTAGTATTAAAGTTTTTAACATGTGGCAAATCATAACTAGTTTTCTATCACATTTGAAAAAGAAACATTTGGAAAAGAAACACCAGAATCTGCACTCAAGGAGGATCCACTTTCACTCAATAAAACATCGCTCTTTGCGTGGCCTAGTTTCTTTATTTCAGCATATACACTGGGATGTATAATAATTTCTTCGGTCAAGGTCGGAGTAAAGTTTTATTCTAATCAATGGACACGGAAACAAATTAAGAACCTGGCATCTAAATTTTAAAAATTAAGGTTTATTTAAAAAAAAACATTTAAGGAAAACAATTATTGTGTACAGTTAGCAACGTTCGACATGACTTCACCCGTCGTACCCAAAGACCGAATCAATGCAACTTCACATTCCACATTCCAAGGGGAGGGAACTACCCATTCCCCCTTTAGCAGGTGTTAATGGACCTTCCACCCTACACCTCCCCTTAAAAAGCTCATCCGTCATTCCAGGACGATGAAGCTGAAAAGAAACTATAAAAAAAAAAAAAACACATGCATACATACATGGCAAGAAACGAGATAACGAGAGAATTTTTTTTTCAGGTATCACGTAAAAAGAGCTTTTGCTAATACAACTCCCACATAGTTCTGCAAATCACATTAATATGATAGAAAAATTTATATCCATACAAGTTTCAACACAAATAATACTCAAAAAAAATATTAAAATATAAAAAGACAAGTTACTAAAAATATAGCACAAAATCTAAAATAATTATACAACATGTACTAGCAAAACATATTTAGAAGCCGAAGTTTTAATCTTTAGAAGTTTTCAGAAATCATGGTACTGAAAATCGTTAAGTACATATATAATCATTGGCATTAATCTTATCTATTTAACAGGAGCAAGCAACCTGAATAATTCATTACTTTTACATGCTTAAACCTTCAGCCAAACGTTAATTTCGTTTATTGTACCAGGTTTAAACATTTAAAAAATTCTCTTCCTCTTTTTCTTCCAATTTCTATGTAGAATGAAAGCAAGAAAAATCCTTTTCTGTCCCAAGAATGACAAAAAACACCAACGCATGTTATTGTCCATAAAATATCCTCGCGAACCTTAAGTATTTTCAATCCTGCTTTCAACTCCAAATTAACAATTCCTGTTATTGGATCACGACAACATTGCACCCGGGTTGAGTCAATAAAATTAGGAATACATTCCTTACGGGGCAACCACGCCTAGTACTATACAAGATTCCTTTTAAATCCACAAGTTAAGGCAACCTCACCCTTGCTTTCTTTATACCTTGTCCATTTGTTTGGACATTCGATCCATTAATTTTTACTGCAACCAAATCTCCGTTTGGAACATTCAATAAAGACCGTGTCTCAGGAAGTAGATCGGTGACCACTTCTTGGCTGCAAACTGATTTCAATTTACCAAATTAATAATTCCTTCTTCCCCTGAAGGTTCTCGAAGTATCGCAGGATTGCGAACCATTTGCCAGTTTTCTATTAATCCTTCAAAATCAGAGGAACAGATTAACATGTCGTTAACCAACTTTTTAGAGACAGGCACAACACCGTGCCTCAGGTCATTCAATTCCATGTTGGAATCTTTTACTTCACCCATTTCATGCTCCCCAAATGCAGACGTTACTTGAACTGACCCTCTATTATCAATGCTTTGTCCTTCGACAACATCTGGTCTTACCACGGGCATCTGGGCACCTGTGTCCATGACAGCATTCGCCATTTCTTGCTCACCCTTGACCTTGACGTAAACAACCCTTAAATCGTCCATTCCATTTTCTTCTTTGATAGGAGTAGTAACTGGTATCGTAGCTTCAGCCATCAACACAGCAGGAGATGTTTCCCTCATATGTTCCCCGGCCCTCCCGATACTAATTAGGTAATTTGAAGATGTATTCTTACGATCTTCTGCACAACTCGTCCGCTTAACATTCGACCGAATACTTTCGATCTGTAACCGCAGCTCATTTAATTCTGATTCATAGCACAACTGCCTGGCGATTTTTTCCTCTGTTTCCCTTTCAACGCGTTCCTCTAAAATAACGGATAACTGAGCTCTAACGAACTCCTCTTCGTAATCTTTGCTACCGATTATGATATTCTTTAAATCTATAATCGTCATTTTATCTGATACCTTTTGACCTAACTCCTCAGCCAACAAAACTAAATCTTGCTTTCTAGCTTTCCCCAAGAATGCCATTTGAAAATTTTTTTCTCTTAAAATATACTCAAACTAACCAATAATAGGACGAAAATAACACTAAAAGGAATTGCAAAAATTATATATATAAGTACCACACATATATCTTTCATTAAAACACCCACAAACAACGTCCGCTATGCTAACTCAATACTCGATGAACTGGGAAGAAATCAAAATAATAGTCATATATTTCACAATATCCCAAGTGTACTTAATACTCTATAAATAAAACTTAATATATTGCTGATTATATCACCTAAAAAATTCTCACTTCATATATTACTCTGATACACAATAATCACTTAAAATATTACTGATACACAAGAATCACTTGAAATATCACTGATACACAAGAATCACTTAAAATATTACCGATATACAATAATCACCTAAAATATTACTGACACACAATAATCACTTAAAATATTGCTGACACACAATAATCACTTAAAATATTACTGACACACAATAATCTCCTAACCTATTTCTGATACACAATAATCACTTAAAATATTACCGACATGCACCACTTAATCTATTCCTGGCTGGAATAACAGAACACTACAAAATATATTCGGTAGTTTTTCTCCAATTTAAACTGATAATATATTTTTTTTTTCACATTAATCGAAAAATACTATGCGTACATAAACACAAAATAATTTCATTGACATGAAATAAGTATTATTCTTTAGCATTAATTTTTCAATAAACTCAATTGCTATTCACTGACGTGAACTTATTATTGTGCATTACAAAAAATAAATAAATACAATAAAGAAAAAAAAAAAAATACAATCTTTCCTTAATTTATAGAACTGATGTTCTAAACACACTTTCCATTTATATGGAACAATAATACTAAAATATATACTGATGTATATAATAACTGAAATTTGAACTGGCGTTCAAAATTTTATGACTGCATGGATATGCAGAGCAAAAAAAAAAAAAAAAAAAGTTTTCCTTAAAACGTACACTGACGTATACAAAAATAAAATCAAAATTCTCTCTTAATAAATGGATATTAAACAGTATAATTTTATAAATTTCTCTCGTCTTACATTACAGGGAGTTGCAAGCAAAAACTCTTACCTGATTCATTTCCACACGGGAATCCAGAAAACTCGAAATTTCTGGAACGTTCTTCCTGTGGGGTTTGCCACTAAGACTTGATCCTTGCCGGCTGCGCCACTAAAGTTTGATTCTGATCAATGGGCACGGAAACAAATTAAGAACCTTGCATCTAAATTTTAAAAATTAAGGTTTATTAAAAAAAAACATTTAAGGAAAACAATTATTGTGTACAGTTAGCAACGTTCGGACATGACTTCACTCCGTCGTACCCAAAGACCGAATCAATGCAACTTCACATTCCACATTCCAAGGGGGAGGGGAACTACCCATTCCCTTTAGAAGGTGTTAATGGACCTTTCCACTCCTACAGTCGGTGATATTGCCGTTCGAACACTTAGACCGGAAGAGTGTTGATTAAGAGAAATATTTATGGGTTTAACTTCTACCATTCGCTGTTCGCCAAAACATGAACTTAATGTTATTATTTCTTCGGAAGGTGTTTGCACTCTAATTAGTGAGGAATTTAAAACTGGGATCTGGCAACCTGAATCGATCAAGGCTGTTACGGGCTGATTTTCTACAAAAATGCTTACGTATTGAAGATTTGCAAATTCATCGCTATTTTGTTTTTCGCTCTCGACTTTCAAAGTATTCACGTTTATTCTATTACGGATGTGGTCGTTAGATTCTTTAGGTTTAAAACGCTTCTCACAGTCTCTTGCGCAATGAGATGAATCACCGCATATAAAGCAATTTTTATTTTCTCTTTCAAGATATTGGGGATAGTTCTCTTTAATCTTTGGTTTAAAGTTTTGTGATCTATTTTTAAAGGGGTCTTGGGTATATCCATAAGTAATAGGAATTTCTTTGTGATCCGCTTCTAGATGAAATATAAATATCACACTCTTTAGCTAAATCAATAGGCCTGAACCAATCTTCTGCTTCTCGAATGCCAATATGAGTTGCAGTTTCCTTATTTAAAGTTTCAAATAATTTATCAGAAATTATAAGATCACATAGAGATTCAAAGGAATTAACTTTTCTTAACGAACTATAATATTGGAAGTTTGCAGTCAATCTTGCAGCAAATTGGATGTATGTCTCGCCTGATGATTTTACAGCATTTTTTAAATGAGTTTAAACACTCGCGAGAGGTTAATTGGAATTCTCTGAGTACTATAGATTTTAGTTTTTCATAGTCATTTAATTCCTCTTCTTTAATATACAGTAAGACATTATAAGCTCTTTCGCCCAGAAGATTTATTAAAATTTCAGATTTATATTCGTCATTTATTTTCTTGGTTAAAAATGCGCGTTCTAATGATTGGAAGAACAGATTAAAATTTTCAGATCTGGTGGGAACAGGAAGAGATAAAGTTCTAATACTGTTTATCATATTTTCTATGTTAGTTTCGAACTGTTTTTCTTCGACTTTAGCTGCAGGATTTAAACTTAATGCTTTATTTTTAGCCGTTTGAAGTTCGACTTTTTTTTCTAATTTTGCTAACTGAAGTTTCGCGAGCTCAATTTTCTGTTTTTCTAAAGTTACCTCTCTTTCGTTTCGCGATACTCTCTCATCTATACAGTTTTGAATTAAAGTTTTAACGAAATCTGGATCACTTTCAAATGTACTACTGTTCTCAATTTTAGTCTTTAGTTTAGCTATGGTGTCCGTACTCTCCACAGTACCGTCTAGATCCTCAACAACTCTTACGAGATCCTCTTTAAGAGCGTTTTTATACATTTTAGAAAAATATGGAAAGATCCTACCTTTTTTTTTCTAGCTCCCTTGTTGCTCGCACGTATGATGTATCCAATAATTGAAGAAAAATTTCGATTCCACTGATTTCACCTCTTCGCAGGTAATATAGTTAGATGAAAAATAGTTCTTGAAATTGTTCGAATTGACACCTTTTCGCAGGTGTTTGTGAGTGGTTCCAACCTCTACACAGGCGGAATTTTCGTCGATGGGTTCCAACCTCTACACAGGCGGAATATTTAGGGTTCGATGAAAATATAACCTCTACACAGGTTATTTTATTCAACAGTTCCAACCTCTACACAGGCGGAACGAAGTTTTCGAAAAATGGCGGCGCGTCTCCTCCACGGACGGCTTTTGTTCACGTTCCAAATTTTGATCAAAATCGAAATTTTTTTTTCAATCCCGGCCTCTACACAGGTGGAGTATTCATGCTGAGTTCAAACCTCTACACAGGTTGAACGAAGTTTCCGAAAAATGGCGGAGCGTCTCCTTCACGGACGCTTTTGTTCATTGTCCAGACTTTGGTTCAAAATCGAAATTTTTTCGATCCCGGCCGAGCCCCCATAATTTGTGGGAGACAACAAGGGATCCAAGACGTTTGTCTTACTTCACATTTATTTTAAAATTAAACAAAAATTAATTAAAAAGGTAGCTATTTTAACAGATAAGTTTGACGATGATATGGAGAAGGTAACGCCTGCTCGCGCACCTCTCTCGTTCTTTTTTTTCCTCTCTTAAAAGTTCACAGTCTCATCGTTTCAGTTTTTGTTTCACTTAACTGCGCTTGCGCGCGAAGACTGCTTGGCTTTGGCTTTTGGCTGCATGCCACACACACACACACATATATATATATATATATATATATATAGAATATATATATATATATATATATATATATATATATATATATATATATATATATAGTAGTAGTAATTTAAAGTTTATTTTAAAATATCCAGAAATGGGCTTAATTTTCGAGAAATATATATCTTTATATTCACGTGTGTTCTGGTATCGTTTTAAAATGTATTTGTACTTTCTTTCCATTTTATTTCGTTATTTATGAGCACAATGGCGTTGGAAGTATAAAGTACGCACTCAGTAAATTTTCGAAACACCACTAATATTATACGAAAATGTAAGAATTTTTTTAAAAAAATTATTATTTGTCAGTTATAACCCAACAAACTAAACATATATGTCTGAAATAAAATAACCGTAACAGTTATAGAAACAATTAATTACCGTAAAAGCCGGCGTATAACGCACTATTTGAACACAGAAAAAAAGATCGAAATTCATGAGTGCGCATTATACTCTGGGGAAAAAATGTTAACTTTAAAAATAAGAAAAAACGCTCTTTGAAAAAAAATTAGACTTCTACATATATCGAAATATTGTTCAGTTAAAAGAAATCAAATTCTTTATCAAATGTAGATCTGGAAGAGTACACTATTTTTTTTTCTAATTTTTTTTCTTGGAATAATACTTTGAATAAGTGATTTCTAAACATATAGAGCCAGGACTTCGAACCATAATTTTTTTTGTTCCAGTTCAACAATAAAAAAAATATCGTTTCTCTTCCGGTTTCCGTTCTGCCAAAAATAATGATTTTCGGTTCAGATCTGAATGAATAATTTTACTTTACGTATATTCTTATTTGTACTACAAATATAATTCTATCTCGTAAACAAAAAAATTAAATTCTATCAAAATTTGGAAGACTTTTTATTTTTTTCTTAAAAGTCATCAGCAAGTTTATTCAACTGAATTAAATTTGATTTCTACAAGTATGTGCATCAAGAACTGAATCAGAAAGTACTAGTGAACACAGTGGCGTACCTACCAATGGGCTAAGCGATGCCATGCACCAGAGCCTTCAACCTCAAGCGGGGCCCTCGCACCCTGACCAGCAAGCAAGTCGAACTTGCGATAATTTCTCCCACATTTAATATATAAATATAAAAGGTTACAAATAAACTGTAATCAGGCCAACTCAGTTAAAATTGCACAGTAGTGAATAAGTTCAAGCTAATCAATCACTTAAAAACGGCAGATACCTGTGGAGGCCTTTTTCACGTTTTGAGTGTAAATTATTGGAAGAGGGGATTGATCTTACATTGATTTTCAAATGTAATGGTTTTTATTGCTATGTTAATAAAGAAAATTCGATTATTGTGAATTTTTCGATTTATTTTTGGACTGGGGCTAATTTTTTTTCTGAGCTGCACATTTGGAAACTATTGTATTACCATACGTCCTAAACAGAAAGATTATGTTTAGAATTAGAATGACACGTGCATTATATTTCTTAAAATATTTTTGAAGCTTATTTATTTTCATCACACAGAGATCAGAGCATTTATCTTAGAATTTCAGCAATGTTATACTAACTGATACATCAAAAGAATTATAATTTATTGTAACTTAAAAATAAGAAGCTAACAAATTTAACTTCTATCCATAAAACTAATAAAATAACATTTTTATATGAAAGATGAAGAGTAAGAAATAAATGTGTTATAATTAGTCATAAAAGCACAATTATAAACACGAATAAGAATAGTTTTTTCCTTATATAAATAAGTTTACCAAGATACATGAATGATTTGCTCCTTGCTGACTTAAAGATATGTGTAGTCAAAATTTTGTCTTATGTCAACTAATTGTTTGCGTTTTACTAATCAAGAATTTTTCTAAAAATTCAAAGGATTTGATATTTTATGCTAACGAAAGCAGTACAATACAGTTGGAAAAAATTTTAATTTTACATTTATTCACTTGTGTATTTAAAGGATTTATTTTTAAGAACATGCAAATAAATCGATAGTTTATTAATGTCTCATTCAGAGGAAACATGAGGGATATCGCAATGAGACGGACCTCATTATTTGAATAACAATCAAGTAACGAGGATGATATCCGACCTGGAACCCAGTCGATTATGTTATGACGTCAATGAAAGTACTTTGAGCCTTTAGAAAGTTAACGTGTATTAGAGCCCTGCTAGATGATGGAATCCTCAATTGTGATCACTCGGCTACCACAGCTGTAAAAACATGTGGAATGTACAATGTGATACTGTTTAACAAGTAACATTTATTGAGATAAAGTATTAAGTTAACGCCACATTCCTGCCATTTACCTGTCATTGTTAATCGATTATCATAATTTTCAGCATACTTAGGAACAATTAGATCAAAGATGAACATTCTCATGTCTGTTGGTATACAGATGTTCAATAGTTATAAGATTTTTTTAACTCACATATAGTTAATGTAATTTTGTTATTTGTTAAAGAATTATATATGTGTCTTAAAGCAAAAATTTTCCATTATAAAAAGATAGAGAGCTTCAGAGTACTATATGATTATAAAATAGCCCATTATCGATTTGAGACTTTACATTATGACATAGAGAGACAGGCAAATATTTTGCTTTTTCTTTCCATTTTTTAAATTCATTGTATGTATCTAAATGTTCAAATAATTATATTATTATTTGTTTTTCAAAATTAATTAATTTAAGAGTTAACACGATAATTTGAGTTTGTATGTACGAAATTACTGCGTTTAACACAAAATAAAAAATAAATCTATAACATTTTCAACATTTACTGAAAATCAAAATATAAATAAATTTTACCTTGATAAATTAATTTAAATTTGCTTTAGGTTATTATACCTTTGACTGAAATGAAATAAGCGTTTCCTTTTTGTGCAATAGTTATCATTGTGATTAGTGTTTTATATAATATAATCAATGTTTTATACTATTTCATTCAATGCCTTTTAATAATACTGAAAAAGAAATCTTGGTGGAATGTGGTTTAAATTCGTAGGAAATGTCTCCTTTAAAAGGAAAAGAAATCTTTTGAACTGAAATCAGTAGAAATTATCACAGGCGATTTCCAAACACAAGTTTCTCTAAGAAAAGGAAAATGGGGACTTTTAAACTTAGAAAGTTCTACAGAGTATTGGATAATTTAAAAAAAAAAAAATTATCCAATCCAAAAATATCTGAAAAATAAATATAATCTGATCGTAGTCGAACAGATAGTTGCATTTAAATTAAAATAATATGTTCGTTCTCTTTTTTTTCGCCTATTTATTCGTGAGTCACGCATTTTATGTACAAAGAAAGGAGTGTTCGGGGGCTCTCTAAGGCTGTTGAACATTTGAAACTCTGAATACAGAATAAGATGGTTCATGTAAATGAATATGGAAAGCAAGTAGTAAAATAAAAATATCAACAAGCCGTTGATATAAAAATATCAACAAAAAATGCTTCTCCCCGTTGATTATTGTTGATCCTTCAGTTTTTGGTCATTGTTGATTATCATATGCCTATTTGGTGTAAGAAAACCTAGAAATGCATTTCTGCCTTCTTGTAAATCTTCTAAGGTTTCTTTCAAGTAGCCGGAAAACTATTCTTCCTCTTATTGCCGTAATAAATCTTTGGAAAGGGCATTTCCTGTTCTGTTAAATTGTCGGACATAGGATAAATAGAAACTATGCCGACAAAGCCCTCTTTCTACTTTCCCGGTCACTTTAGGGGACTGTTCAAACGAAGAGGAGGGGGAGTGTTATTTGAAGCTAAAGTCTTCGTTTTGAAAAAGTAAAGAAAATTGTTGTCACAGATTTCTGCAACTCGATTGCAGAGTCAGTGCGTTGAGAAGGAAATGTTTTTGTAATTGTTTTGAATGTTGATCGAAGCAGTTGTCTTCGTAGGAATGTTTTGGCTCTACCTTACGCACAAAATCAGTTCATCATCGCACAAAAATCAGAGCAGTAATCTTAGAATTTAGGCATTATGCAATTCTTTTGAAATTTTAAATGAAAAGTAAGGATTATCCAAAGGCTAAGAATATAACTCTTTTACAAAAGTCGAAAAAATTAAGAAGCCCAGTATTTTGTCATTACTCGCAAAAGAAACAATTCAGTACAAAGAAGAATATAATCTCCTTTTATGTAAACAAGTTTACCGAGATACATGAAGCTCCTGGGCAAATTAAAAATGTTTGTAGTCATAATATTTTGTCTTTGATACCAGCTTATTGTTTGTACTTTACTATCAAGTATTCTAAAATTCAAGAGCATTTCCTCTTACAAATGAAAACAATTTAATACTGTTGAAAAAAATATAATCTTAAACTTCTTTGTGTATTTAAAGAATTTATTTTTAGGAACACGTAGATGCACCACGAAAGGAATCCGCTTACCAAATTTTAAGACTGTACGTCTAATAGTTTAGAAATGGAAATATTTATCAATAAAGCCCC
Organism: Trichonephila clavipes; assembly: GCA_019973935.1. Lineage (NCBI taxonomy): Eukaryota > Metazoa > Arthropoda > Arachnida > Araneae > Nephilidae > Trichonephila > Trichonephila clavipes. Next base: position 719,236 of record BMAU01021280.1, on the reverse strand, counting down.
TTAAGCCCCCGCAACGCCACTTAGGAAGCTATTTTCCCAAAACCCATCTTATAGCAGATCTCTACTTAATGAATGGAATCTGCTTACTCAATTTCAAGATTTTACGTCTAATAGTTTAAAAAAGGAGTTAATTGCCTATAACGCTGCTTAATTCTCCGCAAACTTGGGGTCGATTTTCACAAAACCCATTTTGTAGCGGATCTGTACTCTATGAAAGGAGTCCGCTTATCAAATTTCAAAACTGTACTTCTAATAGTTTAAAAATGGAAATAATTATGCATAACGCCCTTGGAGGTCAATTTTCGTAAAAATCATTATGTAAGGTACCTCTATTTTATGAAAGAAATCTGTGTACCAAGTTTCAAGACTGTACATCTAATAGATTAATAATGGAAATATAATTATCTATAACGCCCCTTGGGATTAGATCTTTGCAAAATCCGTTCTTAGCTGATGAAGGGAACCTACCTACCAAATTTCAAATATGTAAGTTTTATAGTTCCGGAGATATCGTGGATTAGTCAGTCAGTCAATGAGTGAGTCGCTTTTTTCTCCTTTTTATATATAGATATATATGGTACATTAAAAATTTTTTTAGATCATATATACTTGTTTGTTATTAACTTACGTTGCAGCATATCTTACCCATCGAAAAAACAAGAATGTTGAGGAATATACACTGCATTTACAAAAAGAAAATAATTTTATTTTAAAATTAATGAGCTTTAAGGACATTTTCTAATTTAAAGCATACAAGTAATTTTAAGCATACATTATTTTATAACAAGACTTAAACTTACATCACCACATGCAGACTTAAATTTAATTATGCATAAAACATGTTAATTTTGTTTGAGTTTTTTATTTGAAAAATACTTTGTTTCATAATACGTTTCATATCTTTGAAATGCACCAAAAATCCCTTCAGGTGCAATTTTCCGTGTCTTTTTTAAATGTTTCTAGTCATCCATTGCTACGTAGAAATTGGTCTTATCCCAATACCTTAACAAATGGAAAAGCTTTCTCTATTACGAAAGGCTCAGAGATCAGAACATTTTTTTATTTTGCATTGTATGTATCCACTTCATAACTGCCTCGTCGAAATCTTCATGGATCAGAAACGAAGTTACCAGTACAACTGATCAACACTACAAATGAACGGAAATTAGTTCAAGGACACGGAGACACGATGCAATTCCACTGAGGGTGAAAGAGGATATCGAAGATGTTTCTAGTGAAAAGTAGTACTTCTGGGATGAAACTCCCAGAAATCTATTGCTCTCAGCGCGCTAAACAAAAAAAAAAGCAGTTCAAGATTTATGAGAACCATAAAATGTGTTAAAAGAGAATAACTTAAAATGTCCGGAACTACTTTAAAAATAAGGAGAAAAAAATCCAATCACAAGTTTTCCCCTGTCTCATTACTTAGAACCATAAATCTCTCCTTCTCCTGAACCCTTTAACCGCTTCCTTTACACATTTTTTTGAAAAAATTGCAAAAAATCATCACATTTTTTAATTTTATTATTAAATACAATGAAACGAAACAAAACAAAATATGTAGGTTTTAAGTTGAGTTTTTAAAATTTTTTACAGGCGTAAAAACATTTAGTTTTAATATTAGTTTACTATCCCGAGTTATATCTGGCAAATGGAAAAAAGTTAAATATTAGTCTTAATATGATTGATTTTGAAACAAGGGACAACACAAAATGAGATACCTGACATTCTGTAAACTGGTATCTAGTCTCGTTTCTACTGGCTTATTTCTGAATCTCTATTACAGGAGCACAGTCACGGGAACACTGTCTCGTTGGATTTGGTTTTTTTTCAGATGCAGGAATAACATCTGAAAAATGCATTGAGGTTAACCTGAGTGGTGAAGGACTAATGCTGGGTTTTCCTGATGTGGCAGAAAACTCGTCACGATGATTTTCTGAAATTAGTTTTTCAGTCAGTTTCATTCTAAATTGTTTAGGTGATCATGAACCTCCTGATTTACAGTACAAAATGAAGGAATTTCACAAGGCCAAATCAATAAATGGAAGAAAATATTAGTATTTTCCTCTCTTTTTCTGGATGTAAAGTAAGGAGCTAAATGCTGGTCAACTTTATCTGCACCACCCATTTGGTCATTGTAGTCAACTACACATTTAGGCTTGGACTTTGTCTCTCCCCGTTCATTTGTTACATTCTGCATTTCGATTGTATGTATTGTGGAAATTAAACTAACATCCTTCTTATCTTTCCATGTAATTACAGTTACTTCCTCTCTAATACCCAATAATTTCTCCTTTTTTAAAAAAAAATTTCTTTGTCTTTAGATCTCGAGATAAATCTCTTCTATTCAATCCAAATGTTCCATTCACATCAATCTTCCTTTTAACCAACGTATCAGCCAAACCGGGCGGGATAAAAATTGTCCTAACTGCCAACCAAAGCTGAGCGTTTCCTTTCATTTCTTTCAGGCCGAGTAAAACCGTGATAAAACAAATCGTACAGACAAATTCCGCTCGGGATAATAATTAGCTGTAATATATACTAACCCGAGATAATCAGGCAAGCGGTTAAAGTTCACTACATATTCCCTTTGAAAATTTAACAAAATAATTTTAAATATCACCATTAGACATGATGATGAACATAAATATACAAAGAAAAGAATTTAGCATTTTCCAATTTCGAGAAATTTACGGTTTCACAGTGAACCTTAACAGTCCATTTTTCCTATTCGAACTAACTAATCAAAAGATCATTCAGAAAAAAATCTATTATTTTAAAGCCATAAAACTTTTATATTTTAACGAAAATCAATAAAGGAAAAATATTTGTAAAGTTTTTAATTGTTTTTTTAAAGTTTTCTGCACTTTTATAATTTTATACAAATTTGGACATAAAATTACATACTAAAAAAATTTATATTCCTTAATATATAAAAAATTGCTAGTCCATATAAATTTTCCATCTATAATTTTTAAGAGAATATTTATATCTATTATATGTACACCCACACAGTGTCGCATTTAGGCAGGGTGGCAAAATTTTAGAGTGCGGACAAGTATTGTTAAATACAAAAATGTATCACTATAATTTTTAAAGTAAATAAATATTTTACTAAGATTTGCAATAAACAAATATTGCTTCAAAATGTCAGCTCTGCTTCTATTCTTAAATTCTCTAAATCCCAAAATTCGCTAAGCTTTTTCGAAGTATTGGATTCATTAACAATAACACTGATTGTTAAAAGTTCCTCCCTATCTGACCCAAATAATGTATCTATTTCTATAAGATTTTTGTTTAGACGTGTAATTCTACCTATAACTACTTGATAATAATAGTCCACGCCAATAAGAATTGATATTTCTTTATCGTTAAATTCATAAGAATCAGCTAATTGTACATTTCTTAAATATCTAAATTTTTTTTATCAGGGGTTGGTAAATGTGTAATCGAAATATGTTCTGTCTCGACCGCTTCCATTGCAATGTACAAATTTGGATCATTCCTGTTTTTCTATTTTATTTTAACTATATTTAAGGTTTTTATTTCAGTTTCTTTAGCACCAAATGTGCAAATGGAAAGGTTTTCTTTTCTAAGAATTAGAAAGTTAAATTTCTCAGAAGTACTCTTTAAAACGAACCTTCTTTGTGAACCATTATCTAAGAATAAGAATAATCTAACAACTTTTTGTTCATTTTTGTCATCTATTAACTCAGCACATATTTGTAATAATACACTATTTACTTCTGTTTTAAATACTGCTGAAACTATATTATTTGTTTCACTTTTTGTAGAGAAATCGTCACGGTGCCGATTTCGAAAACATATTGTGAAATGGTGGGAGCCATTACAAATAGGACATGACTCTCTTTTCGCACATTCCATTGATCTATGACCGGGTATGAGGCTCAAATAACATCCCCTTTTTTCTTAAAATTTCTCTCTTTTCGTTAGCGCTTAAGAAATGGCAGGCCTCGAGTTCATGACCTTTGTTGCAGTATAAACATTTGCGACTTCTATGCAATTCACAGTGAAGGAAAAGGAGTTGGTTCGGGGTGTTCTGTCATCGGATTTCTCTTACGATGTCCGGGGAAGAAGGAGCTTTTATTTTTGCTCTCTTTAGTGGTGGAGGGGAATAATGATATGGTTTATGATTGTTTATTTGAGAGGCTTGTTCCAGAACTGGAATTTCCAAGTTCATTAACCGCAAAAGAGCGCTTTGGTTAAACCCTTAGTCCAGGGGGTCCAACCCAAAAGAAATTGCAGGCCACTTCGGAAAAATATTATAATCTCGCGGGCCACACATAAAAATATGTACCTTTATATCAAATTTGGAAACAAGAAAAATTTATTGGAGTGAAAATTTAAAACTTTTCTTTTTAGTGTACAGGATTTAAAACCTGATAATTAAATTGCGGATTCTGTTATAAATCATGATTTGACATATCTGTACAAGAATTATTTACTACACAAAGCTTGGGAAGAAGTAGAAAAATATTTACATTGAAACAAAACTTTTGGCGTTGCAATCATTGTGAAAGCGCAACGACTTAAAAAAATATGGTTCAGTGTGATGATTGCAGTTACTGGTAACATTGGAAATGCGTTAATTTTAAGAATGGGTCAAAAATTAAAAATTGGCTTTGTCCAGATTATTCTATAAAGTAAAAGATGGTGATACCTCTATAAAAACGCATCGAGATTCCTACCTCATGGTGATGTAGAAACGGGATCAATATCATAAATATTTCTAATATGCATTGCTTATTTCCCCCATTTAATTAATTATTTTAAGAGAGAGCTGCCAAGAGCTGGGAGGCCCCTGATCACCCCTAAGATGTTCTCCCTCAAAATTGGGGTGGAACCCAGCCAAAACGTACTGTTACCTGAATGGTACTCAAAGCTACGGCTAACGACAAGCGTACTTGTAGCCCTTTGCAGCGATGAATTTCTTGGGCCTCGATCTGACATCGTCAGATAGGTGGCATTAGTAACAATAGAGAGAGAGAGCAACATTATTTCATAATTTATTATTTAGTGTACTAACTCATCAATAAAAAAAATGCTCATTTCTTACATATTAATTAAAAGAAAAATGTTTTCCAGTGAGGATATGTGTTCAAAAATTATACTTTGGATAATATTTAGGATATTTAATTCCTTCTTAGGTCAACAAAGAAAATCTTTTATTTTAGTTACTTTTTATTAAATAGTTACAATTAATATAAATATGTATATACATATGACAGACTTACAATATTAAGTGACAAACTAGAAAGCGATTTTCCTTGCAATTTTTCATTTTCCTTTTTATATATGGTTGTGACGAATCTATACGGAACTTTATCACTAACCTTCTGAACCGACCTTTTCAGGGAAATTTAATTCCCTACCTATTTCCAATCAACTCCAAAGAGCGGACAGGATTACTTGTTATGTAGATTAGATTCAGTATTTAAGTCAAACGAAATAGTAAAGTTAAAGCAGTAGGAGATAGATATTGAAACATAGAGTTATAGTGATTTTGAATTGAAATATTGTAGTTGAAGATAAATTTATCTCAAGAAGAATTGAGATTCCGAGTGGTAAATATAAAATTGTATTTAAAGTCTCATTAAAGTTTTAAGAGTGAGATTAAAGTTAAATGTTCATTAAGAACATTATTGAATATAATTCTGGGATCTCTTATCGTGGTAATTTCTGCGTGATCGTTATTTAATGAATTAATTAATTAGATTATTAATTAATTGAGTTAATTTAAAGAATATTATATTTAAAACCTCATAATATTCGCATTGTTGTTGTTAATAAGTCTTTGATTCTATTTGGGGAAGATAATCAAATAAAGAAAGTTAATTATAATAATGGCTACTGGTTCTTTTATATCTCATAATTATTCTAGTTCTCAAAGTGAGGTCCTCAGGGACCATTACAATGGCGCCCAACGTATAAATCCCGAGAATAGAGTCGGATCCAGTTTTAGAATCATTCCGGAACAATATTTTTCGGGGATTCAGAACATAGATGATTTTTTGGAGAATATTGATCATAATCTCGCATATTATGAGATACCTGCACAACTGGCATGTGCTTACTTGAAAGGTCATCTCAAAGGTCGAGCACTCGACTGGTTCGAAGTTCTAGGTTATAGAGTCATTGAAGATAAGACAACAGACTACGCGCACTTAAAACAGGCATTGTCGGAACAATTTCCCGTGGTCAGAAACAGGTCAGAACTAGAAACGCGATTTTATTCCTCATCACAAAGACGAGATCAACAACCTTCGGACTTTATTTATGAATTGTTGAAAATTCATAAAATACTTAAACTAGAAATGTCGGAGGAAAAATTAATAGATCACGTCGTCAGTCGATTAGAACCTCAAATTTTGGATTATGTCGAAGTTAGACATCCACGAAATACTGCCAATCTCCTACAAATCGTTGATAAATACGAAGAACGTTTTATGCATAGACAAATCAGAGGTTCGAGTGAGGGATTTAGAAGTTCAGGCCCTCATGAAAGCAATCGTTTTAATACCCGGTATAGACAAGAAAATTGGAGGGAAAACAGAAATAATGAGAGATACGCCAATAATAGCCGACCACAAAGGGAATTTAATCGGTTCGAAAACCAAGGTTTCACAAATAATCGCAGATTCGAGGGTAGACGCCAAGGTGGACAATCGGATCAACCATTCCACAGTCAAGGCGGTCGACAAAGTGGGTCGAGAAATAGTTCATTTCGAGGTCAAAATGAACGAAGTAGAAATTTAAACTTTTAAGCGATCGATGTGAATATGGAGGTAATCGATCGCGGGGTACGGAAAATCCTCCAGTTTGGGATCATCGACCTATCAGAGTATCATCTATAAGAATGACCCCAGTCGAATTACCGTATGTCCCTATTCTATTAAATGAAACCTTTATTACCGCACTATGGGACACGGGAGCAGAGAAATCTTTTATTTCGGAGGAGGTATACCGCAATTATTTTTCATACCGACCTCGTCAAAAGACGAAAGACAGAGTCGTGACAGCACAAGGAGCCCCGTGCAATCATTTGGGTAGAGTCGAATTACAAATTAGAATCAGGGAATTTCAGAAACCCTGGGAATTCCATATACTTGATAACATGCAGTATCAGTGCATTTTAGGGATTGATTTTATGAAGGCGTCGCGATTAACATTAGATTTTGATCAGAAATCCTTAATCATTCCCGATCATCTGATCAAACAAACGCCTAAAGAGGAGAAACTCGTTGATATTGATCTCACAGAATCGAAACTTGATGACGAGCAACAGAGGCAATTAAAAGCTTTATTTAATAATTTTAAAGGGTTATTTTCCGATCAACCGGGATTAACGCATGTTGTATATCATGAGATAGATACTGGAGATAAAGGACCGGTAGTGTCGAGACCATACAAGTACGACCGGGTCAAACAAGGCATTATTGATTATCACATAGATAAGATGCTACGGGATGGTACAATTTGTCCTATTAATTCGCCCTATGCATCTCCAGTCGTATTAACTCGAAAGAACAATGACCTTCCTCCAGATTCTCCCGAGGCGTATCGTTTCGCGATCGATTATCGGAAACTAAATGGAATTACCAAATATCCTCGATATCCATTACCGGTTATTGATGACTTACTCACCAATATCCCTCACACCAACGTTATGTCCACTCTAGATCTCAGAAGTGGCTATTTTCAGTTGGCGATTAGTCCAAAGGACATAGAAAAAACAGCGTTTATCACTCGCAATGGCACTTTTGCATTCCTACGCATGCCTTTTGGTCTTTCTGGGGCGGCGCCTAATTTCCAAAGGGCTATCGATATAATCCTCCAACCTGTTATTGGGCGTTTCGTGTCCGTTTATATGGATGATGTTATTATTACATCACCATCGTTTAAAGACCATCTAGATCATTTAACTCAGGTTTTTACCTTATTACGAGACGCAGGGCTAACGTTAAATAAAGAAAAATGTCACTTCGCTCGTGACAAACTCAAATATTTAGGCCTGATCATTAGTAAAGAAGGAATCGAAACTGACAATAGGAAAATTCGAGCAATTACGGAAATGAAACCTCCCAAAAATAATAGAGAAGTGTCAAAATTTTTAGGGATGACGGGTTGGTACCAAAAATTTATTCCGCGATACGCAGATATATGCGAACCATTGTACCAATTAAAGAAAAAGGGGGCGAAGTTTAACTGGTCGGGAGAAGCACAGGATTCTTTTGATCAGATCAAACGCACACTAACAGAGGCACCGATTTTGCAATTACCAAATTTTTCTGAACAGTTCAATTTATTCACTGATGCAAGTGGGGTCGGAATTGGTGCTGTGCTTCAGCAAAATCAAAAACCTATTGCTTTCGCGTCTCGAACCCTTAATAAAGCAGAACGTAATTATACGGTTACCGAAAGAGAATGTTTGGCGGTAATTTGGGCTCTAAATAAGTTTAAAACTTATTTTGGACCCCTACCTGTAAAAGTGATTACAGATCACGCAGCGTTAACGAAGTTAACCAATGGTAAGAATTTATCAAGTAGGGATGATCCGATGGGCATTGAAATTGTCAGAGTTTAACATAGAATGGGAACACAGACCTGGTGTTCAAAACGTGGTCGCAGATCTTTTATCAAGAAATCCAGTAGACAGTGTCGAGGGGTCGCAAATTTCGTGCGCAGCTCTTAGAGCCCTCGCAATAAATTCCCGTGAACAATTCATTAAGGAACAGAGGGAAGATCCTGAATTAGGACATATTTATCGATACTTAGAAAACCCTGATGACGGTTCTGTTAATGCGACGGTATGCGAGAGTTGGTCCCAGGACTTCAAGTTAATAAATGGTCTCCTCTTTTACGCGAAGTATTTTTCTAATCTGGGAGAACTAAGAGTTTATATTCCTGGTTCTCTTCGAAAAGATATAATGAAAGAATTTCATGATCTGCCATTAGCAGGACATCTCGGAAAGAGGAAGACATATCTTAAACTTCGTGACACGTGCTATTTTCCATTTATGAGAAAATATATATTTGAATATGTTTCAACCTGTGACCGGTGTCAAAAGTTTAATTATAAAAACGCGCTACCAGCTGGTCGTTTAATGCCTATAGTTTCGAAATATCCAAATGAAATTGTAACGCTAGACTTAGTAGGCCCCTACCCCGCATCCCGACCCGAGAGATATAAATTCATATTAGTTATAACTGACCACTTCACTAAGTGGTGTGAGCTGATTCCTCTTCGTAAAGCTTCAGCCCAGACAATAGCTAATGCCTTTTTTAATAACTATATAGCGCGTTACGGAGCTCCGATTTCTTTGATAAGTGATAACGGCCCCAATTTATTTCTGACGTGTTTGAACATGTCAGTCACAGGTTGGACATCAAACATATGAAAACGGTAACGTACCGACCACAGTCTAATCTCACGGAGAGAGTGAATAGAAATTTAGTTCAAATGATAGCTTCTTTTGTTGAAGAAAATCATGAAAACTGGGACCAATTTCTACACGAGTTCGCTTTCGCATTGCGCACGGCGGTAAATGAGACGACAAATAAAACTCCGGCTGAGTTGTTTTTAGGAAGGAAAATCATAACTCCGTTTAGCAAGCTCATAAATGTTAAGGAGGATGCGAAATATGTTGGTAATAACATCGAAAAATTATTCGATGAGGCAAGACGAAATATGCAAAAACAGCATAGGTCTTGGGAAAAACATTACAATCTCAGAAGGAGGGATGTTCACATCAAAGTGAACGATTTGGTTTTACTTCAAACACATTTCTTAAGTGCTGCAGGTAGGAAACAGGTGGGAAAATTTATGCCTAAGTTTGAAGGTCCCTATAAGGTTTTAGAAATAAAAGGAAATAATTTAGTTATTTGGAAAAACGGAAGAAATATAACTGTTAATATTGATCAGGTTCGAGTGTACCGACCTCGTCAATCAGACACAATTAGTTCGGATAGTCCGATAGAAACTCTATATGACGAACAAGAAGTTAGTCATGGGTCAAATAGATCACATCAAGGACAGTTTAAAGAGCATAGGAAAACCTCTAGTCAGGAAAGTGAGGGGTCCTCAGGGACCATTACATGGTGTTAGACTATTTTTTGTTTGTTTGTTACTATTTATTCATTTATCGAATTTAATTATTCCTATAAAATAGCAATGTAAAAAAGAAATCACATTCTCAGAAATTAGGCCATCCCAGGAGGGATTCGAACCTACGACATTTGGATTAAAAGTCCAACGTGCTATTTATTGCTCAACAGGGGCACAACGAACGATTTTCCTTTCTATATATGCTGTTGGACTATTATTTTTTTTACTTTTTATTCATTTTTTAAATATAATGAATGAATTAATATGTGAAAAAAAAAGAAACAATGGTATTAACATCAAGTGTCATCCACTGCTAGTTTAAAAAGATGTATTTGAACTTCAATGGATGAATAGAAAGTATTTTATAAACGATTGAAAAAGAGTGGACTAGTGGTAGGAATTAATAAGAAATAAACAACATATAAAATATAGGCATTCCTTTAATATAGTTAAATAAAAAAATTAAGATTTTAATGAGAATTTTGCCCTTGTAAAGTTATACTTAATGACGCAATATCAGGGATATAGTTTGTGATTTTCAATTTAACAATGATTCTAATGTTGAGTTGTTACGTGGGGAGATTCAGATTTTATATCAGAATTTTTTTTTTACCCAATTACACCAATTTTTTTAGAATTTAAATGGATAGGCTGGTTAAAGAAATATATAGAACAAAATACTCAAAGACTATTACATTTTTGAAAAACTTTTTTTTCTTAATTAATGAATAATTTTGTATTTGTGTCAAAAAATATTTAAAAAAAAATGATTTATCGTGTAATTATGAAAAAATTAAAAATTAATTGCTGAATCTAATTGTAAAGATGGAACTATATTTATTGAAAATTCGATAGAGAGTTTTCTCAACCGGTATAGAAACAAAATGTGATTATAGTTGGAAATAGATTCCAAAAATAAAAAAAGAATATTCGATATTTATCATCTAGTTATTAGCCGTCATGTAGAAGTATTGATACACGTTAAATCTATTGAGGCTCAAACGTCTGCTCATTGGTGTGGTGAGGAAGTTAAGACAGGGGTGCCAGCTCAGATGTCGTCCTCGTCACTTGATCATGGTTCAAAATTACGAGGTTCGTCGCCAAAAGTCCTCGTGTAGCTGAACAGAGCGACATTAATTGTCACTCTCTCTCTCTCTCTCTCTCTCGAGTTATTGAGATTTTCATCGATTTGCAATTCTATAAACGATTTTAGAATATCTCTATGTATAAAGCTAATAATTTATTATATAATAATGGTATCTGTTTGCATTATAATCATTTGCTCATACTAAAGGGGAAAAAATGTTTATTCCTTAATACGTGTTCTTTGTACATTAAATTCTGTACTTTCAACTGCTTTTTCTAATTTGATCATTTATATTTTGTAATCAAAAATTATTCCTTAACTCAGTAGCGCAACATCCCATGAGAGCCAAGACCTGCTGTGCCCATCTCAGTATACGTGATCCTGGGCGCTGAGTTGCGTGAGCAGATGCTTCGGTCATGTGGTCAATATGACGCGAAACTCTCAGTGTTTAGTTTCCAAGCAATCATGACACTCATTTATCGACCCACTGAAAGGATGAAAGGCTGAGTCAACCATGCCCAGCCCGGGGTTTGAAACTCGCACATGTGGTGTGGAAGCGTGATGCACGACTACTCAGCTTCAATATTATTCCTAAAATAATATAGTATTTTCTGTGTATATGTGTGATCAGCTTATACTTTTTATCAACATTGTAAAATCTTTAAAATGTTTTACTTTGAGTGAGATTCAACGAGTTTGAAAACTAACGTTTTGTTCAAAATCTGTATGCCATCTATAAAATTTATAAAGTTTTTATTACATTTTATAGCATCAGAGAATCAATGTTAATACTTATATAAAAAAATTTCTCTTAATTTTACCTTTTTCTATTACAAAGTGGTAAATGTTTACACAGTCTTTAAAATCTTAAGAATAAGTTAAGTGAATATTATCAGTTATAATTTTTTTCTTTGCCATATAAAGAAATTTTTGCATCTTAAAACAAATTTCCTTCAATCCAACAAATTTTAATTTTTAAAATCCTGAAACTCAATGTCAGCATCTCTTTTGTTTTCCAATTAGGTTGTATTACGATGACTTAATGCCAAGGAATAACTTTCGCATTCGAAATAATCCAATCAAAAGAGCATGCGTTATTGCATATTAGAAATCATTAATTCCGTACAAACTCACCCACCCCTCCAAAAAAAAATTTATTACTACAGTTAATAATAAAACTTGTTACTTATTGGAAACTTAAATAGTTTTTCAATGTACATTCCATGACCATACTATAATTTCAAATATTTTTCCTCAGTTCCTTATGTATATAAAAATAAGCTAATTTTTAAAAAATAGTGCTTAAAAAAATCCCATTCACGTTTGAGCAAAGAAATTACATCGATTAAAAAATGAAAAGGAGGTATATTAGCTGATTTAAATGTAATCATAAACAAGTATTACAGACATGAAAAATTAAAAACAATATTACTTTAGAATATCACTAATTAGGATTGATATCAATGAAGTTTAAAAAGGAAATGTAAATTTTCTTAACCAATTCGTAAGAAAATAAAGATAAACTAAATTGCATTTAAGGTTGATTAGCATTATAGTTATATATTTTTCGGATCTTAGGAAAAAAAAATTTTGGCATATCCGGTGTAAAGGAAATGGGTGGAGTCGGAACTTCCTCAAGAATGCGTTGGCCGTCTCTTGTCCCTTCCCCCTAGAAGCAAAGGGAAGCAGATGTCTATCTCTTTTATGGCCCCTAAATTTCTGCCAACAGAGTGAGGGAGGTCTTTGGTTATTCGTAGTGTCATTGAATATACGTCACACAGGCTATAAAGAAATATTTGTTTTTACTTTTTTTTTACACTGTGATATACCCCTTACAATTATAACTAATTAAATCGGGACCCAGGTTTATCGTAGTCATGCTATATCAAATACATTCTCTATACGTTTGAAACAAATTTTGTTACATAATGCTGTATTTTTTCTTTCTTAACTAAATTATCACAAAAATAAATCTCAGCCAATAATACAGTGGCTTGCAGATATCATCCAACATTAACCCTCTAACCGGATAGCACGGAAAATTCCGTCAGTGTAAAGATGCTTCGAAAATGGACTGCACGGATTTTTCTGCCTTCAAGTAACGTTTTCAAAAGCGGATTAGCCGTACTTTTCTGAAATCCTTTCCCCTTTTAAAGGTTTAACCGAACTAGGTCATAAAATTGTCCCCGTTCGAGCTTCCAAGTTCTAAAAGGGGGAAAGAATTGAAGACTGTTGCATTTTTGAAGGCAATAGCAAAATAAGAGTAAACGCTTTCGGAATAACTTTTCAGGAGGAAGGTATCCACTTAGAGGGTTAAAATACAGAGAACAGAATACTATGCAAAAGTTGAAATAAAAGCAAAGTAAACTTCGGCATTTTCGATAAAATTATTGAAAATGGTGTTTTACCAAATTTAATGCAGTTGCATACTATTGAAATTGAGGCACCACAAATCTAATGTTTCCGTGTTATTTAGCAACCAATATCACAATTAGTCAACAATGTATTATATTCTAATTTTAAACTATGTTTTAGATTGTATCATATATATATATTCCAAAACTATTTATCAAAATAACAAATGTACTCACGTATGTGATCAGTTGTATTAAATGTGTTTTAAAAAAAATAATGTAGTTTTTGCATTGAATTTACTAAATTTGTTAAAAGTCATGTGTCTTACAAGTCCCAATTTCATGTAGCTTATCCTCTTTTTGTATGATATTTGGTTATTTGCAAGCTTCTTTAAAAAGTTTATATATATATGTATATATGTATATATATATATATATATATAATGTACAGTAGCGCACACAGGAATTTTTCAAGGGGGGGTCCGGGGTCGAAAGTTCACCATTCTTGTATCAGGCTCCTTTTGATTTTGTCGATTTTTGCGAGCAAAACACAGTAAAAAACTAATTATTGGATAAATAATTAGCATTAATTAATAAAATTAATCATTAATAACAAATACTTAATTAAATTTTACGTACTATATACTTAGAATTATAATCAATAGGAAAAAATCAAGGGCTTTGGGGGGCGGACCCCCCTTGTGTGCGCCACTGTATATATATATATATATATATATATATATAATGCAATTATTTATGAAATTAAATGGCCTTTTATTTCAGAAAAAAATGCTACAGTTGCAATTTGATAAAAATTATCTGTGTCATCACCCATTTTGCGATATTCAATGCTTCACCATATTCTTTATCACTTTGCGTGATTAAATTTTTATACGTCATTATGATTTAGGATTGGCATAATTTACTGTATTTAACATTACATGAAAAGCAATTGATTTACACTAGTGAGTGAGTGAGTGAGTGAGTGAAGATTAACGTCGCACTGTTCAGCTACACGAGGGCTTTTGGCGACGGACCACGTAATTTTGAACCATGGTCAAGTGACGTGGACGACACCTGAGCTGGCACCCCCTTCTCTTAACTACCACACCACACCAACGGGAGGACGTTTCAGCTCTCAACAGATTTAGCGTGCATCGCTGCCCTACACGGCGGGTCTTTAGTGGTACTGGGCTCGAACTCGTGACAAAGCCAGCCACGATCCGATGCCTATACCACTCGGCTACCGCGGCCATTTGATTTACACTAGAGGACTGTGAATATTACCTTTGACTCAAAAGTAATTTTTTTCCCACATCAGTATTTATCAAAAAGAGCACACGGAAGAATAACAAATAGAAGTAATACTATTATATGGTTGAATAAATAAACTATTTTCAGAATATATGCATGTTTTGAAGAGTTAAAAAGCAGAAAAAATAAGATTATCATCCTTACCCCCCAGACACTAATCAGCAAGAATCACGCTTTTATGACTGTCTAAAAAGTTTGGGAGGAGGGTTGGAACTCAATAATTAAATTAAACAGGAATTTAAGTATGATGTCCATTATATAGGTAAACGTGTCTTAAAATTTTAGGGACATTCTTAGAAATAAAATTTTATTTTTATAATTAGATACATTTCTATGGAAAAACTCTATTTAAATTATTTAAAATTAGCAAGGGTATAAAATTACGGCCGGAAAATCTCGTAAAAAATTCTAATCACTTTTCATAAAAAAAAATTAAAACATGCTTTGTATACTTAAATTAATATAAATTTAGAAGTGCTCTTTTTTAGTAATTTGTCAATAATTGGCCGTATGATTTTTAACGTAGTAGAAAATGCATCCCTTGTATTTAAAATAATTTACTGTTAAGAAACAATTGTGGTTTCTATTATTGCTAAGGTAAAAAATATTTCAATAAACCTTTTCGTTCATTTTGTAGGCATTTAAATAAGGGAATTTATTTTTAATTCGGCGTTTAGTATAGTTATTTTAGAAGAGGAAACCATAAGAGAGTATCCTATGGTTTCTTACGGAACAAGAATTTTTGCATTTTAAATTTGTGAATTTTTAACTTTCTCTTTATAAGAAAACTTATTGCGTGTACATTAAGCATAGCGTGTAGAGAGAATTTAGGCTTTTCATACCATTTAATTAAAAACTATAACACAGGCAGTATGTAATTCAATTTTTGTCTTGTTCGAACTCGAATTTCATTAGGTATAAAAAAAGAATTGCTTTCACAAATATGTATTTATATATGAATAATTACTTTAGCGATAACATATAATTGAAATCCACTTTTTCATTATTCTATTTGGCATAAATTTAGTAACAAATTGAGTCGAGTTTATGCATTATGTGTGTAGATATATGATTATACTATGGAAGGATATATACTAATTTCCGTTTGAAAATGAGTTTAATTTAAAATCTGATCTAGCTTGAAAGTATGAGAAAAAAATTGTTTCTAGTTAATTTTGGAAGTCTGCTTTTTTATTTTTACAGAGAGAGAGTTTGATATAAAGTGATAAAATATTAAGCTTTTAAAAATTTTCCGTTTATATTAAACAAAAATATTAGAGAAACTCGATTCATTGTCGGAGTGAAAACCATAGCTTTCGGTCAATCCGTCATTCAACTTGTATCATTATGAATATATATACATATTGAATTGTTATTAATAAAACAAGTATTTACGATTACGTAGCGATCAAAATGTAATTTGATGACCCACAGAATGAGCGAAACAAATAACCGATTTAATAAAAATCTATCAATGAATATTCAGTGCACAAGCTATCTAAAATTATAAATAAACATTATATTTTGTAGAATAGAGAATTAAATACGAAAATAAGCTTTTCAAATCACTTTAGTAAACGCTTTTTATTCTGTATCAAAAAACTTACCCTTTCGATTTATAGTAATAACATTTGTAAAAGATCCGATAAAATCACTTATTGGTTATATTTAAAATACTTATTCGTAACATGTACAAAATGTTCAACAGAGGAGCTGCTTCTTTTTTGAATTTCCGTGCCATGAGTAATCGTATTATCTAAATTAATCCAGTATCGTTTCGTTAAAAACGCGGAGTTTCAAAAAACAATAATGTAAGCGCTTTCTGCTCGCACTTGTGTATTACTTACCACTGCACAATTACATAATTAAACTTTATTCAAAAAATAATGAACAAATATTTAATTTCATTTAAAATAAATTTGTTCCATGTATTTAAACTTGCTATTTCGAAAGATGGTTAGATATTTTTTTTATGCTTTCGATAAGAATACTGCTTTCACCGTGTGAACAGGTCCACGTCTAATGCGAAAATGAATGATTGGCATCGTATTCAAAGCAAGCGCCGATATTGGCGAGAAATTTGCTAAGCTCTGTAACCCTGCAGACTGTCATCCCCCTGTTTCCTTCCCCTCTCCTTTTCTGGAAAAAGTGCTCTTTATTTAACGACTTCCACAAATACGGCGACGAATACTACTTTGGTTTCAGTTCAGTTCAGTACAATGTAAATCTGGAGACTTGGTCAACACTTTCTGCTTCCACAGAATTTGATGAAAATAGAGTACAGTCGATCGAAAAAATAGTTGAGCACCGTGAACTTTTCAAAAAATGATTGGAAATGGAAATCGACCTTTTTTGAAACCATCTCATTTGAAACCATCTCGTTTGAAACGAAAACCATCTCAACACCGTATTTTTGTTGTACATTGCTTCGTTCCCACCTTTTGTTTTCAAATGACTCTTTTTATATGAATATTATATATTTTTCACCAACTTTTTATCTACAAATTGCATTAAAAATTCAATAAAAAATGGGAGCTTTAACGGCTCTTTTGATATGAATATTGTACATGTTTCACCAATTTTATCCCGAAGTTGAATGTAGGTTCTAGATTAAAATAGGATTCAAAGTATCCCAGAGTAATTGATAGGAATGGATGACACAAAATTGTTCAAATTTCTCACAAAAAGTTTTTTCATGGCCGAGAGAAAATGTTTCATCCCCCGCCCTTCCAGAGAGACAACTGAAACAGGGGTCAAATGAGGCATCATGGGTCAAATGAAATTGAAGCATGTCAAATGAAATTCTTGGTATGTCAAATGAAATTCTCGGCCTGTCTAATGAAATTCTGGGCCTGTCTAATGAAACTGAGGGGTGAGGGGAAAAAGGAACAAGCCAACTCTTTCCATTTTTGGTGTGACAAGACATTTCAAGTTCCCTCTAATCTTGGTGAAAGGCCGCTTATTAACAGGTAATGTTAAAAAAAGATGCATTCCAATCTTGGTGTATTAATGGACCCGAAAAAAAGGGGACTCAGGCGACTCGATCCCCCAATTTTCGGACATGAAGACTTGAGTTAAAAACATTTACCGTTAAGACTGCCAGAATATGAGATTAAACATCACTTCAAATCCTGACAGTCTTAACAAAAAAAAATTGGCATGCGCCATGAAAAATTTGACTGGCTACTGGTCTTTTATACTCTAAAGGGGGCACGTGAAACGATTGGTTGAAGCACATTATGTAGCATAAGTTTTAAAACCTTTCAACGTTGGCATAGTGTGTGTCTTGAAAAAAAGGCGACCGAGTCGACTCTTGTGTCCACTAGATCCCCTTTTTTTCGGTAAATTTTTTTTCACTCACTGACTCTACTAGATGGGTCGTTTGTTTTTTACATTTTGCCTGCAACTTGTCAAAGTGCTGCAGGTATCGTGCAAATCGGTAACTTTTCACCATGGTGCACTCGGATATATCAGAATACTCGTGCACCTCATCGTGCAGGTGGTAAGGCAGGGTGCGGTCATTTAAAACCCGGAAATGGGGCAGAGTTTCCAAGTTGATTATAAAAAGTCCCAATGTTTCAAAATTTTTTCTCTAATCCACTCCTTTGATGATGATGAGGCATCGGTTTCATTGGGCCATGTGACACAATTTACCCCTGACGCAGAAAGACAGTTATTCCAGGGACACGGATCGAGGCAGGTGGTTTTTCCGGTGGATCCGTTCGTTTATGTAATGTTTGGCCCGGCTATCTTTGGGGGTCATGAGGAGGTTCGAGTGGTCCACCGTGAGGCAAATCAGTTCTGGATCTTTGCCATCCTCTGGAATGCTGGCGATCGACAATACGATGGGGACAGGTTAGCCACCATGGTGAGACACGTTGGCATGGGCAAAAAAGGCTAAAGGAGACATGTTGCTTCAGAGTGAGAATGTCTCTGGATGCTGAGCGCTCGCCTTTTATACTCTGCTGGGTCACGTGAATCGATTTGCTCAGAAAAATATCACCCGACATCTATTGTGATACCTTGAAAAAAGTTTTTTTTATAAGAGCCCACTGCCAATCCATCAGCACAAGACATTCCAATATTGATATACTATTTGACCCGAAAAAAGGGGAACCTAGTCGACTCGACTCGACTCGATCCCCCTTTTTTCGCTCCAATTTTTTTTTTTTTTCAAAACTGAAACTTTATGGCTCCATTCCGCCTGCAGCCTGTTAAACTTCTGCAGGTAAATGGTAAATTGGTAAGACATTGCCATGGTGCAGTACGAAACGTCCTCATGCACATCCTAATGCAAAGAGTTTGGAAAGATTCCGTCGCAAATGTCTTTGAATTTGTGCAGCGTCTCCAGGGACACATGGCAAACAACACTCAAAGCTCTTGGAATATTTTTTGTTGTTCCGTTCCTTTGACCACCATGAAGCCTCCTCGGCCCAGCAGGCACAACTTGCCCCTCGCGTAGGCATTCCATGGGTAAACTCTTGGGTAACGGATGGTGCACCAGACGAAGCCGTTCATTCTCGGGGCTGTTGAATCACAATTCTTTGGGCGTGGAGGTTATCCTGGCAGGATTCACCGTAATGTCCATCACTTTGGGATCGCTGCCATCGCTGGGAATCGTGGCAATGGAGAGTTCGATGGGCACTGGCTTGCCTTGGTGATGAAACACGTTGGCATGAACAAAAAAGCCGGGTTGACTCGACATGTTGCTGAGAGAGAAGGATTCTGATTGCTAGACCTTATATATGCTCAAGGAGCGTGACATCAGATGGCATCCCATGTGCGAAAGCAGTCTGATGCGAGCGTTCGATATGTTTTTCCAAACCCCTTTTTCAAGATTGGGGACACACCATACGCAAAGGTAGGTTCTCGTCTCGATGAATTTCCCAATCGTCCAACCATGTCACGTATACGTCCACCAGTCGCGTGCAGTGCGTGATATCCAAAGTGTAGGCATCCGTATTTTAATGCTGATAGGCCTCTCAAATTCATTGAGACGAGGAACGGCCCACTCGAAAGAACTTTAAGTCTACTCCTTTATCCCACGTCAGAACCAAATGACTCGTAAACACAATGACTGTTTTTCCAAACGAAAGAGGAACGTGCACGCCAATGGATTCAAAAAGGATGGTGTAAGGATACTCTGGCTCGTAATAATTGACTCGATCCGGCCACCGATCCATATTTTCAAATACGATAGCGGTGCGATATCGACGCTGGTCCAACAACTTTTGTTCCAAAACCATTCTGACAAAAAAAAAATGAGACTTGTTTTCAGGTTAATTATTTATTTAGAACAAAAAATAATCAGCTACAGGACAGATCCATGGGTTGGATGGCTTTAAATCCAATAGATTTTTTTACACAAGGGGGCAGTCTGGGCATTCTCAAGTCCATAGACATACCCAACTCCCTTTCAAGTTAATCCAGGAATGAGATGAGATCATTGTTTCCATCAAAAGCAGATGGTACCGTGTGAAGCATCTGGGGTTCTTGGGAATGGCTGGGGTGCTGGTTCCTCTCCAAATATGAACGACATGAGCTGGTCGAACGAATTAGCACCCGTGAAGGTTGGTTCCAAAGTGTTGAGCTTTGGAATTTGCACAGGTTCTGGGACAGGTGGCTCTGTAATCTGTATAGGTTCTGGGACAGGTGGCTCTGTAATCTGTATAGGTTCTGGGACAGGTGGCTCTGTAATCTGTATAGGTTCTGGGACAGGTGGTTCTGCCATCGGTAGCTCAGGTCGTCTGGATACTAGTCTAATGATGGGAGTTGTAAAGAACAATTTCAATTCTAAAATTCTGCGAGCTGCATCTACCCGATGCTCGGCGTTGGAGGAAGAAATTCAGTCTCGAGCCAGTCAATTAAAGTAACTTAGTTTATTCAGAACTACCGAGTGAGTGTGAGCACGTGTGGCTCCACCCCTTTTATACACAGAACATAATGACGTCACACAACCTCTTCACAGTTACAAAAACGTGGCGCCATGCAGCCACTCATTCACACAAATCATTTTTATGCACAACATACTCCGCCCTTTGAGACTTGGGGAGAGTCTCAAACCTATAACAGTTATAATTCAAAAGATCAAGTCTCTTCGGTTCTTTAACCAATTTTCCAGAAGAAGTATATTTTTTTATAATTGTGCATCATTAGTATTCCTGCATGACAGTTCTTTTTGTGTATAGATCTAATCAAAAGTTTTGTAAATTCACATTTATCAGGTAACAATATAGGATACAAAAAAGAACTTTCATCATTTCGTTCAGTTATTTTAGATTTTACTCTTAAAATATTATCATTATCAATAAAAGTAACAAATTTTAAAGATTCAACATCAGGTAAATAATATGTCTGAGTTAAACGAATCAATTGTTTCTCAGAATTTTCAATTTCAGTAACAGAAAGTTCATGTTCCTTACATTTGTTATAGTCTTTGCGACAATTATTTACAAATCTTAAAATCCATGCAAATACTCTTATCATTTTATCATAATCAGACACATTACATATAAGCAAGGGGGGTGCATCGTTTGCTAGATCAACATTCGCATATTTTTAGTTTTCTTTCTCTCTACGTTAACTTCTTGAGGCTCGCAACTGATTTCACCATCTGGCCAATATTCCGAATTTTGTTTCAACCAGGAAGGCCCCTTCCACCATCTAGAACTAAGCATTTGTCGTGGAGAACAACCACGAGATAGTAAATCCGCGTCCTGGAACATACTTCCATGACTGAATTATAGAATTTCCTTTACCCTATTAGCTACAAAAACTGACCAATTTCCATATTCTTTAATCCACCAAAGTGCTGTTGTGGAATCGGACCAAAGAATAACTTTCAAGTCCGGCATATTAAGCGCTTTCAAAATAGAATTTACAAGTCGAGCACCTACACAACAAGCCATTAGTTCTAGACGCGGTATACTCAAAAGTTTGAGAGGAGCTACTCTAGACTTCGCTCTAACGAGAATTACGCTAACTCTAGAATCAACTATTGATCGAGCAAAGACGCATCCCGCATATGACCCCTTGCTTGCATCAACAAATACATGTAATTCAGTAAAAATATCAATTTTCATACAACGTGGTACAGTTACATCTTTCAAAATTTGAATTTCATTAAACCATTTCATAAATTTGTTTACAATATTCTGAGGTAGTTCCTGATCCCATGCTTTTTCCATTTTCCATATTTCCTACAATAGTAATTTTGGGAGCAATGTAGACGGCGCCAACATTCCAATAGGATCGAAAACTTTTTGTACAGTAGACAAAACTAATCGTTTCGTTATTTTCACTTCGCACGTTTATGAGTCGAAATTCGTGCAACATTTCAAACATCATTATCCAAGTCCCAGATGATACCCAAAATAAAAAGTTTCGCCTGAGTGTTTATCAACACTTTTACTGCCACATTGCTCTCAAAAATACGTAAATTAAAACATCCTTCCGACATAATTAATTTAGTCTTCTCAATAAATATCTCTATTTCTCATCAGCACTGAAAACACCAGTTACACAATTATCAACATAAAAGGAAGATTTTAACTTTAGTGCAACTTCCTTACATTCGGAATTACAGTTTTCCAAAAGATGCATAATAGATGCATTCAATAAGTAAGGGCTTGAAGACACCCCAAACACAACTCGACAATGCCTGTACACTAATTGTTTTTCATTGCATGGGAAAAAAAATCTGAGATAATCTCTATCTTTCGGTGCAACAGATAGCATCAAGAACGCCTTTTCAATATCGGCTACAATTCCGACTGGATAAATTCTAAAACGATCTAAAATGTCAGGTATCAGTTCAATAAGGTTTACGCCTTTATATAAACAGTCGTTCAAAGATGGTTTCCCTTTTTCACGGGCCGAAGCATCGAATACGGGTCGGATTTTTGTAGTCGCACTATCTAATTTAATCACAGGTCTATGCGGTAAATAATGACATTCATTGTTCAATTCTACTTCCGGCACACGTTCAATGATATTTAAATCTTCCCATTGCCTAAACACACTTTTATAATCCTCAAAAAATTTACCGTTTCTTAATTTATTCATCATCCGTAGATGTCTTTTCCATGTTAGTTCTTTGTTACTGGGCAAATTTTCAGAGTTACATTTCCATGGGATTTTAACTTCATATCTTCCATCGGGAAGAATTTTCATTTTATTCTTAAAATCGGTTAATTCAAAAATTTTTTTCGTATTCTCATTAAGTAAGGGATCCGTTATTCCTAAAACATCAAGTTCCCATAATTCTTTAATGCTAACATACCGAACATGCAAAGACGATGTCGTTAACACAACGTTTTTATCGTTCGAACATACTTTTCCAATTACCGTCCATCCTAGTTTAGTTTCAATAGCTGTTAAACCCGAATCAAATTCAATTAAATTCCCAGTCAATAATTTTCCTATATTATCAGCCCCAATCAAAAGCCCAATTTCCGTTTCTTTACAATTTAAATCCGATAAAATAATTTCTTTATTTTTTAACTCATTTAAAATATGCTTATCCTCAATCTTAGAAATAAATCCACATATTTTCTTTTCGGATAGCACTTCAAAACAACATGCATAAGAGCGTATCATATCACTGACCTCAATAGAATTTACGCTGTGATGTTTCGGTTTAGTTTCGTTGCCCCCGAATAGAGAATGAATTATAGTTTCCTCTCTAAGTGGAGTGGCCTTCAAAATACTAGTAACACTTTCACTAATGTAGCTATTTTCACAAGCGGTATCAATCAGAACTCTAACTTTCCTTTCCTGATCTTTAATGCGAATGAAAACGCAGAGAGTTTGAAAGTAAATACTTTGGTTTCTGTTGCAGTGTTACTTGATAGAGAGTTCTCAGTTTTTATGGAACACAATTTTTTATCATAATTCTTATTTAATTTTGGACACATAATTTCAAAATGAGAATAATTACATTTAGAACAATTAATATCATTTTTAATATCACAATTTTTACTCAGATGTCCAGATCTATTTAAACAAATAAAACAAGCACCTTTTCTTAATAACAATTGTCTTTTAGCATTTAAAGACATTTTTCTAGCATTAAAGCAATTTTCACTGGGATGATATTTCTCACAAAATACACAGTTATTGATTTTCTTACCTGAGGACTTTACGGAACTCGCCAGAGCTGATGCAGTCATTAATTCAGTCGGCTTAACCCTTTCAGTTGGGGAATCTTTTTTTCGGATAGGAGTTCCAAAACCTGATTTTGCCAGCTGCACCATCTCTTCCCCTTGGACTTCCAGGCGAAGGAAAGTCATTAAGTGTTCTAGAGTTCGCGATCCTTTAGCGTCTGTTTCAGTATTCCGTTTTCTTTCCCAGGCCATCAGGATTTCCTCGGGTAAGCAGGACTCTACCAATGGTGTAAGGAAATCTCCATATTTTTCTTGTGTTCGTCCAAGGCTCCAAAAACCGTAATTTCCCTTCAAGTTCATCGTACAAGGCCGACAAATCAGTTTTCGTTCTTCCAGAAACACAGCGTTCTTCATTACTAAATTTAAAAGTTCACGAACGTAAATTTGTACTAACAAATCTTCACGACCGAATCTCTCTTTTAATTGATCGATGGCTTTAGGATAATTTTCCGCCGTTGCAGGAAACTCAACACTAATCGTTCTGCTTTCGATTTCGGTTCCACGGATTGCAATAAATATTGCATTTTGTCTTCTTCCGCAATGCCTTTATCATTGTGAATTTTCTGAAACTGACTCCAGAAGTCCAAAAAGTCTTTAGCTTCACCGCTGAACTTCTTCAGTTCGATTTTCGGTAATTTAAAGCTTCTCTTTTCAGTTTCGGTAGGAACAACGGTTTCTCGTATTTTCAAATCTACTCGAGTACACATTTCGATGTAGCGGTCACGGTAGTTTTCTGCGTCTTCCATATCATCTAAATATTCTTGCACGGCATCTTCTGTACCCAAGAGTTGTTCAGAAATTTGATTCTGACAAGTGTCGAGTCTCTGAAATTTATCGATAAATTGAGTTTTCAGAATCGAAATTTGATTCATATCGATGTTTTCTTTTATGAGTTCGGTTTCAATCTTTTTCAGACTGAGAGAGAAAATGCTATTCTCAAGCCTTTTCTTGCCGCTTTCAAAGCATTCACTTCCATTTTATAGTTCAAAAAGTTAAGTTCAATAGTTCAAAGTTCAATAATTTAAATTCGGTTTCAGTTTCGCTTCCAACCAACAACCAGTCCCGCCGAGGGTACCAAAAACTTATGTATCGAATAATTTCAATTCTAAAATTCTGCGAGCTGCATCTACCCGATGCTCGGCGTTGGAGGAAGAAATTCAGTCTCGAGCCAGTCAATTAAAGTAACTTAGTTTATTCAGAACTACCGAGTGAGTGTGAGCACGTGTGGCTCCACTCCTTTTATACACAGAACATAATGACGTCACACAACCTCTTCACAGTTACAAAAACGTGGCGCCATGCAGCCACTCATTCACACAAATCATTTTTATTCACAACAGGAGTGATGCGCACTTTGGATCGTCTCTTGAAGAAATGCTGGGACTTTTCCTCCAAAGGTCGCTTTTCGGCCGGTACATGAGCCGGGGTTGGTGGAGGCAGCTTGTACGGTGTTTGATCAAACTTTTTCATTTCCCGGAAATCTCCCAAGAGGATACCTTCTGAATGAGCTGCGGGAGAATGGATTCGGGGATAATGTCCAGCAGGGCCGGCGCTAGCAGTTTCACCGCTCAGGTCAAAGAAGTAAAATGCCGCCCGTTTATAACAAAAACTAAAAGAGATAACCTAAACCCTTCCCACGCTTAATGATAAAATAAAACTTGAGCAAAAAATGTTGAAGCAATGTTGAAATTTTGATTAGCAAAAATTACTGATTTATTAATTGATGTTTTTGGCACTAAATTAAAATTAGGGTTGCACACAAAAAAATAAGAGTCATTTCTAGTGTATAATTATAAAATACAGATATAAAAAAAATACTAAAACAAATTATAGAACCACTAAATATTAAAACAATTACATATTAAAAATACATTTAAACCGAGAGTTAAACTCTTAAAAGTGTTTCTTTTCATTTTTAATTCTGAGATTTTTTTTTAAATAATTTTTTTAACAATAATTTCTTCAGACAGTTCATGTTCAATGGCTATTGTTGTCAAGCAGTTTAGCCGATCCTCGGTAATTGTGGAGCGTAAAATTTTTTTAATTAACTTTAATTTGGAGAAACTCCTTTTCCACATTCCACACTTATTGGGAGAGTAAGCAATATCGTTAAAACTATACCGAGATTTGGAGCAAAATCCAGGTTCGATAAGAATTTTAAAATCTCGATTGTGGACTTTCTTTTTTATTTAGCAAAGCCAAAACTGCTACTATCGCCAAGTCCAGCGCGTTTATATCTGATGAATTCCCATCAGTTAACACTGCTTCTGGATCTTAACAATACTTATGTTCGTCGTTTTGAGGAGTATCTTTTAAATCACAAATATTGTATAAAAATTGGAAATATTTGCTGTGGGTACTGATCAAATCAAACCTGGATTCAAATGCATTGACAACTTTATCTAATGTGAAAAAATAAACTCTGCCTTATATTTCAAAGTAGGATCTTCTATCGGATCATCTCGTGTTTCATAGTGGAAATTAACATTCCTTCTTCGAACTGTATGACGTGGCTGGGTGGGCTCAAAATTAGCCAGTATGTCAATTTAATCGGCGAGTTCTCGAGGATCGCAAAGTATTTCATTGAAGGCTGTGTCAGATCCAAGATCCTTGAAAAAATCTTAAAATTTTTTAAGAGCTCTATAGCAGATGGTAAATCATAATATTCTGTCTTCAAGAGCTTACTTATAGGATTGATACAATTTAAGAGATTTTATACCAAATTACAATGCAGCATAAGAACTTAAATTGTTTAACATAACTTAATAGTCCAGAAGCCTCAACTCTTTTAGAGTTGTTAATCTCCGAATTATTACAAACAGCAAGTAAAGCGTCGTATACCCCTCCCACTTGAAATGCATCTATTCGGCTTTCCCAACGATTTTGTTTGAAATCACTTATCTACTTTATAAATTGTGTTCATCATATTTTTATTTCTGTAATGCACATTTTGTTTCCACTTTAATTAAATAGTTTTATACTAGGCACACACACAACAACAACAAAGTATGGTACCTATATTCTTTCAGCTATAATTCTAATATTAAATTACTTGAAAATGCTCAAAATTCCTTAATTAGAAATATAACTAAATCTTGCAGGTATACTAGAAATAGACAAATTTACAAAGATATTAAAATTTTACCATTTAAAGCAGTATTTCCCAACCTTTTTTGTGCCATGCCCCACTTTAACCTTTCTAAAGTTTTTATGCCCCCCCCATGTAACATACATAATTTTTAATATTAAAAAATTGATTTGTTCACTTAAGAAACATAAATGATGGATTCTAGGAATAAATCACAATCAAACTGTTAACAAAACACAGTAAGTAAAATTTCAAAATATATAATGAAAAACAGAAACTAAAATTCAAAATAATTTTAATAATGATTTTTCCATTTTAATTTAGTGAGATCCTTGCGCTTGATGCTTGCTGCAGAGAGATTTTATATATATTTTTTTTATTGAAAACAATTATAAAATCCCCGTGCACCACTAAGTATCACACGGGGCTTACAGAAGTAAGTATTAAACACACATTCAAGGGAAATAAACAATTAAAAAAAAAATGAAGTTAAGGAGGATTACAAACAGTTACAACAAATTTACAGAAATTATTGAAAGCACTTCTGGTGGAAAGAAATTGGTGAAAATTCGGTGGCCAATTAATGTTGAGTCTCTTGAACGCCAGTCTTATGATCTTTCTCTCTCTGACATACTTGGAACACAGAAGGATCACATGTTCTACATTTTCCTCGCCACCAATATTACAGTCACAGAAAGATGAATCAAATAATCAAATCAAATGCTTATTAATGCAAAATCTGAGTCTTGGAAGAAATTTCTTTTGACCATTGATGCGCAAAATGTTTGAAAGAAGGTTTATACGTATGGCGTTAAAAAAGAATCCATGAAAAAAATTGAAATAACTGGTATTAAGCTACCCACAGGAGAAACAACCACTTCTTTAGATGAGACAATTAATGCCGTGCTTCAGTAAAGCGAACTCTGCACTGCCGTATACTTTCATCATCTACAACAATTTCAGGATTTTGTTCAGTAATCACTTTTAAGAGATCTTCATTTTTTACTTCATTTGGCACATTTTTAACAATTATGGCTGGATTTCTCCTTTTGGGAACGGAAGCCTTTAATTCTGGAGATTTTTCCTGAATTTCTGTTAAAAGCCGGTCACGATCATTTTCAGAGACACATTTAACTAACAATTTGTTTCCTCTGATGTTCTTCAAGTCACAAACTCCTAATTTAGATTCCGCTGGGTTTATTTTCGCTTTAATAATTTTCTTAATATCCTCAGAAGAGCAGTTATCCGAGTCTACAACCACACAATAATCGGAAGACTTTCCTTTATTTTCCGTAACACCAGATGGCGCCACGACGTTGGCGTAACTGCGCTTTGGCGTAACTTGGCTTGCAATGGCTTCCTTTAAACTTTGTTTACATGCTTCTATAAAATTAGCAGACTTAACTCTTTCGAAATTCTTATAAATAGAAGCTTTCAACTCACCCAAAGTTTGCCTGGCATCTTCACGCACCTGGTTGTTCATATTGCATTTCGACATAAGCGCAGATTCAATAATCTTGCAGTGTTTTTGAAGAGCATAAAAAAACACGTCATCCTCCATTGCCGCCATATTGGGCCACCGAGATTTTATATTGGGTTCCAATTTGGATAGCTTAAGTCTCAAATCCCCACGTTGTGTTATATCCAGCTGATTTCTTTTTTTTTATCAGTAAATCATTTACAGCACTAAATCCACATTCAGCTTAAAATGAAGATGGAAACGGTAGTAATAGCTTTCTTGCGCTTTTGGTTGAGTTTGGGTATTTGATTTCCGTCTCCTCACAAAGCCATGCCATCGCACCTTTTATACTAAATAAAGTTTTGACTGAGTCATCATTTTGCAATTAGGCGAGTTCTGCTTGATACTGCATATTTGATATATCAGACAAATCCACTAACATTGGCTGCATAATCCATGTTGGGAAATCAATTTGTTTTAAATCTAAAAATCTTTCTTTAAAATTGGCCAATAAATTATTGAAATGATTTACAATAACAAGTAAAGCGGTATCAGTTACTTCACATTTTTGGAGTCACAAAGGAACTGTTCAAAGTTTTTGTTGTTAATATGTTTCTGACATAACTCGATATTGGTAATAAAACCAAATATCTTCACTTTTACATCGACAAGAGTTTTATTTGTTCATTGAAGTTGCTTATTTAATATGTTTAGTTTTTCAAAGATATCGGCTAAATAACTCACAAATACTTTACCATCGATTGTTAATAGGTGCTTCATTTCTGGTTTGTCGTTCAAAAAATCACTAAGAGTATCAAACAGTTCTATAAATCTTTTCAAGCAGTTTCCTTTAGATAGCCACCTTACTTCAGTATGAACTAAAAGTCTCACATGGTCTTCATTTTGTTCTTCACAAAATAGCTTGAAAAGACGCTCACATTCGGCACTAGCTTTAATAACATTAACACATTTTATTACAGTATGTAGTACTTCGTTTAGAACAGGCTAGATGTTTTTAGCTACCAAATTTTGCCTGTGAATAACACAATGCACAAGAATCATTTCTGGATTCGCATCTTTCATCAATTTTAAGCAGCCATTTTTCTTGCCCATCATATTAGGAGCACCATCTGCAGCACAAGATGTTATATTTTTCATTGATATATCATTGACATCTAAGTAGTTTTTTAGCTTATTAAATATATCTTTGGAGGTAGTGGTGCTTTCTAATCTTTTTACAAAACAACATTTCTTCTGCAAAATGTCCTTTATCAATATATCTTACGTAAGTTATCAATACAGCCTCACTATCTCTCAAAGTTGATTCATCCATTTGCACTGAGAATTTTCTTGTTTTCAGCTTTTCAATAATTTTTTTTTCAATATCTTCGCCCATTTCATCTATTCTTCTGCTAACAGTATTTTTACTAAGTGGCTTAGCTTTTACATCTTTGTCATCTTTTTCAAGAACCGTTTTGAAGAATGCTGATATTGACGGTTTTATTAAATTCTCTCCTATAGTGTGATTTTTTCCAGTTTTAGCGATGAATAAAGAAATTTGATAGCTAGCTTCAAGAGCACGATTATTAGTTGAAGTATGGGCAGTAAATAGCGACTTTATTGTTGTTCTTTTTTCAAAGTTTTCCTTCAATGTTTTAAAGTAACTCAAATCTGAATTAATATAAGAACTATGTTTTGCCTTCAAATGCGCCTCAAGACGACCTCGTTTCATTGATTCGTTACTCAAGAATTGCTGGCATAAAAGACAAAAAGGAATCCGCTCATCTAGAACAGCAGGTATGAATCCAAATTTTAAATATTCCTCCGAATATTGACGAGTTTTTTTCTTGCATGCACTACTCATTTTACTATGGGCTATAAGAAATAGAAATAAAATCAATAAAAAATAATATTAAAATATGTGTTAAATTTAATTCACTGTGACATAGAGCAAAAGTATACAAAAAATGCATATTTATTTAATTGTATATAGCACATTTACTACACTGCCACCGCAAATCAAAAGGTACCTATATTTTTTCTATTTAAGAGCATTCAGTAGGGTAAACCCCTTTTAAAAATCGATTTTGAGTTTTTGTTTTTTCTGAAATCTACAAATCAAGACCTTTCCAATGATATAACATACAAGCCATTATATGAATTAGAAGTATTTTAAAATGATTTTTAAAAAATAATCAGTTGATTTACCACGCCCATTTTGACAAATAGAAATGTAAACATTGCCTTTTTAAAAATGGGGAAAAGTTGCAAAGCCTCGATTAATTTTTATTTTTTAATACCCAAATTAACTTTAGATAATTGTATAACTGCAACTGTGTTAAATTTGCTAAAAACCTTTGGAGGCAATTTCAGATTTTCATTTGGGTTTTAGTAAATGTTATACTTAAAATGTAGGCATTTTTTACTGAAATTTAGGTCTTTTCTTTAGTTTAAATTCATTTTTAATTAGTTATTATTACTGATTACTAAATCTTTGCGTGTTTAAGTAAAGTGTTAAAAGAAAAAAAAACAGGTGAGAAATACATACGTAATGAATCTTAATTTTATAACTGAATAAAGCATAATGAAGATAATTTGTGATGGAAAATAAATAGGATAATACTTTTACAAGGTAAGATTTTTTATAAAAATTGTTTTCTATATGTTTTTTTTAAAATTGTATAAATGTACTCTGTTTCTTAAATGCAATTGTGTATACTGAAGTGACATTTTTGAAATATTCTTAAGCAGATATCAAAAGAAAAAATGACAATTTTCATTAAATTCATAATAATCATATTTGCTTGCTCAACTAAAAGCTTGTTTTTGAAAAAATTAATTAATAAATTAATAAATTTCACTTCAGTATAAATATAAATGTATAATTAATACATATAGTCAAAGTCTTGAGTTCATATGTTTAATAGTTTCTGAGATAAAGGTATGAGATGATACATCAAGCGTGATGTTTGTTGCCTTTGCGGGGATGCCATGTTTAAAAACATAAAAATAGTTTTATTTTCGCTGTTTTAGAAAACATTTGTCCAGTTTAAAGTAATTTTTGAAGTTTAAACCTTAGAAAATGTCTGCAACAACAAAACCTAATGATAACTTTACAAAATCCCAGCGAAAACTTTCAAAATGTCATATATATATATATATATATATATATATATATATATATATATATATATATATATATATATATATATATATATGTAATCAGGTATTTTTAAATACCATCTCAAATTCTTACAAAAACCATATTGATGCATTTTCACATTATATTTATGTTTCTTTATGTTCAAATTTGATATTTGTAAAGCATGAAAGCTACTAATTCTTCAAAAATTGATACAGAATTGAGAAAATTGATGTAATACTAGAAATTATCTCGTTAAAAAAAACTGAAAAATGCTATTCTAGGAAATTTAAGACTTTTTTGCTTACTATTTTATGCAAAATAAATTGCAAAGATGCTAATGTTCAATAAAATGGGACAAACACAAGTTGTAATTCATTATTTTTGTGATAAAGTGGCACTTTATAGTGAAAATTCAATTTTCTCAAAAATGATGCTTTTAAAACTGTATTCATGTTTTCTCAGAATATAATGTATGAATGTAATGAATTCCCCCTCTCATGTTACTTATATGTAACTATATATATTCAGGTGTGTTTTTTGGGGATTTTCCCAAAATATTTGACTGGAGTCCATATATCGTGACAAAAAATTTCAATTTTTTAAAAAAATTCATAGTGATATTTTTATGTTACATGTTTTTGAGAAAACTAAACAATATATTTTAAATATTTCACTTAATTGCAAATATTAATGTTTATTTATTGTACATACAAGTTTTTAAGCTTTAATAATTCAAAAGTTTTTCAATAATAGGTAACTAACAACTCAGGTGTGTAATGCTTTTTGTCGTTGCGAGAAGTTTGTTACATGCATAAAAATACACCAATTTCATATTTAAAAACATAAAAACAGTTATATTTTTGACTTTTTTAGAAATCCTTTGTACAGTTTAGAGAAAATTTTGAATTTTGAAACTTTTAGAAATTGTGTTTGCATGGAAACATACAAATCCATAGTTAAATTTTTCTAACGTCGTAAAATCATGTATTCCCAAATCATGACTCTAACATATCGATACATGTTTACATTGAATTTATGATGTTTTATGATCAGATTTGACATTTATAGTGCATCAAAGCTAAAAATTCTTCATAGATTGATTCAGATTTGAGAAAATTGATGCAAAATGCTAAAAAAAATCTCGTTGAGCAAAAACTGAAAAATACTATATATGTATTTTCTGAACATTTAAAGGCTTTTTTGTTTCCTATTTTATGCTTAAAAATTAAGAAGATACTAATGTTTAATAAAATAGGTCAAATACATGTTGTAATTGATTATTTTTGTGATTAAGTGCCTTTTTACACTTAATATGCAATTATCTCAAAATGATTGTTTTCAAAGTGCGTGTACCTTTTTAATAGAAAATAATGAATGAAACTACTTGCAATTGTTACTGGACATAAATAACATGTAATTATATATAGTGGAGCTACTTTCTTGGAAATTTTCCTAAAATATTTTGCTGAAAAGCAGTTATCGTAAAAAAAATGACAATTTTCTCAAATTTCAAAGCGATACTTTTACGATGAAATTTTTTGAAAAAAGTAAACAATATATTTGAAACATGTCACCAATATTTAAATAAAAAAGCCTAATTGTTATAAAGCCAAAATTTGAAGTTTTTATATTTAACAATTTCTGAGAAACAGGTTCCTAAAATGGCTCACTTTAACGTTGTCGGTATAGGGCCTACCGACTATTCTTAAAAAATTCTCTGGAAAGTTACACTTCTAAAATTAAAATAAATAAAAATACTTACCAATTATATCTATTCAATAAATATGTATATTTATAAAAACAACGAGCTTCTACTACAGTTTTGACACGAACACTTATTTCAGATTAAGACCAACAGAATGATGTAAAACACTACAGGTGCTGTGATAGGCCAATTAGGTGCCAACAACTGCACTCTTTAACCAATTGTTTGACTGACCGGGTTTATGTCCCCCTCCCGGCACACTCCGCGATGTACCCCGGACGAACCCAGTTGATATTTTGGCCTATTCAAACGAAATTATGCCTAATAATTATTTAAGAATTTGCTTTTTTTGATAAATTTGGCGCCGATATCTAGCATTGCATTTAAATGGCCCGGAGCGGAAGGGTTAGTGTTGTGTCGTATCCATTTTCTAATTGCCCCCTTGCGGAACGCCCGCGCCCCCTGTGGGGCGCGGGCTCCAAGCTGGGAAACACTGATTTAAAGCCTACATTCAAAAACTAGCTATTAAATTCATTGACAATCTTCCTAACATCAATAACTTCAATATCGCAAACCTACATAACTACGATCCAAACTTTAATAAAAAGAGGCACAGAAGAATTTTACTGCACTCTTACAATCCCATCTAACATTAATTCTCAGTTATTCTCCGGTGGAGAATGACACCATCTCCTTGCTAAATTATTATTCTTAAATTTATTATTTTTGCTATTTTTATATTCGCTCTTTTTTAATCTTTATTCACGCTACCCACACAGGATACCTAACTTTGTAACTTTAATTTTTTCCCCTGGTCTTTTATTTTCTTGACACCAGGACAGCCTACAGAGTGCTTACTCACAGATCCCAGACGACCAATAGCAGTCGAATCTCACTCGTCTGCTCGCACGAACTTTGGACATTCTCATTACCGCCGAAACCATCCAGCCTTGCCCCTCCAACTTTCTCCTTCCACGTCCACCAATCAGGACACTCTGCTCAATCAAGGCCCATCAACGTCAGAGCCCAAATACAACAGTATGGGACGGAGGAACGCTTCGCGTTCCAGTTTCCCAAAGATGTTCAGCTTCGTCTATATTCTTTCACATTAATTATTGTTCTGTAACGATAAAATTTAATTAAATCCTTTTTCTGTTGCTTTTAATAAGAAATTTCTTTCATAATTTTGACATTCTTATTTTTGCCTTTTTTAAAGATTTTCAATATTGCTATAGATTGGAACCTATTATTACTAGAATTTTTTTCTTAAATATACATATTAACGCTTTTAAACCTTTTCACAATCACGAAACATACATTTTAAAGAATTTTTGAGAAATATAATAGTAAAATGAAACAGAGTAAATAAAAACTATTGGAAACTGAAAACACCGACTTTTTATTTTGTAGTGCACCAGTGTTCTACAGAACACTGATGAAAAGCCTCTTGTTTAAGTCTTGGATGAGTGGTTATGTTCTGAAACGTTTTTGGTAAGATATTAAAATAGGAATTCTAAGTTTTTTTATATATTTTTTTTTGCATTGCAATTAAATGATTGAGAATTAAAGCCTTTATGTATTAATCACAAATCTAGATATATATTGGTACGGATTTTGTGTTAATAGTGTAAATATATATTATTTCAGTGTTTAATGCATTTATATTACTCTATGTTATATTTAATGTTTATAAGCAATGCCGCCCCTTACGTTATAATGGCGATTCAATGAGAACTTGGCGAAATCTTGGGGGTAGAGCCATGTTGGTATCATTTTTGGTGACCAATTTGGCGACCATTTTGGCGTCATTAGCTACCATGTTGGCGAGTTCGGAACCCTCTGGAATCTTCTAGAAAGTAGTAGATCTCTCCACTAGTGTCACGTTCAATGACACGAGCGGTTATATTTCTAGAAGTTTCTGTCGCGCATATAAAAAGGATGCTCGCCGGTACGGCGAGGAGTCTTGATTAAGCCAGCGAGTAGTGAGGATTGTTTTGACTAGCGATTAGCTCGGCTGTGCTTGTGAATAATCTTTACGTACGTGTATTTTTAAACACTGGTGATTGTGTTTGATTGCTGTTGAAGGTGCGAAGACCTTCGGATATTTACCCTGTGAATACTGCTGCTGAACCCTGTATTTAAAGGATTGGATTTTCCATAATAAATTCACATTGCTCTTAAAGAACTGTTTATTTTCTTTGTGATTGTTTTGCATAAAATCCACGAACCCGGATCTACGTAACAGTTTGGTGTCAGAAGTGGGATTTTATGCCAATAACAAGAGCGATGGATGAGCAACTGAAGGCTCTATTAGAAGGCATCAATGCTTTGAAAAACAGCCAAGAACAGGCTAAAAATGAGTTGAAAGAGAGAATGGAGAAAGGACAGAAAAAAATGCAGAAAGGTCTGGATGATACTAAGAATGAGTTAAAGGAGAGAATGGAGAAAGGCCAAGGAGAAACTAAGCAAGAAATGCAAAAATATCAGGAAGATCTCAAAAATGCTCTAGAAAAAAAAATCGACAATGTTGAAGAGAAAATTAATAGTGTGGGAGAGAAAATAGCACTGAAAGTTGAAGAAAAGATTGCAGCAGTTGAAGAGAAGAAAGTAGGGGAAGAAATAGAAAGAATTAAAGAGCAAGTTGAAGAAAGAATTGAAGAAGTCACTGGGAATTTTACCCAGCGATTTGAAGATCTGGAAAAGAAGCTTCTAGCTTGCGGGAATACAAAGAATGAAAGCAAGTTTGAACCTGTTTCTTCGGTATCTATGCCTGCCTCTCCAGTGCCTCTGAATGCCTCACCAGTGTCTGTGAAACTCTCCACCTATGACGGAAAAACCAACTGGGAGGTATATAAGACTCAATTCTCCATAATTTCTGTAGCCAATGGATGGACTTAAGGGGTAAAAGCATGTCAGATAGCAGCATCTCTTAGAGTAGAAGCCGCCGAAATACTGCAGACTCTTCCCGACACAGAGCGACTGAATTTAAACTCCCTGTATAATTCTCTGGATCTTCGGTTCGGCCAGAAATACTCCAAGGAATACGCACGTCTGCAGATGAAAACAAGACTCCAGAAAACCGGAGAAAGCTTGCAGGAATATGCCTCCGAAGTAGAAAGGCTTGCCAACTTGGCTTTCTCCGATCACCCAGCAACTGTGAGAGAAACAATCTCTTTTCAGTATTTCGTGTACGGCCTGAAGGAGGGGGAAATTCAGAAGGCTGTAAGAATGACAGATGTCCAAGATCTTAAATCTGCACTGTTATATGCCCTAAAATTAGAGGCTGCCACTCAAGCCAGTCCCAAAGACCGTCATATCATCTGAGGAGCTAGGGTGACTGCAGATGAGCCGTGTGAATCTCGATTGCTAAAAGAGATGGCGATATTTAAAGAGGAAATGCAAACCATAAAGACTGGAATTTCGAACCAAAAGAAACGCAACTTCAGGTGCTAGGGATGGGGTGGAACTAGACACCTGAGAAGAAAGTGTCCCCGATCAAGGAAGGATGAGAACACCGTCTCATCTTACAAACAGGAAAACTAATATATGGCCATCTTGCAAGCAGAGGTTGCCAGATAATGAAAAGCCCCATTACCAAATTCTTCAGATTACGGCAGTAAATGGTGGCGACAAGGGACTTAACGTAATAGGACAAATAATAACATCTCGTGCCGTACGGTTGTTGATACTGGAGCCAATGTGTCTATAATTAGTAAAGATTTAGCTCAAAACTCACAAGTTAGTATTATCTGGACGCCACTGTGCGTTCCCTTGCAAACAGTGACGGTTGACAAGATTCATGTTAATGTGAAAGCTAACATCCCTCTAAGGTTTGGAAACATTGATACATATATACCTTACGGCATATATTATAGCAGATATCACCGACCCCTGTATTCTTGGACTGGATTTTCTGAAGATTAATAACTTTAAATTGGACTTTGAAAATAGCAATATGCATTCAAAATTTGAAGACATCACTCTTTTTGGCTTACAAACTCAATTTGAATCCGACCAGAAAATTATTGCAAAAACCAACATCTCATTATCACCAAGAACTGAATGCCTATTACCCGGTTTAGTAGCAGAAAATAGGAAATTCCGATTCGGCGTGATTGATTATCCTGACCCAGGCAGTTTAAAAGCAGGAGTACTGACAACCTCGTCAATAGTAGACCTCTCGAATTCAGTTATCCCAGTGAGAATTGCTAACATCAGTGATAGGATGAGAACTATCCAGGAAGGAGAGGTAATAGCAGCTTGTGCTCCTGTCACTTGTGTAGACCGGAAGTGCAATACCCAAGACCTTTCTTCAGAGAATCTTGTCAAGGATTTACTACAAAACACGGACTTGGACGAGAAGCAAAGATGTGCTGCAGGAGGGTTGATTACAGAATTCCAGAGCCTCTCTTTTCAAGAACATCTGAGGACTTTGGAAGAACAAAACTAACGAAACACCGAATCGATACGGGAGAGCATCCTCCTATTAAGTAGCACCCCCGACGACACCATTCGCTAAACAGGAGGAAGTCCAAAAACTCATTAAGGACATGAAAAAAATGATGTTATTGAGCCATCGTCAAGTCCTTGGGCATCTCCCATCGTCTTGGTCAGGAAGAAAGATGGTTCAACCAGATTCTGTGTGGACTATCGTCGGTTGAATGACGTCACCAAGAAGGACAGCTATCCTCTGCCAAGGATAGATGACACGCTGGACACACTTAACGGCAATACATGGTTTTCTACCCTAGATCTCAAAAGCGGGTATTGGCAGGTAGAACTCCACCCTGACGATAAAGAGAAAATTGCCTTCACCACGGTGCAAGGACTGTGGCAATTTAAGGTTATGCCTTTCGGCTTGTGCAATGCACCTGCAACTTTCGAGTGTTTTATGGAAACAGTCCTCGGAGGACTTTCGTACGAGGCCTGCCTAGTTTATCTCGATGACATTATCATCGTGGGGCGCTCCTTCGAAGAACATCTGAAAAATATCAGGCGTGTGCTGCAAAAGCTGAAAGAAGCTAACCTGAAATTAAGTCCATCCAAATGCCACCTCGGCTGTGAAAGATTGGAACTGTCCGACGGATGCTCACCAGCTCCGGAGTTTCTTGGGCTTATGCACGTATTACCGGAAATTCGTGAAAAATTTCTCAACGATTGCCAGACCACTCCATAAGCTGACCGAGATAAAACAGAAATTCATTTGGACGGTAGATTGTAACAACGCCTTTAACAAGCTTAAGGACGCACTAACATCTGCTCCAATCCTGGCATATCCTGAAATTGGGAAACAATTTATTCTGGATACGGATGCAAGTCATGAGAGTATTGAGGCTGTATTGTCTCAAGAGATAGAAGGTCAGGAGCGTGTCATCGCCTATTTTAGCAAGTGTCTGTCCAAACCGGAAAGAAATTATTGTGTGACCAGGAAGGAACTGCTAGCTATCGTAAAAGCTGTGGAGCACTTTCATCCTTACCTCTACGGTCGAAGGTTCCTGCTGCGAACAGATCATGCCTCATTGACCTGGCTGCTGAATTTTAAAAATTCAGAAGGCCAAGTAGCTAGGTGGATACAGAGACTACAGGAGTATGACGTAGAAATTCGCCACAGAAAAGGATCAGCACATGGAAATGCAGACGCCCTTTCTAGAAGACCGCGTGTCCTGAGAGCTGCAAATACTTCTCGAGAATCGAAAAAAAAATTGGCGTAATAGGTCCAAAAGTCCGCCAAGTTACAACGCCATCAACATCGGCATTAGACCCGTGGAGTGATGAGAGCGTCCGAAAAGATCAACTGGCTTATCCTGAAATAAAACCAATCATAGAATTCAAAGAGTCGTCTGACGAAAAGCCCAGCTGGCAAGACATCGCCCCTTTCCATCCTACAACGAAGCGTTACTGGGCTCTTTGGGACTCTCTCCATCTGAGAAATGGTGTTTTATACCGAAAATGGGAGTCGGACGACGGAAAAACATTCAGGTGGCAATTAATACTCCGACAGAAAAGAATTTCAACAGTTCTTAAGGAACTGCATGGCAGTCCAACTGGATGTCATTTTGTTGCTATGAAGACCTTACAAAAAGTTCGTGAGCGCTTCTACTGGAACAATGTGCGTAGTGACGTAGAAAGTGTTGTCGCATATGTGATCCCTGTGCTGCAGGCAAAGGTCCCAGGAAACGCACTAGAGGAAGACTGCAGCTGTATAATGTGGGAGCGCCTTTCCAACGAATAGCTTTTGAAATCCTAGGTCCACTTCCGAGATCGTCAGATGGCAACAACAACATCCTGGTTGTCATGGATAACTTCACTAAGTGGCCTGAAACCTATCCTATTCACGACCAAAAGGCCTCAACTGTTGCAGAGGTTTTAGTTCAACACTGGATCTCAAGATTCGGGGTCCCTCTACAACTGCACTCTGATCAAGGGCGAAACTTCGATTCTGCAGTTTGCAAGAGACTGTGTGAAATACTCGCCATCGACAAAACCAGGACAACAGCTTTGCATCCTCAGTCTGAGAGCATGGTAGAGAGGTTCAATCGAACCATCCTGAACAGCCTCTCTCCTGGTATCCAGTAATCAACAGGGCTGGGACAAGAAATTGCCATTTTTCGTTCTTGCCTACAGGAGTGCCGTTCATGAGACCACCGGCTATTCCCCATCCCAGATGCTCTTTGGACGTGATCTTCGTCTGCCTGCAGATCTTCTGTTCAGCCGGCCACCAGATGCACCCTTGGTGCCTGAGGAGTATATCGAGAAACTCCAGGCACGGATGGAGGAAATGCATCATCTGGCTAGGGAAAGAATCGGCATGGCTTCCGAGAAGATGAAGACCCGATACGACGCAAGAGCAACCGGACACGACTTCCACGAAGGCGACAAAGTGTGGTTATGGAATCCGAAATGTCGCAAAGGACTCTCTCCGAAGCTGCAGACCAACTGGGAAGGTTCTTACACAGTCCTAAAAAGACTGAATGACGTTGTGGTGCGGATACAGAAATCACCACACTCAAAACCGAAGTTAATACATTACAATAGGCTGTGATGTACCTCCCCTCAGAAATACTTCCCTCGAAGTATCAGCGTGAGCTAGAGGTGTAGGGTTATCGTAAGAACTAGAATCAAACATTATCTTAATATGACTTTATTAAGATATTCAACTTAAACTTTGAACAAATATAATATTAATAATTAATGAGAGAATCTACGATGACACAATGCGCAACACACAATATAATACAGACCTATATCAATAATTGAACCGCCTAATCTTCAAATATAATTATAGTAAGTATAATCAATCCTACCTTATATTATTCTGTAATAAACTTGTCTTTATTTAGAGTGGTAAGCAGCCGTACATTTAAATTCTAATCAATCGCCAATATGTTTATCCACGACACGTAGAACTTGAATCTTTGAACGGCGAACTTCGATTATCATCCAATACCACAACGCACTTTAATTGTCGAACATTCCTTTACACTACCATTACATTGCCATCATTGCCATCACGCTTACTCTAAGATCCTATATTTATCCTATATTATTTGCATCTCTTCACTTCTCGTTTCCGGGATTTGGTTGGAAAAGAGTTGCCATTAATTCTGGCCCAAAGAACCCAAAGGACTTGTTAAAGAAAAGACGCGTAAGTCGTCACAACCCCCTCCAAGAAACAAAACGTGATTTATTCGAGGGTCTTAATGGCCATTAAGAAATTACGTGCCTAAATTTTATTCTAACCGTTAATTTCTAATGCTCCACTTAAATTTTAATTTTTACTATTCATCTTAAGTTTAATTTTTAATATTTCTCCTTAATTTGAATTTCCACAGCTTCAATAAATTTTACTTAATTAAATAGACCAAAATTCACTGTCATGCATTTTAATCACGGTAGAATCTCACATGTACAGAATAAATAGACGTGTCCCATCTGGGTAACAGAGCCGGGGAAAAACCATATATGACTTAAATGGTAGAAAAAACGAGGCCCACACGTCTCTTAACTAACTTAATTCTACCTAAATGTTTACTTAAATTTTAACAATTTTTCTTCTTTACAACTTCTCTCTAGCTCCGTTCTTTGTATAGGTTAATTTCTTATAGACTTCAGGGTCTGTTACCCTGAAACAAAAATTTCTTGAGTACTTTGAAAAATTTTTTTTTACACATTATGATTATATTTCACAATTTTTATACAGTACATATCACTTTTAAATTGTAACTAATTTCTATACATATTTTTCATCTAGTTCTTTCAAAAACTTCCCCTCAAATCGCGTAGCTCTGGTTAAACGTTATGTTAGTATGCTATCTACGCCGCGTTTCCAAAAACCAGATGTTCCTTAATATGAAACAATATAACAACACATATATATATACATTATACAATTACAAACATTTTTTAATAAACAAAATAAACAACCAAAGGAATTGTCGCATCCCAGTGAAGTCATAACAGAAGTAAACAAATGCA
Organism: Trichonephila clavipes; assembly: GCA_019973935.1. Classification (NCBI taxonomy): domain Eukaryota; kingdom Metazoa; phylum Arthropoda; class Arachnida; order Araneae; family Nephilidae; genus Trichonephila; species Trichonephila clavipes. Next base: position 677,319 of record BMAU01021280.1, on the reverse strand, counting down.
TTTTTACAGTTGTTTTCTCCAGATTTATACAAAAAATTTTACAAGACAAAAGCTTTTTCCTTTTCTAGACAAACACCCTTTGTAGTGTTCACTTTTGCTTGGCTTCTAAAATTTTAATTATCTGACCGTGACTTGGCTTTATTGCAATATAATACGAAACGATACACACACACACACACACACACAACCTGGTTCTTATAACTTGTAGTTGGCGTTCCCTACCAAGACCTCCAGTGACAAGGATTTCTTTGTCCACGTTCCTCTTCTCTCCTGGTCTTGCCGTTGTTGATCACCTCCTCGTCTGGCATTCTTGTTGCTTGATATTGTTCGCTCCTCGATGTATGGACTATCGTTCCTTTCTCTGCCTTTTCTGGATCGACTTGGTCCTCCTTGTTGTGTCTTTCTCTCTATGGTCGGTCGGGACTCTTCTCTTTTTCCAATTCGTGGTCTAAGGTTGTAGCCGCTTGTGGTGGGCGTCACTGTCTCTTCCCTTCGACTTTTCTTTCTAAATTTTGTCAGATTATGATTAGTTTTGTAATTAGACGACAAAGCCCTTTTATTCACTCCATGCTCTGATCCCTTCTGAACCTTTCTTTCTGGTCCTCCCGACCTAGATTCATGTGATCTCTTATAGGGTAATCGTTCCTTTTCCCCCTTTTAATCATTCTATCTTTTTCAGACCAAGAACTAGGTATTGATCTGATAAATGGTCTGCGCTTATTGGTCTCATTTGTGTGTTTCTCTCCCTGATTATTTCTAAAACTTAATCCTTTTTCCTCCAACTCACGCTTTACTTCTGACCCTTTCTTCTTACCATCTCGCGAGTCATTTGATCTCCGTTGTACTCTGTCAAAACCACTTGATTCATCGCGCAAACTACCGTTATCCGAACTACCTGTTCCTATCTCCGTCTCGTCACATTTCCTATGACGATATATCCGAACCTGATCTACATTAATCGTTAACCTTTTTCCCGCTTTCCATATCACTACGTTGTTATTCTTAACATCTAATACTCTATACGGACCTTCAAATTTTGGTTTAAACTCAGCTACTACTTTTCTTGTTGCTGAACTTAAAGGATGTGTTGTTACCAAAACCCAATCATTCACCTTAATTTGAACATCACGTCTACGTCTATTATAATATTTCTTCCAATTTTCATGTTTAGTTTCTGTGTTTCGTCTAGCCTCCTCAAACAATCTCTCAATATCTCCTACTGCAAATTCCGCTCCGTCTGATACCATCACTAATTTCTGAAAAGGCGTAATTAACTTTCTACCCAAGAATAATTCCGCAGGGGTTTTCCCCGTTGTTTCGTTTACAGCCGTACGAATAGCATAAGCAAACTCACGTAAGAATTGGTCCCATGTGTCATGTTGCTCATTGACATAATTTGCAATCATTTGCACCAGATCGCGATTTACGCGTTCTGTTCTATTTGCTTGAGGTCTATAAACAACAGTCTTCACATGCCTTATGCCTATAATCTTTCACTTAAATTCTCAAAAATATCGGAAATAAATTGGGGACCGTTGTCACTTATTAATTTTACTGGAGCTCCATAACGCGATATATAATTATCAAAAAAATTATCTGCTATAACTCGAGCAGAGGCTTTTTTAAGGGGTACGATTTCAGCCCACTTGCTGAAATGATCCGTAATTACTAATACATTTCGGTTACGTTTTACTCTAGACACGGGATATGGACCTAACAAATCTAACGTAGCTATTTCATTTGGATAATTTGATACAATTGGTATTAACCGACCAGCTGGTAACGCGTTTTTATAATTATTAATTTGGCACATATGGCATGTAGAGACATATTGATCAATAAATTTTCTCATATACGGGAAATAACAAACTTCCCTTATTTTATGATAAGTTTTAAAACGTCCAAAATCCCCTGCTAATGGCTTGTCGTGAAATTCACTCATTATTTCATTCCTTAAAGATTTTGGGGAATGTATACTCGCATTTCTCTTAATGACGCTGCATATTTCGCATAAAATAACAAGCCTTCAATTAAACGAAAATCTCATGACCAATTCTCACATATTGCCGCATTAACCGAGCTATCTTCTGGGTTTTCTAGATATCTATACATATGACCTAATTCTGGGTCTGTTTTTTTTTATTCTATTAACTGATCCCTTGACGAAAGTACCAAATCTCTGATTATTGCACAATTAACTTTCTTTCCTATTATACTTTCAACTGTATTATTATCTAAAACATTAGCCACAACATTTAACTTCGTTTCTGACAAATCAACGCGCAAATTCCCGTCATCTACCTTCATATCTTCAAACTGTGATTCTTGAATCGCCAACGATCTCCGATCAAAGTCCAAAATGACCTTTGATCCACCTATGAAGTCTATTCCGAGAATACATGGATATTTCTAAATCTGCTAATACATGGAACATCCAAGGCTTTTTAAAATCCCTTATTCGAATATTTAATTCTACAACTCCTATATTTCGACAGTTAGCTCCTTGCGCCGTGATCACCTGAGTACTCGATTTCTTTACTTGTTTATAAAAAAAATATTTTTGGTATGTCTCTTCCGATATAAATGACTTCTCCGTTCGAGTGTCCCATAACGCTTTCGTAAATGTTTCGTCTAATAAAATAGGAACATACGGAAGTTCTACCGGAGACATACATATTGCTGAAAGTTTAATCGGTGACTGATTTATCGACTGCGTCTGATCACCTTTAATATCATTCACTTTCAAAACATTTAAACGCCCCATCTGTTTTCTACTGCCTCGACTAAAATTTTCACTCGAACCCTTATTTCTTTGGTCCCCTGTACTAAAATCGTCATTTTGACCTCGATTTCTAAATTGATATCCCCTATCGTTAAATATGCGATCATCGTTTTGAAACCTATTCCTGCTCTCGAACCACTGATTTCCTTGACGGTTGTCCTGATTGCTACGCCTATAATCATTTCTACCATTATTTGGTCTATGTACCACTTCAGAATTTCTCCAATTTCCTCGATTATTACCATCATTAGACATCCTACGCTCATTTCGACCTCGTCCTTCCACGTTATTACTATTTCTCGAACCCAATGTTGCCTTGTACGAATATCTTTCCTCAAACTTAGCTAATACTTCTAATAATTGGATCGCGGTTTGTGGGTTACGAACCTCTACATAGTCTTGGACTTGCGGCTCAAGTCTAACGAAAATATGATCTACAAGGGCTTTCTCAGACATCCCCAGTTCTAACTTCTTATGTGTTTTAAGCAAATCGTAAACAAAATCTGTCGGCTCCTGATTCTGTCTTTGCTGAGACGCGTAAAACCGGGTCTCCAACTCCTTTTTATTTTGGATGGCAAGGAATGCTTTCGACAATGCTGCTTTCAGCTGTGCGAAGTCCGTGGCGGTATTTTGCACTAACGTCGATCCGAATATTTGGTACCAATCCAGGGCTTTGCCCATGAGATGACCTTTTAAATACGCACACGATAAGTCACTGGGTATTTCAAGTAATTTAATTTGGTTATCTATACCCTCTAAAAATTCGGTGACGTTCTCCGACCCAGAAAAATATACTTCTGGCCAAAAATTAAATCCTCTCGCGTTTTTCATCTCGGGGTCATATAGATTAAACCTAGTTGGGCGCCATTGTGATGTACCTCCCCTTGGAAGTACATCCCTCGAAGTATCAGCGTGAGCTAGAGGTGTAGGGTTATCGTAAGAACTAGAATCAAACATTATCTTAATATGACTTTATTAAGATATTCAACTTAAACTTTGAACAAATATAATATTAATAATTAATGAGAGAATCTACGATGAGACACAATATAATACATACCTATATCAATAATTGAACCACCTAATCTTCAAATATAGTTATAGTAAGTAATCAATCCTATACCTCATATTATTCTGTAATAAACTTGTCTTTATCTAGAGTGGTAAGCAGCCGTACATTTAAATTCTAATCAATCGCCAATATGTTTATCCACGACACGTAGAACTTGAATCTTTGAACGGCGAACTTCAATTATCATCCAATACCACAACGCACTTTAATTGTCGAACATTCCTTTATACTACCATTACATTGCCATCATTGCCATCACGCTTACTCTAAGATCCTATATTTATCCTATATTATTTGCATCTCTTCACTTCTCGTTTCCTGGATTTGGTTGGAAAAGAGTTGCCATTAATTCTGGCCCAAAGAACCCAAAAGACTTGTTAAAGAAAAGACGCGTAAGTCGTCACAAGGCTAGCCCCTTAGCTTGGCCAAGATGAATAAAATCATTAAGTTCAGACCATGGTCATTAATTATTTTGTAAATAATGTAAATTATTTCTCTCTTTTCTAATTCCTTAGTTTTATTTTAATATTGGAATTTATGTTTACATCTCTTCATGTGCTTTTAATTTATTTGTATTATATATGCTGTGGAATAGATTTGTTATTTTATATGTGATTATTATGTGAGCAGTTTGCCTGTAAATAGTTGCCTCTTACTCAAGGATTGTACTGCCCGGGACGTGCAGTCTTTGAGGAGGGGGCAGTGGTACGAATTTTGTGTAAATAGTGTAAATAATTTGTATTTGAGTGTTTAATGCATTTATATTACTTTATGTTATATGTAATGTTTATAAGCAATGCCGCCCCTTACGTTATAATGGCGATTCAATGAGAACTTAGCGAAATCTTGGCGGTAGAGCCATGTTGGCATCATTTTTGGTGGCCAATTTGCGACCATTTTGGCGTCATTAGCTACCATGTTGGCGAGTTCGGAACCCTCTGGAATCTTCTAGAAAGTAGTAGATCTCTCCACTAGTGTCACGTTCAATGACACGAGTGGTTATATTTCTAGAAGTTTCTGTCGCGCATATAAAAAGGATGCTCACTGGTACGGCGAGGATTCTTGATTAAGCCAGCGAGTAGTGAGGATTGTTTTGACTAGCGAGATTAGAGCTCGGGTGTGCTTGTGAATAATCTTTACGTACGTGTATTTTTAAACACTGGTGATTGTGTTTGATAGCTGTTGAAGGTGTGAAGACCTTCGGATATTTACCCTGTGAATATTGCTGCTGAATCCTGTATTTAAAGGATTGGATTTTCCATAATAAATTCATATCGCTCTTAAAGAACTGTTTATTTTCTTTGTGATTGTTTTGCATAAAATCCACGAACCCGGATCTACGTATCAATATTATAAATGCGAAAGTTTCTGAGGTTGTTTGGCCGTCTTTCACGCAAAAACAACTGAATGGATTTTAATGAAGCTTAACAGTAATATAGTTTATACATCAGAATAACACATAGGCTATAATTTATAGCATAGGCTATAATTCATAAAGATATTCTGTGAAGTGTCTAAAACATAACGATATTTGTCAAGTATGTAGGAAAAAATTCTGCTATCTGCAAGCAATTCTGGTGTGCGTTCAAAAAAGTCCACGGCAACATATATCTATCTTTTGTTTGTGAAGAATCCCTTTTTGTTTTGGCTACCCAAGGCGCTCGCTTCAGATTAATTCCTGTGATCAGCATAATCCCTAATTTTTTTATATTTCAGAATAAAACTAAGTTTTGAAGGGAGAGGCTGTTATAAATCTCTTTATTTCAATGCATTTTTTTATGCTTTTATTATGCACATTTGGTAATAAGAAATAGATCTTTTTTCAAAATAAATGCTTTTATCGGTTCTGGTACTTAAAGTAAATAAACTTTTTCTTTCACACAACATCATTTGAACAAATTTTCAAAATTTTTTTGTGGTTAGTAGATAATTATAACGCTATAATTTTAATTGAATAGGCCAGATATTGCATTTTTAAGTATAAAAATAATTATAACTATTGTGCTGTATTTTTTGGAGTGAGTGAGTTCTAGGATGAGTGAGTGAATATTAACGTCGCACTGCTCAGCTACACGAGGGCTTTTGGCAACGGACCACGTAATTTTGAACCATGGTCAAGTGACGTTGACGACACCTGAGCTAGAACCCCTCTCCTAGCTACCACACCACACCAACTTAGAAGGAATATTCTACCAATACTTAGCAGGATTATTCTTTGAAATCCACTCTTCCAAGATATATGGCAGCGTGGGTTTTATGATGAGTATTTTAGCGGGGAAGCCGAACAGTTTTGTAGCAGATATTGCGTTTTCAGTGGATTGCAAAGATTATCATTTTTGTCCCGAAAAAATTGTTTATGTCAAAATTTAAGTGTCGTATGTTTTTGTATGTTAATGAAGACCTTAGAAAACGATTTGACTATTTATTTTAAGTGAACGGTGTATATAGTTAATTTTACAGTGGAATATCTTTAATTTATTAGCTCTAACGGATTAAATTTCCCAAAGTGGAGTATTTTGTTTATGTATATCCCTTAATTTTCATTGTAGTGATCCAAAAAAAATATTGTAGGAAAAAAACTGCAGTAAATCATAATGTGGTAGATAAAGTATTAACGTGCATCGCGCCCCTACACGGCGGGTCTTACAAAGCTCTAATAAAGCTCGAGTTATGAAAGTAGCTAGACATTTGCCATCTTGACTCTATCGTTAACATTTTGCTATGTTTTTAATTGAATCGCCATTATAATTTAAGAAACGGCATTGCTTGCGAATATTACAATTTTAACATAAAATAAATATTACAGAAAGTAATTTTAATGTATATCACTTTGAGATATAAATTATTTACCCTATTTAAAGCGTTCATTACGCAAAACTTTCAACAATGTGTTACTTTTGCTGAGCAGAGATGAGCTTAGGGAGGTATTTTCAAAAATCGACCCTCAAGAGTGTTACGGGGAGTTAGAAATAAAAAAAATCCTTTTTATCAGCTATTAGATCTACATACTTAAAATTTAACAAATGTGTTTTTTTCTTTTGTTTAGCTGAGATATGCAAAAAGCTTTTTTTTTGTTTAATTTTCAATTCACGTAAAAGTAACTCATTAAAAACTTCTTTATCCTTCAATCTGTGTTGTTTAATTTTTCAGTTCACTCGTGCGAAGAACGAGTATACCAGCTAGTAAAACATATTTTTATAAGATTGAGACTTAATTTTAAAAAGGCTCTGGAAGTTATTCAAGCTTAAAATCATTGTTGTTTGCTTATTAGGGCTGTTAATTCTATGTTATTTTGATACCACTATATATTCGAATTAATTATCTATTTAATAATCGTCTTTCGAAGTTTAAAATTCAACCTGAAATTTTGCAATTTATTTATCTAAAGGATGTTTTTGCATTGAGTTAAATATTTGTATTCTTAAAAATATTTGTATTTTTTTTTTGGTTTTAAATATTTTCTTAAAATTTCTTCAGATTAAACTGCAGATAATTTATTAACTCAATTTTTAAATTTTTTGAAATATGCATTTTGTTGAACTTTATTAGTAGCATACAGAATGTTTTACAATAATTTAAGAATATTATATATTTTTTACGTAATTTTTCTATTTAATTATACACATAATACACATAATAAATATAATTAATTATACACATAATAATACACATAATAAATATAATTAATTATACACATAATTAATTATTAGACTGCATTAAATATTCCTTCAAATTGTCCATGTAAAACAGAGGTCCCCAAACTTTTTTGTCTCATAGACCCCTTGCCATGTTTTTTCGGTATAGGGTAGACCACTGCTTAATTAATATTGAATTTTTGCAAATTTATCAACTTAAATGTCTTTTTGATATAGCTAGTACTACTACTACTTTAAAAGAATTAAATTTATAACTAATGAAGTATAGAGTTAAAAGTTTAAAAAGCATACGTTAATTAACTAAATTAAAAGTTAATTAATATATACAATAACTGTTAAATAAAATAACCAAACAACACAAAATTGATTTTAAAGGGAGGGATGAATCTGGCGCTACAATAACAAATTTCAACATTTAGTATCAATCGTGTCAGATTTAACCTCAAATCTCCTCTGTTAGTAGCGTCCAGTTTCTTTTTTTGTTTTGGAGATTGGCAACTGCGCTGAAACTCCTTCTTAGTAAGAAAAAAAATTAAAAACTTCCTAAAGATATTTCATAATTCGGGACAAATAACAGGTTTGCCTTTTTAAATCCAAAATTGCTGGCATCCGTTTCTAAACTTTAAAATCTTCATTGGTGCACATCATGATCAGTTCCTGTTGTCATACGACATTTTCATTTTCAATATGACCATATAAATTCATCACCTACTGTAGTATTACCATAGTCAAAGCATTCTCAAGCCTGGTTTCAAAATCTCAAGAAAAGGTAGTTAAATGTTGATGTAGGTTAAATCGTGCTGACAGAATGGCTGGGTTAACTTGAGAAAAAATTTCAGACCTCCAGTATTACAGCTCTTTAGCTTAACTCTGGAAAGAAACGCTGAAATGGTTCCCGTTTTAAAAAAAATTTATGCTGTCACCTTGTACGGTAAATTAACCTCATTAAATTTAATAAATAAATATGTTTAATAAGCAAAATTTGGCTCCCCCACCCCACACTTGATTAAATTTTCTTTTAAAATTAAAGTCACGATCTAGTTTAATGAGAGCCACTATCACATAGACCCCCACTTACACCTCATTGACCGCCAAATTATTTTTTCTGACGTGGACCCCTTGCAGGTCGTCATAGACCACTTTGGGAATCACTGGTGTAAAAGATCTTAATTATAAAGGCATCCTGCAAATTTTTCTTAAAATGGCAATAACATGGAGAGAAAAAATATTGTTCAAGTTTTTAAAATTCAGTCTTACAAAATAGGGGACTTTTTATCTCTTAGAATAATAGACTAGAAAAATTATATATATATTTCACATGTTACATTCAATAAAAAGAAAATAAAAGTGTCTATTTTTCTTAAAATTAACTTATTTTTTTCTTTGAAAATTCTTTTAACAGTTTGAAGCAATACAAATGAAATATTTAGCAACTATAGATTAGTTCATTTATTACTAAAAAATTATCACAAAATATTATGATTACAAAACATCATCATAATAAATATAACTACGTTGTATTTCAAGTTCGAGCTATGGGTGTTAGGATCTTTTATGTTTTGTAAATAATTAATGAATGTACTCAAAAGCTCATTAATGTTTTGCATTTGAAATGATCTACATCCTCCTTTATAAGCGACTAAAGAAGTTAATTTTTATACGAGAGGCAAATAATATTTTTTCATTTAAATAACAGTGTCATTCGAAAATGTTTTAAGAAGATTACGGTACATTCAAGCTACGAAAGCACACATACTTAAAAATGTTAATCAGCATGAAAATATTCTACGAAACTGATGGCATTTATATTTACGTATGCAAAAATAAAAATAAATAAATAAAATAGAAAAAGCACAATTGCAGCAAAATGATTTTTTCTTTTCACTTTATCTTATGCAATGATTTAAATTCCCGGGCATTAAAAATCTAAAAAAGAATTTGAAATCGATAATATTGTTACCTTTTTTTGTTGTCCGACTATGTCTTGTTTGCATAAGCACAGAAAGGTAAAAGAATTAGTTCGGAAGTCAAATTGATACAAGATTCCCTCAGTTTTCTTTGAAAAAGGGTCTTTCTCTCAGGGTCATTCTGCCCCTTTCTTTTCATTTATAAAACTTGACCGTTTGACTTTCATCACTTTCGTTAAGACTAATCTCTGCCAAAAAACCTCTCTCTTTCAATAGTACCCGAATTCACGCATACAAAGCATCAACAGTTGAAGGAAATTAGTTGAAAGAGAAGAAACCGGATGCCGAAATTCTTTATCGCCCCCTTCCCTCATGGGACCAGTGTTGGGAAACACGTCTTTAAATACTAATGAATACTCGTTAAAAAAAAAAAAAAAAAAAAAATCTAGGACTCCGTTGAAAATGTGAATCTTTTACATAAACAGTTTTAATTTTTTTATTCGAATTTTTATTTTGACTCGTTTATTTTTTACATAAACTAGCTAATTTTACAGCCAATTTGCCACCTCCTAAAGTTGCCGCCCCGGGCAAGGGCCCGGCTTGTCCACCCCTATCACCGGTCCTGCCCCCACTTACACCTCATTGACCCCCAAATTATTTTTTTGTTGACATGGACCCCTTGCAGGTCGTCATAGACCCCTGGGTCTATATAGACCACTTTGGGAATCACTGCACTAGACCATCCACCCATTCATCTGACCTCTTACCTACGGATTTTCAAACTTCTGCATTACTTCCAACAGGAGAAATGTTTCAGAAATCCAAGGGATGCTGAAATGGCATTCAATGAGTTGGTCGCCTCCAGAACTGCTAAATTTTATGATACCGGCATAAAAAAAAACTTGTTTCCCGTTGACAAAAGTTTGTTGAAGCTAATGGTTTTTATTTTGACTAATAAAGTTTGTTCTATAAAAAGCTATATTTATTTAAAGTTGACCGTAAAAATCGTACATTTCATATGTTATAATCCAATTAAAAGATTTACTTTACATGTAAAACCTAGTTCCAACGACACATTATACTTTTGTCTTACCTATATTTTGATTCAGCTTATGAGATGTTGCTATAAACAGAAAAAAATGTATTTTTATGTGGATGAAAATTGGTTTAAATTGTACTTTCATACCGATTTTCTTTAAATGTGTGCGATCTGTTCTCTCTGAACACACTAAATTTCTCAAATATATTTTTTGAACGTATTCTAAAATAAAGCTAAATTATTGTACAACCTTTATTACAAACAATTTTACTATTTTTGAAACAATTTTCTTAGAATATCTTAAAATATATGTATGTTACTTTAAAAAAAATATTAAATGCATTTTATACTGTTAAGCAGGGTTTTTTAAATGACTAAGGCATAACTCAATTTGTCGTGACGGAAGAAACTTCAATAACTAAAATATATATAGTAAAAAAAATTAAGTTAAAAAATTATGATGGGAAGAAAAATTAGTTTTGTGTGTGTGTGTTTTCGGCTTACTTAAATTATTCTCCAACCAGAAACATAGCTATTTTAGTTTACGTTTAAGCTCACCACAGTGGTTTTTACATTTATTTTTAAGTCTGTATTTCTCGATTAATTAGGGGGATAAAAGAGTAAAATAGATTAAAAAAGGAATCCTTAATGTATGTTATTAGAGCAGTAGAGAGTAGTGCGGAGATTTCGCAATATTTACTCCTGTAGCACGAAAAGGGGTGGGGGTGAGGTATAAGATTTTCATCCGTCATTTTTGATGTACTACCCGTTGAACATAAAAAGGCAAGCACTTCTACCTTTCCTCCTACGTTTGAAATCGACTTGTCCTCTGCCACAGAGCTCCGCGAGAAAGAACCGTTAGTGGTTGGCTCAATCTGTCCTATCACGACTTACTTGTCCGGTCTTTCTCTGATCGTCGCCATTTCTACACATCATCCTCCGCTGATCACTAGTCACTGTTCCACAACAATTTCTAAGCTTTGTTGTTTAACATAATTGTTGACGAAGTCGGGAATATACACTCGAAAAGCCATCCTTGTTAAAATTGCATACTTTGGACGTCTTTGACATATAACAGTATATATTTTCTTTAAAATTGCTATTTTTTTCTTAAACAACCAAAAAGTCGGAAAGATTATCAACTCGTTAATTCTGCGAGATTCACAAGATATTAATATACAAAAGTGTAGTGTGTCATTGACCTAGGAATAATTTAAGAAGCACTTCTTGTGATAAAGTAAGTTTATCTTTTCTATTAAGCTCATTTGTGATTATCATTGTTTCATTTCCGACTCGATGGGCCGCGGTGTTATTTTCTGACGCGGTCTCTGATGTTGCGTTGGTGTGGGAAGTAAGCAGTGCTTAGTGAAGTGTCGCGGCGTGATATTCAAGGAGAGAGGGAAGGGGGATTAAAGACGCGGTATCACTATTTATTTACTTTTCGTTTTTTGATAGGGTGCGATTGATTTTTGTTAAAAAATTCACCTATACAGAAATGCCTTTCTAACCCTAAATTTACCTGTTGATAATACATTTCCGGGTTCCTATTTAGTGAAATTGTTCATTTAATGTGCATGTGCGTTAATGATAGTGTCGTTCGTGTACTTAAATAACTGCTGCTGTTCACTGTGATACATCTTTTGTGCTTTGCCTTCGTTTAAGAAGGGATATTGGTGTTAAGATTTTTATTTTTGACTGAGATCATTTTGACACATTAAAAATTTGTGAAATATGTTGATAAATTATCATGAATGATTCATCAACAATATCATTACATATCTAATTAAGACTTTTTGAAAAAATTGCGTTTACTGTAATTTTTATCTTTCACGAGGGGTCTTCAACCCGTAGACCGTGGGCCACGAATGACCCGCTGAAGGCATTTTAATCGCCCCACACTTGTTTGAGGTAATTAAAAAAAATTGCCCTGTCTGCTTATTGTCGTAAAAAATGTCATTTTTTCTCTAATTCTTGATATTTAAAACAATTTACTGATATGTTTGATATCTATTTAAGATAAAATTTTCTAAAAATGCCAAATTTTTCAAAAAATTCACTGTTGATTAAATAATTTTAAATGTAATAAATCTGACTTTGCATAAAATCTGAGAAGTTTTCATACACACAAATCTGTAAACACCATCTCCTCCCTCAGAATCAATTGTAGTCTTGTATAAAACAAACCTCCCCTTTTTTTTATATATAAATTTCCTTACAACTTTTTTTTACAGTCGTGTGGCCTGCGGATCATTGTGAATTTATTGACCGTGTCTGCGAATCATTATAAAGTTATTAATTTTTCCTTCGAGCATGAAAGGTGGAAGACCCCTATCTTAAACTAAATGAGACATATTATACATTTCTCTAACATTTTATTTTATTCTGTCAAAATTCGGTTAATTACGAATTAGAGTAAAATATTTTCAGTAAGAAGTTTTTTCAAAGAATAATTCGAGTTACAAATTTTGAATTTAAATAAGAGTATGTAAAGCATTGAAGGAAATTTTTCAACCATTATTTAATTAAAATTTTTTTTTTGTTTAAGGAGTTGGATCAGTTCTTGCATAATAACAAAAACTATTGGATATAATAAGAGAAAAAAATGTGTGCATTGGAACTGTATAGCATAAATATATTAATTCGATATATATATATAAATTATAGATTTTCAAATAAATGTAATAAGCATATTTAGGAAAACGTTATCATAAAAAGTTAGTTACCGTGCAGCTGTATTGTGAAAATGATAAAGCAAAAAGACTGCATTAGATAGATGACCTTATAACTTAAATTTTTTTAATGCTAATCTTTTAAGAGTATCTTGTGTGTTTTGATAGACACCAAAGATTATATTAAATTGTTTAAAATAAAGTAGTCTAAAAAAATAGTTTCTATCATTAAAATTATATATTCTTAAAAATATCTGTTTTTGTTTATTTTCAATATATTTATTATTTAAAGTTATGAATTTTCTTATAAAATTGTCAAAATTCACTAATATATTTACTTTGGGTGTGTATAGTTTGAATAAAAAAAATTATTATTTAGATTTCCTCTTATAAAGTACAATGTTTTGATGGAAATAATTTTTTAAGATGGAATGAAATAACTAGAAGTTAGAGACTCCTCAAATCAAAACTATTGACATTCTATTAAAAACATGAGGTTTTTGATTCTGAAAGGAGCATTATTTAATCTGAAATTCAACTGTGTATTGTTAATGATTTTTAAAATCTGGGATAAGTATATATTTAAGCCAAATTGCTTAAGTTATTTGTGGATGTGGGGAAAAAAGATGGGACTGGATATCTTGAAACAATTTTTACTAGATTGAGATACAATTTTTTTTTATGAAACTTGAGAACGAGTTTATTTTGTTTTTGAAATGTGTAAAAAAAATGGCTTTAACAAATTGTTAAGGATTGATTGATAAGTAAAAAAAATACACAAGGGTTGAAATTTCAAAGGGAAGGCAGTGAAAAAATGTGTCCACTCATGTATACGAGTGTTAAATCATGGGTATTTCTTGGTTATTGGGAACATGAAGCCAAATATGGTAACACATAGATAGCAGACCAAATTCTGTTCCACCTTTGTATTTATAGTGAAAGTATCTTTTATTGGATATCACCTATGTTTATGTTAGTTATAACCTGGAAAATCAGTCACTAGCCCATGGTCTCTATAACCGATAAGCACCAAATCATGTATAGTAATATTTTTTTGGTGTAACTTTCTAATGTTAATAAGTAAAAGGAAGCAAAGATTTAATCAACACATACCAAAATATATATAAACTAAAAATATTGAAATTATTCAATGATCCTTTGAATAATGGGGATCACATTTATTCCTTGGACTGAAAATTGCAAACTTATACAGTTATAATTTTAAAGTTTTTTTTCTTTACTTTTACTCTGAAACAAAAATTTCAAATAACTTGTTGGATAAATCATACAATTTTATATTTTTGTTTGTGAATTTTTTGTTCTATATTTATGGTATATACAAATTTCTCAAATTTTGTAAACCACTTAAATTTGCATTTCTTTCCTAATTATGTAAAAGTACTTTAAAATTTACTGAAGATGTAAAAGTAACTTTTTGGTATTGTAGGAAATTTATTTATTTTAATGATTAGACTATGGTTATTTATTTAGTGATTAAAGAGCTTCACAGTTAGTTTGATAAAAAGGCTGCACAGGGTGATAAAGGTCAGTTTAACAAGAAAAGGGGACACCATGAGTAAACGACTGACATCACTCTTACTTTGATACTGAAGTGGCTGCTGTGTCCAACTGGCTTTGGCTAAAATCTTTAAGAGATGATCACAGAACATTGTGATCTTCATTGATTCTCAGTCTACTATTAAAGCAATGTCTTCAGTCCTACTTTCAGTCAATATACCTGCTTTAGTTGATAACTTTTGATTAATTCTTTGATGGATAATGGTCACAATGTCACCCTGCAGTGGATTCCATGTCATTGTAGAATCATGGGTAATGAGTTTGCTGACACACCGATCAAGGGTGGTTCTGACTTTCCCAAATCTCATCTAAGTGCCAAAAGAATCATCCATGCTAGAACTAAGGCTGATTTTGAAGAGAAGTCTTGGAACACACTGCAAGGGGGACTAATTGAAGTTCCTCAATAGAAAGTCCCATTCCATGTGACCTTCTTAGACATGTTGATGCTACTAACTTAAGAATTGCAGCTGTGGAAATGACTACCTAATGAAAAACCTGTAGAGATTTGGCTTAGCAGATTCCTTAGTATGACCTTTATGCAATGCTTCAGACATGTGCATAGACCATTTGGTCTCTTGTTCCATACTCATCAGAAGCTGTTACTGTTAAAAATAATCATAGATTTTATATTTCTGAATCGCATTAGGCTGCCTGTGTCATTGACCAATGGGGAGGGGCGGGGGGAAGGTCATGCTGAAGTCTGGCATTGGATAAAAAAGATTTATATGTTGCAAGTTTTTTATCCTAAAGTAGAAATTTGTAATAACAGTGACATAATTTCCTTTTACTATTTCTTCATTTGAATGAACTATGTTATATCTAGAAAGGTAACTTAAAATTGTTTAAATCAGCTCAAAACATTTTGTTCATTTTTGTTTTTTACATAAAAAGACTGGAAGTAGTTTAAAGAATTTTATTATTGGTTCTTATTGCAATATACTTGTTTATTGCAAAAGTGTTACTGAGGCTCCCTTGTTAATTATTTAAAGGACCTGATCGAATCTTATACATTTTTTTTGTTACTACTTTGACAAAGCTTAATTATGAATGGAAGCAAAAAAATGACAAATATGAAAGAATTTTTCAAGCACAGTTTAACTTGTTAAGTTTAATCAAACCTGTGTGCACAGTTTATACAAATATTACTGGAGTAATTTAAAAATGTATTACTTTATCAATGAATTTTTAAAAAAAAAAAAATTCTGATGAAATTCAGGATGATCTAGAAGTTCAAATTCTAATCAATAAACTGTAATGGTTGTTTGCCTTTCTTAAAATAATTTAAGAATAACAATTGTTAGATTTCAGTTCAAAACCATATGAGTGGCTGCAGTAGCCTAGTGGTCAAGGTATCGGATTGTGGCTGGTCTTGTCACAAGTTCAAGCTCAGTACCACTAAAGACCCGCCGTGTAAGGGAGCGATGCATGTTCAATCTGTCGAGAGCTCAAACGTCCTCCCATTGGTGTGGTGTTTTAGTTAGGAGAGGGAGGTACCAGCTCAGGTATTGTCCTCATCACTTGACCATGGTTCAAAATTATGAGGTCCATCGCCAAAAGCCTTTGTGTAGCTGAACAGTGCAATGTTAATATTCACTTATTCAAAACCATATAAATACTTGAAAATAATTTGATTTTATAAATGCACTTTTTAAATCAATATTGCAATATTGTACCTGATTTATTTATTTTTTAAAAATGCTATTGAATAAGCTTTCAAAATTACTTAGTTACTTGATCATTGTGTCCATTTATTTGATGTGATATTAGATTGAACATATTTTGTAATTTTTTAGGAATTTCAAATAATTGGGTTAATTTATAAAATATTTAATTATATAAATTCTGTCACTGTGGTAAGGTGATGATAATAGTATTCTGAAGCAAAATTGGGTTTATGATAGTAAATGCATAGGTATTATTTAAACTTAGATGTCAGGAAAAAATTTTGAAACTAATTTATGAGCTCTGGACAGATCCAATGTGCATTGCTCCCCTATACGTCAGGTCTTCAGCGGTACTGTTCCAGTCATGACATGCCAGCCATGAGTCCGTTACCTTGACCATTAGGCTACCGCGGCTAATAATCACTTTGATAAGAGAGAGAGCATAGAATAATGCAATATAATTTTTTTTTTGTGTAAAACTTAACACTGGGCTTTCCTTTTTGACCTTCATTTGAATTGAGTTTAAAAGTTCTACTTTTTTTTTTTGCCAGTTTATTAATCTGAATTTAAAAATTTTAGTTATTTTTATGATATTCTGAAGATTATATAAATAATATCTGTTTTGATAAAAATAATGAAATGTAGTTTTTTCTTTTTTTACAAAAACATGCAAGGTATACCTTCTATTATGTTCATTAATGTATTAAATAGCTATTTTTTGCCAAGTCCAAAAGAAGTGCCATTGACCAAGTATTTATCTTTTGTGCTACATGAATTGAATTGCAAATAGTTCACGACACCATGCCACTTGTTGAATGTTTTCTTTACAAAGTCCAATGGTTGTTTCTTATCAAGAATCATATCTCTCGACAGGTTTAACATGCATTGCTCCCCTACACGGCGAGTCTTCAGTGGGACTGGGCTCAAACTCATGACACGCCAGCCACAAGTTCGTTACCTTGACACTAGACTATCCCAGTCACACCATTTTCTTTGAAAAAAAAATGTTTTTTTAAACCTAAATCACATAACTACTTATATTCTTAATAAATATTTTGCGATTGTAGTTTCAGACACAATTTGTATTTGAAGACATACGAGCTGAATGAAATGTTTTATTCGAACTTTAACTCTAGATCCACATTACAAAAAAGTCTTTTAATTGAAATGTATCAAATTATTTTAAAAAATACATATTGCCTATTATTTAGAAGTGCAAATGAAAGTTTTGTTATTTTTTCAAGTATTTGGATGGAACAGTTTTGTAAAATTCTATATCAGTTTTAAGAGGGAAGACTGAAATCCATACATAATCAATAGATTTTTTGTGTAAACTTAATCTAGTCCAAATTGAAGCAGCAGCAGCAGCAGCAGTTTTTTTTTTTTTTTTTTGTGAATTGGAGGTAGAGGAAATTAAAAAGAGTAATTAAGTATATATATATAAAATTCTGTAAGAATATATGGCTTTTAAGTTCTGTATATTAGTAATACAAAAATAAAAACTGAGTATAAATTTATTCGACATAATATATTTTTTAACATGGTTTTATAAGTTTCACTTCTTTGAATCTTTGAACTCGATTTTTATCCGCTTTAAAAGGCCAGATTAATTCAAAATTTTGCACACTTGTCAGGGACCGATGGCAATACAATAATTTCATAATTTTGTTCCATTAACCTGATTATTATCCTCAGGAATAACGATTTTCAAGATCTGTGGGGATATCGGAAAGATAGGTTTATAGAGAAGGACATGCTTCTGTTGCTGAATTGAAACCTAGCATAATGAGACATGTGAGGTGTGTTACAACAGAGACTTTAAATGCGACGGTGGACATTGCTGTTTTACGTTTTCAGCATGTAGTTGCATCTGGTGGTTCGCATATTGAGCACATCATGTGATAATTTCATTGGATAAATAATAGTTTGTTTTCCTAAGCGCGTCTTTATGGATTGTTTAATTTGCGATCTTCATTTACGTTAATGTTTGATTACATGACACTGTAAAAATTTAATTACTGAAGTGAATTGTATGGAATTTTGATAAAATGTAAGTGATGTTTTATATTGTTTAATACCTCTTAGAATGCCATTATACTCTGTCTATCGGTTTTGGAAGTTCTATATGCCACCGGTGAGCATTGATATACGGTGTAGCGCCATATATCAGGTAAAAATGGCCTTTTTTGCATATTTGATTTGCGCATGTTCTGAAGCGTGTAGATACCGAATTTCACTGGAATATCCCCAGTCGTTTTCTCTCCAGTACCCCTTGAACACTTGCAGTTTAATTATAGCCACCCTGTATATACACTCATGGACCAAAAAATTAGCGCACCAAGTAGGAGTCGTCAACATGAAACGAAATTTTACATACGTAATGACTACTTTGATATAAGTGAATGTTTAGAAAATCAAGGAAAAAGGATAATTTATTTCAGAGAAAAAGGCAAAAGAACGGAGGATTTAAACCCTGTTGAACCCCTTCTAGCGCGAATGCACGACACGATACGATACGATCGGGCATTGAGACCTCCAAGTTATGTATGATGTCTTGAGATAATTCGTTCCTTATTTGCTGTAACCTTGCCTTTAGTTCGTACAAACTGTGGGATGCCCAAATCGCCGTCCCAAATGATCCCAGATATGCTTGATTGGAGACAAATCTGGGGATCGGGCAGGCCAAGGAAAGGGCAGTAGCAGTGCGGAGACAGTCTTGTGACACCTTTGCCGTGTGAGACCGAGTATTGTCTTGTTGAAAAATGGCTCCTGGGAGCCGTTGCATGAGTGGCAACACATGTGCTTGCAAGATGTCATGGACATACCGCTGGGTTGTCATAGTGCCACGGATCAATACTAGGAGTGACCGTATATTCTAGGCAATGGCACCAGGTGGGGGAGCGGTGCGTCGCTGTTAAGCAAAGGCAGGATTGAGGCGTTCACCACGCGGTCTCCACACACGAACAATATACACATATATATGTATATATTATATATATATATTATATATATATATATATATATATAATATATATATATATATATATATATATATATATATATATATATATATATATATATATATATTATAGTATAATAAAATAAAAGTGAAGAAGTTCTAGAACCTACAGTGCTTAAGAAGGAAGAAATTGGAATTCACCAGACACAGCAAATGTATATACAAAAAGTCTTTGGACTAAACTGGAGACCTATTATGATTTCTAAAGCTGTCGCTGAATTAGGCCAGCGATTTAGGGTTAGCAATGCTTTATGGATTCAGCCTTCCCCCGTACAGCAGAAATTTTCGACATAATAGGGGGAAAAATGGAGCCAAGTTGAAAGGTTAAACCTATTTTTTCTACCACGTGGATGTTGAACCTAACAATATATTAAAATAAAATTAAGAAAAGAGAACAAAAATGAATCTCACAAGGAGAGGAATAATAAAAAAACTTTTATTGAAAAAATAGGATAAAAACTTACATGTAAAATAAAAATTTTTTGGAAATCTAAAAAATTCAATCTTCTCCGTTAAGATCCCTCGCGAAATGACTTAAAAGATTGGAACGTCAACATTAGAAGGAAAAAATCGTTGCGCTACCTGTATAGTTATTTTGCAGGTAAACTAACTACTAAGATATTTTAAAATAAACAAAGCATGAGAAGTTTTAAATAAAATAATGAACAAAGTTAAGAATAGATAATATCAAATAAATAGAAATATATTTAAAAGTAAATTTACTTGGATAATTATATACTAGATAGTTATATTGCAATTAAAATAAGCGCTAAAAATATTAAAAAAATTTTTTTTAAAAAAATAAACTAAATAGAAGAAATTTTAAATAAAATATTGAACTATTGAAAATAGATTTAACTTGAAATAGAAATATATTTATAAATAAATTTACTTGGATAATTGTATTCTAAACAATTATTGCAAAATTTCACAAAATTACAATGTTTTAAAATGTTATCAGTAACTAAATCATTGTTTCTTTTAATAAAATTTAAGATAATATTTCTAAATATTGATAGGTGTAGGTTACTACCCCATAAAGGCATTTTTAAAATCTTATAATTAAATGAGTTTTTATCAAAAATATTACTTAATAGCAAATTATTTTTAACGTTGAATTGATGGTCCAAAAAGTTAGCTGACTCATTATTATAATTAGTTTTTAATAATTTTAAATAGTGGGGATATATATAGTGTGTGTGTAATTAAAGCTAGGAACAAAGTCTTCTATATTACTAAATATAATTAAGTCATCTATGTATCTAAAAAAGTAACAAGATTCATAAAAACTAATACTTTGTATATATATATATATTATATGATATCTACACATAATTCGAATCTCCTTTATTTATAACATCTAATTTATAAATCCTAATACCCTATTTGGAAACGCATCTCAATTGATCTTTTTCTAAAGCATTAGAAACCTGTTGGTTTATTACTGATTCTTTTGACTTTATGAAAAATTTCTTGGCGTTTCTCTAAGAAATATAAGATCATTAATTGATTTCATGCGCTATGTTATTTTCTAAACCAGTGATTCCCAAAGTGGTCTATGACGACCTGCAAGGGGTCCACGTCAGCGAAAAAATAATTTAGGGGTTCATGAGGTGTAAATGGGGTCTATAATGGTGACTCTCATAAAATCAAATAATGACTTTAGTTTTAAAAGAAAATTTGGTCACGTGGAAAACATCTATTTGATGTGGATTTGATCTATTTAATAGATTTATTTACTAATTTTAATAAGGTTAATTTGTAGTTACAAGGTGGCAGCATAAATTTTATTATAAACAAAGACCATGTCCACAATTTTGGCTTTAAAAAGACATACCTTCATTTATCACGAATTATGGAACATCGAGAGAAAATTTTTAATTACTTTTTCAGCGTGGTTGCCAATCTCCCTAACAAAAAAGAAAGGGGGGAGGGGTAATAAGTTCTGGGCACTACAACCGAGAAGATTTAGGGTTAAACCTGACACAATTGATTCCAAATGTTGAAAAATTGTTATTTGACGCACCAAATTTATTCCTCTCTTTAAAAGCATTTGTTCGTTGCTCATTTATTATATGTATTAATTAAATTTTAATTTAATTAACATGTTTTTCTTAAATTTTAAACTCCATACTTCACTTCAGTTTGGAATTTAAATCGTTTAAAGTAAGTAGATCTATATCAGCTGTCAAAAATACATTTAAATAAATTAATTTAATAAAAATACATTTTAATAAATTTTTGCAAATTGGTAAATTTGCAAAAATTCAATATTAGGTAAGCAGGGGTCTACCCCAAACCGAAAAACAAGGCAAGGGGTCTATGAAACAAAAAAGTTTGGGAACCTCTACTCTGAACAATGATGTCATTTCTATAAATAACTAGTTATTCCCTTCGCCTAGACACGCAACTCTATTTTTTATGATTAAAACTTGAATAATTCCCATTCTCTTGTATTTTGGCACTGTACGAGGAGCATGCTCAAATAAATGATGTGATCACGAACAAGCCCAGCCAGTTGGATGGTTATGACCCTCGGCTTGTAACCGAATGGGTTCGAATCCCGAGTAAGGCATGGATGTATTTTCTTCGGGAAAAGAAGTCCGACTTTCGCCTGTAATGGATTTCCATCTCGAATGTAAAGCAGTGCACCCTTTCTGTTCTATGCTGGGATCATCATTTGTAATAAATGTCTGTATTCTTCTGTTTGTGTATTGTATGTTTCTGTATATGTATCCTAGGATAAAAACACAACAATGAGCTAGCCTTTTTAATATATATGCATACATATATGTGTGTGTATATATATACAGTCGGACCTCTATAAAACGAAGTCTCTAAATCCCGAAAAGAAGTTCGTTATATGGAAGATTCGTGATAAATAGGTTTATCTTTCTATTTTCTTTATAAACCACATAACATTTTTTTTTAATTCATAAACACTATATACAGTGGTGGCAAAAAGTCCTGAACACACTCATTTTTTAGCGTAGTTTTTATGTTTGACTTCATTTTTCGTTGTGAAATTATCGCACTATCTTAAATATTGTTATTGATTTTCATGTATTTTTTTATGTTGATTTCAAATCTACTACTAGCTTCTTAACGACTAAAATATTTTTTATAGTAAAGCTGCCTGAACACAATAATGTGAAATATGTGCAGAATAAAACAATATAGAATAACATAATATGCAAAGAGAAATAACACGAAAATTGACAAATACGGTATATTTAACTGTTGTTTGAAGGTTTTTTCTTTGAAATTTCATAACCAATTTTAAACCATAAACTCTCTATCGGATTAAGGTCGGGAGACTGTACTGGCCAGTTCATTCTATTCACAGTATGGTCTTCCAACCATTTCTGGACTACATTTGCACGATGGCAAGGGGCGTTATCGTCCTGAAAAATCCATGACTTATTCCCCAAAAGGTTTCTCGCAGTTGGTGGCAATTTATTTTGTAGTATTTCAATGTAATCCATGACTTTCACTGTTCCGCTAACGATGTGAAGTCTTCCAACACCATGAGAAGACATTCAACCCCATACCATCACTTTTGTCGGGTACTTTACTTTGGGCTTCAGACACTAAGGGCGGAATTCCTCATGAGTGCGTCGTCTTACATAGGCACTACTTTGGTTGCCAGAAATACAAAACTGACTCTGGTCACTAAATATTACCTTTTCCCAGTCTTTAATAGTCCATAATGAATGTTCCCTTGCCCACGTCAATCGCCTCTTGCGTTGAAATTCAGTCAGTAATGGTTTTGGGCGCGCTTTACAGCCACGTAACCCAATTTCCAGCAGTCTTCCTCTAATAGTTCTTGGGCACACACTCACATTTGATGTCAAAGTCCATTGTTTCAAAATTTGCGAGGAATTAAGCTTTCTGTTTGAAAGAAATAACCTGTATTCACGTAAAGATGTTTTTCTTGGTCGTCCTGATCCCCCCTGTCCGCAATAAAATTTGTTTCAGAAAATCTTTTAAAAGTTCTCACAACAGTAGAAAGGCCACATGGTAGGTACTTTAGCAGCAATTTGGAGCATAGAATAACCTTCTTCCTTCAAATGTATTATTTTGTACCTTTTATTCTCAGGCAGATATGAAAATTTAGCCATAATTCCAATATTTTCCCCAAACGCACTTCAAATTGCTTTCAATACACTATTTTCCACAAGCACACAACTGCATTCAATACAATAAACCACGTTTCACCTTTTTCTTTCAACCCTTTATCGCTACTGCTCTCTGATTGGTTGAAATAATGGAGCATTCCATTGGTGGAAAACACACTCACTCATTCTTACAGTGACCTTATATAACCTCCCGTTGGTGTGGTGTGGTAGTTAGGAGAGGGGGTGCCAGCTCAGGTGTCGTCCACGTCACTTGACCATGGTTCAAAATTACGTGGTCCGTCGCCAAAAGCCCTCGTGTAGCTGAACAGTGCGACGTTAATATTAAATCAATCAAATCAATCAATACAGTGACCTTATGCTTTGTCAAGGGTTTTTCAACATATCAATGAAACTATTTACTTTAGATGAAATCTACAGATTTGAAATCAGCATGAAAAAATACATTAAAATCAATTAACAATATTTAAGATAGTGCGATAATTTCATAACGAAAAATGAAGTCAAACACAAAAATTATGCAAAAAAAAGAGTGTGTTCAGGACTTTTTGCCACCACTGTATATAAAAAAGTAATTATTTACACCTTTTTGTAAAATATTATATATATTTATTTTATATATCTTACCAATAAAAAAAAAAAAGAAAAAATCCAAGAAAAGTTTCTTGACGCCTTTATCCACTTAAGAATTGAAATTTTTTTCTTTGATGTTAAAGCACTTACGTTTTCGAGTTATAAGAAACGAAGTTACCATTCTGACTGATCAATACTACAAATGAACGGAGACTAGTTCAAGGACACGAGACTCTACTGAGGGTAAAAGGGGATATCAAAGATGTTTCCATTGAACTGGGCAATGGGGGTTAAAGGCTGCATTTTTGGATGAAATGCCCAGAATTCTATTGCTCTCGGCGTGTTAGGCACCTAAGAAAACCAGTTCAAGATTTATGACCACCATAAAATGCGCTAAAAGAGTGAATAACTTGAAATATCCAGAAATACTTCAAATATAGGAAGAAAAAAAATTGAATCACAAGAGAAAAAGTTCGTTGTATAGAAAATGCACTTCGCTATTGGGAGGTTATTTTACGAAGAAAATCGTGAAATGTTCTTGGTTTCAGGAAAAAGTTCGCTGTGTAGAAAAATTCGCTATATAGAGGTTCGTTATGGAGGTTCGACTGCATATATATATATCGTCGACCTAATTATCAGACTGCGTAACTCCACTGGTGTAACTCATTTGATTTAGGAGTGCAACGCGCCAAGTGCTTTTTGGCGCAATTCCTTAATCCTTTTGTTTTGTCTACGCTATGCCTCAGAGTTGCGCTCCGCTTTTAATTTATTCCTCTATTAGTGTAATCACTACTTTTTTTTAAATTTCATAATAAAACTAGATTTCAAAGGGATAGGTGGTGGCAAGATTTTAACATAAAATAAATACAACAGAAAGTAATATTAATGTATTACACTTCCAGATATAAATTATTTACACTAATTTAAGCGTTCATTACACAAAATTTGTAGCAATGTGTTACTTTTGCTGTGCAGAGATCCTGCGAAAAAAAAACCCCATAACAAAAAATTAACACTAATATACGTTATCCCCATTTCAACCACATTATCGCACAATAAAAATATCAAAGTAAACCGTATTGTTATATTATCTTGGCGAGCATAAACAACTTGGTGCCTAGCCCTACTGTATCAAATTAGCATCCCAGATGGAGTTACGCAATCTGATAATTAGACCGACGATATATATATATATATATATATATATATATATATATATATATATATATATATATATGCATGCTTATGTGTATGTATATTTATGTATGTATATGTAATATTTTTGAAGATTTTTTTTTTAGCCTTGACTTTTTAGTATTCATATAGTTTACTATTGTGGGTTTTTTTTGTGTGTGCTATTATCTTGATAATTTTGCTATATATATTCTTTCAAAATTTGGCATTATGGGATTATAAATAATACATCGATTTATTCATTGAGTTCAGTTTGTGCTTTCATCTTAAATTATATCAATAAATAGCCCTATTCATTACAAAAGAAAGTATCATTTATTTTGTTGTGAACCAAGTATTATATTTATTCTTTTTTTTCCTTATCTCTCAAAATTTATTTATATTTTTCTGAACTTTGCATTGAATTTTGTGATTGTATAATACACTATTCGTACTGTTTAGTGTGTGTAGGGGGTAGAAAATTCATTTGTTTATTTATCTAAAATATTAAATTAGTTATTTAACAAAGTTAATGTGGCTAAAGCATGGATAATTTTTTTGTTTTTCTTTGAGGACTGTTGACTTATCTAATAAATGAAAGTGATGCCTAACCCCAAGGTTTCTATTTTCTTTCATTTTTGGATAAATATGAATAATTCTGAAGTTGTTATTGATGAATTGAAGAAAAATGAATAGATTTAAAAATACAAAGAATGAGAGAGAAGCTAATTCATTCCATAATTAGCTCTTTTTACTGAAATCTGAACATTTTATGGATGAGCATACAAAGTTCTGAAGTAAATGTTAATATGGAATAATGCTTAGTGTACTAAAAATTTTGAATAATGTATGAGCATTTGTTTTTGTACAAACCTGTATATATATAAATTTTATATATAAGCTGTACTAAGTCAGCAATGTTTGTAATACTGTAGCATCAATTTTTTATAATTTAAACTGTATTATATTTTTAATTTCTTATATATCCTTTAATGTCTGGTTATCTTGCAATTTCAATTTTTTTTCGGGCTTGCTTATTGAATATTCATCTGTCTTTAGTAGAGAATTTTGACTATATATATATATATATATATATATATATATATATATATATATATATATATATTTCTCTTTTGCAAAAAGTCAAAGCACCAAGAAGTTGTCAGATTGTAATGCAATTTCGTAGACAAAGATCAACATGTAAATGATCAAATTTTCAAGGTCAATGTACATAAATTGCGGTCGTAGCGCGCATTTCTGCTGTGCAACTCACATAATAGAGGCGGAAAATTTATCTTTTTTCGTTTTCACCGTTGTGGTTCCCTAGAGAAAAAACGAATGATGCCATCACAACATTTTCGAAAACCTTATAGGCAACTGAATGACTTCGAACGTGGTCGCATTATCGGAATGCGTTAAGCTGGGTAGTTATACCGGGCAATAGGTCGCTGTGCATAGGCGCTATCAGCAATAGTTGCTGCGAGGAACTTACGACGAAATGAAGGTTTTGAAAGGCAGAGGTAAGAAATGCACGCGTACAGCCAACTACTTCATCCGCCGCCATCCAGGCACTGGTAGCACCTTCATTAGGACCCCCTGTGTCTTCTCGAACCATACGAAGGCGCTTGAAGGAAATTTGGGATCACGGCGCCCATTACGTGTGCTGCCCTTGACGCCCACCCATCGACGCCTCCGTTTGGCTGGACTGCAGCGGAATGAAACCAGGTTGTCTTTAGCGAGGAATTC
Organism: Trichonephila clavipes; assembly: GCA_019973935.1. Taxonomy (NCBI): domain Eukaryota; kingdom Metazoa; phylum Arthropoda; class Arachnida; order Araneae; family Nephilidae; genus Trichonephila; species Trichonephila clavipes. The sequence goes on along the minus strand of BMAU01021280.1, from coordinate 650,305 downwards.
AGATTCAATCTCAGTAGTGAGGACAATCGTGTTCGTGTGTGGATACCCCATGGTGAACGCCTCAATCCTGCCTTTGCTTTACAACGACACACAACTCCCACAGCTGGTGTGATGGTATGGGGTGCCGTTGCCCACAATACATGGTCACCAATAGTAGTGATCCGTGGCACCATGACAACCCAGTGTTATGTCCATGACATCCTGCAACCACATGTGTTGCCACTCATGCAACGACTCCCAGAAGTCATTTTTCAACAAGACAATGCTCGACCTCAAACGGCAAGGGTATCACAAAACTGTCTCCGCACTGTTACTACCTTCCTTGGCCTGCCCGATCCCCAGATTTGTCTCCAATCGAGCATATCTTGGATCATTTGGGATGGCGAGCTGGGCATCCCACGAATTTAAACGAATTAGGAGTAAAGTTACAGCAAATATGGAACGAAATTTCACAAAACATCATACAGATTCTTTGGTTTTCTAATCATTTAGTTATTTCAAAGCAGTCATTATGTATATAAAATATCGTTTCATTTTGATGACTCCTTCTTGGTGCGCTAATTTTTTTGTCCATGAGTGTATTAGATTTCTCACTGAAGAGTTTTATAAAATTTTGTATAATTGCTTTTTATTTCTCTTACGCTATGAACTGTTTGGATATTGATATCATTTTTTTTTACATTTCTGTTTTTAAAGTAACTTTTTTTTAAATGGGAAATTGAACTATTTGGTAAAATTTTTAAATTGGGGGAAACATAGTATTAGTGATAATATTTTAGGGAGTCTGAAATATATACATGTAACAATCTGGATTAAGTGTTAAGAACTGTATTTGAATTATAACTTAACCAACAATTTACATCTGTATCTCTATAAATCTTTACTAACATTATAACCGCGAAAGTTTGTGTGTATGTATGGGGATGTTTGTACTCTTTCACGCAAAAACAACCGAATGGATTTTAATGCAACTTTACAATAATCTAGCTTATACATCAGAATAACACATAGGCTATAATTTATAAAGATATTGTGTGAAGTGTCCAAAATATTACGATAATTGTCAAGTATTCATCTACAAGCTATTCTGGCGTGCGCTGCAAAAAAAGCCCGTGGCAGCTTTTATCTATCTTTTGTGTGTGAAGCAAAGCTTTCCTTTTTTTGTTTTGTCTGCGCCAGGTGCTCGCTTCTAATTTATTGCTTTGATCAGTGTAATCGCTGTTTTGTTTTTTTAATTTCAGAATAAAACTAAAAATTTTGAAAGGACAGTCTCTCTTTCTTTGAATAGCTACTATTGATTTTTTTCATGTGTAAGCCATTATCGCCCAAATAGTGAATAAAATAAAAATTGATAATTCATTTCTATGATTCTTTTATGATTTTACATTTGGTCCTTTCTGAAATGGAGGCCTTATAGTGAGTAGTGATTTGAATAAAGAGTTGTTGACTATGTTCATTATTCCACATCATGTTCATGTTGTTTGAAAAGAAAAATTATTTTTCCTTTTGATGTTGCAAGTAGATTCAAATAGTCGTTTCATGTTTTCTATTTTTTTATTAAAAACAATGAGAGATCTGACTTTTGAAAATTGATGAAAACTGTTTTTGAAGTAAGGGAAGGGGGCAATTTTAATACGAATTTTGAAAAAATCCTAATATGATAGCATCTTTACCATAGCCACGGACTCATGGCCGGCGTGTCATGAGTTCGAGCCTAGTATCGCTCAAGACCGGCCGTGTAGATGCACGACAAATCTGTCGAGGCTCAAAGTTCTCCTGTGGCGTGACGTGGAAGCTTGGAGAAGGGTGCCTTTCTCGTCACTTGACTAAAGGTCAAAATGACGAAATCCGTCGCGCCCTAGTGTAGTGCGACATAAATAACCGCTTAAACTAACCCATCATTAAACTAACCTTTCAACATATTGCGTGTTCTTTCTTTAAAACGTGACAGTTGACAAAGAAACAATAAAATCGGAACATTTTCCTCATCTTTTTATAAAGTATTACGATGAATGGGCTAAAGTTGTCTTTTTGTTTCAGTTGACAACATTAAAATTTATGCCAAAGAAATACTTGGCAATGAAAGAGTTGAGAAACTGTTAAAAGTAACAAATTAATAAAGTTTAAAAAAAATTCACTTTGCATATGTTTTGAGGAATTCTAATGATTCTTTTAATGTCTTGAATTTCATCAATGCTTTTCAATTCTATTAAATGGAAAGTTCGCCTAGAGAGCTCACGAAATTTTAGAAAAGCAGAAGAAAATTGTTGTATAAAAAAGTATAGGAAAAAATCTTGGGCGCGGGGAAATGGATTTCAAATAATAAAACATATATTAATCACATAACGTATGAAAGCAATAATATAAACGTTCCTTTTTTTTCTTAAAACGATCTCTATTTCTAAAATATTTGAGATAATTAATACCATTCACTCGTCTACGATTAAATAAAGACGTTTAATGTACAAATTCGCTGTTAAAAATTCAAGAAATATACGTAGTTTATTTATGCTTTAAATATGCTAAAGATGAATTTTTTGTAGCTAATGTTTTTAATTGAAAACAGTTGCAATAATTCATTCCACTTAATTATTTAACATTAAATTAAAATACAACAAAATCAAGTGTTAGGGATTTTTGTTTACAGATAGGACCTCGTTTATCGTTAAAGATATATCAACAGTATTGCTCCTAGTGTGTTGCACACAAACAATATAGGTATCGAAAAATGGGGCAGTGTGGGTCCTAAACAAAACACTGAAAAAGTGATCAATTTCTTGTTATTTCAGTGTCTAGAATTTACATGCAATATAGAAAATTTTTTCCCCTATTGAATATTAACATTTTTCACACGCCAAACACCTTTGAGTAACGTACTTATTTAAATGTTTCAGTATAAAATTTTAACACCCGTTTAAAATCAAAGATGCTGAAGAAAGATTTATTATTCTGTAGGGAAAGTGATTGTAGTATGTTGTTTGGTACTTTATTTTAAAACGCATCTCGCTAATTAGATGATGAAAAACTAAGAATTCTGAAGGTGTACAAGTTGAGTGGAACAACGCCGCAGAATCGCGTTTTGTAACGTCAATAATTTTTTAGTGCTTTTTAAAATGGTACTTCCTTTTGTAGAAGAGTGTTTGAAAAAAATATAATAGACCCATTTATTTTTTCAAATAATATTAGAAAAACTACTCTTATGTAACTAAGTGGATGAAGAGATTTTTGGCCATTTTTAACTTTTTTTATCTTGGAAAACTAGAGTTAACTGTTGGATCAACCTTTAGTAATTCTTGAATTCTAATTTGCTTGTGTGAAAAGGAAAAGTCACCCAAAAGGTACAGCTTGTTCAATTCTTAACAAATTTGTTACACAATATACAGATTTCGAGTCTATTGTTTTCCTCAATAATACACCCACATGAATACACAAGGAAAACATCCACCGATTTCCGTATGCTAGAAAATGATAATCGAAGTTTCTGCCGTTCCGATCAGTTTTTGAAGGGTTCTCGAAACAATAGGATAGCGTGAAAACACACTCGCACACATCGATGAACGATAAGTAATTGTTACGTGAAAACAAATTGAACAATCTAAGCTGTGTGGATGCAAAAGATAACATCGAATTGGTTGCCAGCAACTCTTGATTCCTTCAATAGTGGAATAAGAAGTACATCCTTGTTTGTTTTGAGAAGTCACGTGAATCTGATACATTGCCAGAAAGTTCAGGAATTCGCCAGGCTTTTCTTTAAATTATCAACTACTGTCAAATGTACCTGACGGCTACTGCACATCTGGATTGAGTCGTATTTTAGCACAGGGGGGCAACCACCTTGAATAATTTTGCGGCCCACACACAAGATTCATTACAAAATATCATTATTTTTTGCAATATCTATGTTGTGTTTTGTAACAAAAAAGTCCCAAAGGTGTTTTTATTTGATCACGTTGCTTCTGTTTTTATACAAACTTAGAAGTGGACAGTATGGAAGCATTGCAGCATTTCAAAAATGTTTTCAATTCGAGAGATCTGGCACAAAAAGTTGTGAGCGCCTTTTGGATCAACTTACCTGCAAATCGTTTTTGTCGAAAATACAATTTTTCAAACATAAATCGCTCTCAAACTTAACGAACGAAAACCTGCAACATCATTTACGATGTGCAAACACACGCATTAAGATTGACTTGCAAAAAATAAGTGAAAGAGTTAAACAAATATTTCACTAGTTAAATGTATTAAAGTTTATTTTATATTATTATATTATCTATGTTTGTATGTATGAAAAATAATGAAAACAATATTAATTCATTCTATTTTAAATTTTCACTCCAATAAATGTTTGTTATGGGTCCAGAACTGACTTAAAGATATATATATTTTATATGCGGCCCACGAAATTAAAATGTTTTTCCGAAGTGACCCGCAATGTCATTTGGGTTGATCATCCCTAGTTTAGCTCTATACAAAATTAGGGACATAGGCCACAATCAGAGTTTTTGTTTTAAATTGTAAATTTAGGGGTGTGACGTCTTCGATTGTTGTGAACCACCACCCTTCGATTCACGCTACGTTTTATGGCTCCAACCAAATGGTAAATGACAAGTGCACGTGGCCATGAGGCCACTGTTTATTGTTTGACCTCGGGCAAGCGCCGACACCCAGACTGGCCGTCATAATGGTGAAAAGAGGACCGGCACCCATTGACAATAGAGGAAGCTTGTATGAAAAGAATCCTGTCGTCTCGGCCGGTGTCGAGAGAATGGGATTATAGAACACAGGTGATGTGATGGACAAGTGTGTCCAGATGTTGAACAAGAAATTATGGCGCCTTGGTCCAGACGGCCAGGGTGTGTATTTGTGTGTTATGCTCGAATAAGACTAGGGAGGCCGAGAGAGACTTTTGTGGCCTATCAATGAGAAGGGGCATGTTGTGGACCCGCTCCTGGTGTTTAAAAAGGGTTTTTTAGGAGACGGGAGGAGAGCCCTGGATGGAGGGAACTTGAGGAGAAGAAAGAGACTTGGACCGAGGTTGGAGTGGAAAGGAAGGAGAGACGATGAACGCCGGGCATTGGAGAATTAGAGTGATATTGACTGACTGGCGTATAAACTGTAATTTATTGCTTAAATAAGAATTTGTTGAGCAAATAAACAAACCTTTTATTTCCAAATTAGGCTGGTTGCCGCGGTAGCCGAGTGGTATAGGTATCGGACCGTGGCATGCCTTGTCACGAGTTCGAGCCCAGTACCACTAAAGACCCGTTGTGTAGGGCAGCGATGCACGTTAAATCTGTCGAGAGCTGAAACGTCCTCCCGTTGGTGTGGTGTGGTAGTTAGGAGAAAGGGTGCCAGCTCAGGTGTCGTCCACGTCACTTGACCATGGTTCAAAATTACGTGGTCCGTCGCCAAAAAACCCTCGTGTAGCTGAACAGTGCGACGTTAATATTCAATCAATCAATCCAACTTAGGCTGTGACAATTTATTTTTTTTGTTTGGTAGCTACTCACAACGTTACAGGGGGTTAAAATATAAACCATTTTTTTGCTTGTTCTTGGAATGTTTTTAGTGATTTATAATATAGTGTTTGCGCGTCGTTTTTGTTTTTTGAACATCTTAAACTGTGCCTATCTCGAACGCGATAATTTATTTTTTATTGAGTTGGAATGTTTTAAATTACTTTGGAAGTAGATAGCCATTTGATGGAACATATCTTGTTTTGGGGGGAGAGATATGGTGCTGGTTACAAAAAATAGACTATTCTGTAAATTTGTAATAACTTTTTTAGTCGAATTTTCATTATTTTTCGTTGTGAATGGTATCAGTATGTATAATACTTATCTTGGAAGCTTTTTTTAAAAAAAAAAGAAAAGAGGGTACTTTCGATAGATAGATTTTAGATTAACAGACTACCTACCCCTGTGTAAGTATTGAAGTTTTCAGAAGAATTTTGTTATCACAGCTCCAAAGTAATTGAAATATCAACTTATATATATATATAATTTTTTGTATGCATTTTTTAAAGGGATTTTTAATATTACGTGTGTAATCTAATTTCAAAACCTAATCACATTTTTAACGAGTGATTTAAATGGTATAAATATCTTTCGATTGTGAATGATTTGAAAATAAACAGTAATTAAAAAACATGGAACATTTTAATTGTTTTTTGCTTTCATTTGGGAGTGCAAGTATACGAATTTTCGCTATTCAAATATATCTTAATATGCTATTTCTTAAAATCTGCGAACGTATGATATACATTTCTAAAGGGGGAAAAATAGCGAATTCATTTATTGAATTATGATTTACATATAACTAACAGGAATTGTAAAAATGACGAATTTTGTTCAACATGGGACCAAATGTGAAGTAGGAACATTTAGAATAAATTATATAATAATAATGAAAATGTATGTTTTCAATAATTTTGGGGAAATATGAACTTATCACTTGGTTTGTGTATCGTTAGCTCCTGTTCATTAGTATCCTGTGAATATTCGAAACCATTCGTTTGAATTCGAAGCAATTTAAGGTCCTTGCTGCTTGCCTTTTTTACTTGCTAAATGGTTTGAGCATTCTTTGTAGTTTGATAGTAGACATTGTTTCCTCAGTCAAAAACTACTTTCTCTTAAGTAAAGGCTTTTTTCGAACGCTCTTTTATTCAACCTAATGAACCTTTTTAAAATCTCTTTTGCTCCTTTCAAACCTGGAATGGTTATGAAATGAATGTTTTTCCAGCCTCAGTTGAGAAATTAAGCGAGCTTTTTTGAATTGGATTCCTTTCCGAAATGAGTGTCTGCGCACGCGATCAATGCTTTTCTTCATTAACTCACTGATTCGAATGCTAGTAGGTGAGAAAGTGGTACTATTGTTGCCGGATCGATACCGTTGCGTCGATCCATCTTGTTGGCTCTTGTTCCATTTCCTAAATAAAATTAATTATGAAATGTATTTTCCTAAGTAAGATGGTTGTTTGCGTTGGAATGCTTCCGAAGAGTTAAAATGGGGTGATTGTCATTACAATTATATATATATATATCGAATATATATATCTATGGAATATATATATATTAATGGTTGGAAGTAAAATAAATAGATAGATAAGGTGAAATATATTGGCTTCTCATTAACTTTGTAAGGATTTTAGTGGAATTTTTAAATTTTTTCCTTTTATCTCATTTTTTTTAGCTATGTAGATATATATATATATATATTCGAATTGTTCTAAAAAACTAAATTAATGATCATAATTGCAATCTATTTATATGTTGATTTTATAGAACATATATAAAATTCTGTTTTTTGCACTATATTCTCGTTATTATTGAGCATGTAAGAAATATTTTTATGTTTAGATTTCTTAGTTTACGAATGACCGTTATTCAACGATTAAAAACAAAGTTTTTGTCGTAGTTAACTTTTTATGGCAACCAAAGTTGATTAGTACTTTCGATCTACAGGATTCAAGTACGAATAGGTTTGTGAAATGTACCTCTTATATTTGTATTATATCTGTCAGTTACTAAAAGAATCTACTTAACTTTAAATTGTGTTGTAGTAAATACATATAATTTTCTTTTTATTTTCACGCAGTCAGATTTGAATGAATATTCCAATGTAATAACTGTACTAAAAAATTAAGTATGTATCCAGTATATTGCGTACATTGTAAACGTAGTTTTCTAATCATCTAAAATTATAGTTCCGTTATCGAACGCTGAACTATAAAGAGTTAAAAAAAATCCGTCTAATGTGTTTTCGCCGCATTTCTTGCTTGTAATTATGAATATCCGTAAAGGATTTATTATTTTTTTAATTGTATAATTTATGCATTCAAATGGGAAAACTTCCGCAAAAAAATTAATTTTTCAGAAGAATTTTAAAGTGATCTCCCATCCCCTTTCATTTTTAATCAATAGAGTTCTGAACTTAAAAATGTTCGTTTGTAGAAAGACAATAAAAGCGAGAGATGCCATGATGTGTGTTTATTATGGTTTTTGTTTGATTTCATTGAATATTGTTTTTATGTACAATATTTTTAAAATAAATGGATAGTGGAAAGTATTTATTTTAGGTCATTTTTTGATGATTTTTTTACAACTTAATAGGTATCAATCAAAAATACATTTCGATTGAATATGTTTATAATTTTAAAGTGGGACATGTAGTGATGAAATGAACGCGTATATAGAAGAATTTTATTAATGTATTTAAAATTGTTTGGATGCATTCTAAATTTCTGCGTATTCATATTACTAATGATTACTAATATTGAATGTATGTACAAGAAATGAAATTGCTTAATGCCATAAATTTGAGAATATCGAATTACTTTCTGACGAGCATTTAATGGCAAATGTTACTGCAAAGAAATGAGAATACGAGATTTCTATAGATTGTATCAATTAATGCGATTAAGCAGTCTAGTGATTTTTTTCTTGTATGAAAGCATTTGTTAGCGTGAATATAAAGTATACAGGGTGTCCTGAAACTCAATATCAAGCGGCCAAGAGGGAAATTCCAGGGGGAAAAGTTTCGTACCTTTTGGTTTGAAAATGTGGAAAGTGTCCAAACTTTGAAACCAATCGAAAAACTAACCGAACTGCGCCAAAGAATCGCTGAAGCAGTGGAAAAAATAAATTTGGCTAGTTACTGCTCATCAAGCGATGATTTGGAATAAGATGTAAAGCCTACATTCGTGTAGAAGGCAAACACTTCGAACATTTAATTCGTTAAAGCATTAAAAGAATCTTTTCCGTTTTATTTTTAGGTTTATTGCATAATTTTAGCTACGCACTTCCATTGAGTTTTTTTTAAAGTCTTTTTGTGTTAAAAAAAAAAAGCAATAATTCTTATGGATAGAAAAGTACGAGTTGGAATCGTTAACTAAATAGGAAATTTGCGTGAGTAATGTTTTTCTTTTTATGGAGAGTCAGGTGGCATTTTCTCAAATCCCGACTCAAACTTCGTTAATTTTAACTAAACCAGCGCAGTGTCTGATTAATAGACGGCTATGTAAAATCACCGTAAAGCTGTGAAATGTTTGGTCACAGTACTAATGATATGATGAAGGGTTTTCTATATTTTCAAAAATATGTTAGTCATGACTTATTCAAGTGATGGGATTCCTTCCCGGAACTGATGGACGCTCTTTCACCCCTCTTGACTTTGAGTTTCGAAACATCCTGTATAAATGCTATAGTATTTAGTCATGCGGACTTCTATGTTGGTGGTTTTTCGTAATTAAGAGGAATGATACTGTGAAAATGTTTTCGGAACTATAAGAAATGGTGGGAAATATTATTGAAAAATTTAAAAACACGTTTTCCAAAATTTCATTACGTATATAATTACTACTTTCGAATATTTCCCACAAATTTTCGCTCACCTGTTAATTGATGTATTGAACGATAAATAATGTTCTACTCTAAGGCAAATGAAATGATTATTTGAACATTTGGTCTGCTAAAGAAACCGAAAGATGTTGAAACGATTTTTAATTCAATTCGTGTGTCAATCAAAAATGGAAACTTTTTTTGGTTTAAGTTGATAAAAATCTATTGCTATCAAAGTTTGAAAGTAATATCAATAAAAGTACGAAGTGTCTCTCACTAGCTAAGGATGTAGGAGAAGAACCAGAGACTTCCCTAATTACAAACAGCTTAACCCACAACAATTTATTCTTTAAGTGAGTGTCAAAGGAGTAGCACAGAGAAAGCAATGAATATTAAGTAACTCAACCTAATCTGTTGTTGATCCACTAATTCCACACAGTGGGGCAAACACCACTTAATTTCCACATGCGAAAGTCAACGTTATTCAATCTCACCTGCGTAGCTTCCTACCTCCTTCTGCTATAATTACAAAACTCTGACTTTATATAGTCGAACTAATCTGAATATCACGGTTTCTTCTTGAGAGGGATGGCTGTGAATTAAACGCGAATGCTAGCCAAAGATTCCCCAAGAGGATTAGTTAGAGGAAGCGTATAGATTCGTCACAAAGTGAGAAACTGAAGCCATTCAAACTGGTTTGGCTTTAAAAAAAATAACATTTTGAATAAAAAATGCTATGCAGTTGGAATGCTGATTTTTTAAAATTCATCTTTGTATTTTAGTTTCAAAATGAAGCAAGAAAAAAGTTTGAAAGGACAAAATTCGATCTTGGAGATATCGAGTGTTTTTCATTAATCTTCGCTTTGAATTAAAAAAAGTTAATAATTTTGCTGCAAAATTTATGTATAATTTTTAATTTTTCTGTATTTATTTTATTTGATAATTTACGTACATTATTATTCACTTTTACATAATATTTTAGAAAAATTAAAATTTTGTGACTTTTGTTCTTTTTTTGGCCACATTTCTATCCACATGATTCTAAATGGAAAAATTCTTTCTTTGAAGCTGAATCATCCTTCCATTTATAGCTTATAAAGGGTGTTTTTTTTTTAGAGGTATAGAACTTTAAATTGCAATAAAACAACGATGTATTATTCGATTGACATGAATTTTTTTTTATTCGAAAGATAATCTTGTGGCATTACATTTTAAATATGATTTCTGGCATAGGACTGCCACGGCTGGCTCGGATGTAGTCCAATCTGGACGTCCAATTTTTGATGACTTTTTCCAACATTTGTGGCCGTATATCGGCAATAACACGGCGAATGTTGTCTTCCAAATGGTTAAGCGTTTGTGGCTTATCCGCATAGACCAATGACTTTGCATAGCTCCACAGAAAATAGTCTAGCGGTGTTAAATCACAGGATCTTGGAGGCCAATTCACAGGTCCAAAACGTGAAATTAGGCGGTCACCAAACGTGTCTTTCAATAAATCGATTGTGGCACGAACTGTGTGACATGTTGCGCCGTCTTGTTGGAACCACAGCTCCTGGACATCATGATTGTTCAATTCAGGAATGAAAAAGTTAGTAATCATGGCTCTATACCGATCACCATTGACTGTAACGTTGTGGCCTTCATCGTTTTTGAAGAAGTACGGACCAATGATTCCACCAGCCCATAAAGCGCACCAAACAGTCAGTTTTTCTGGATGTAACGGTGTTTCGACATACACTTCTGGATTAGCTTCACTCCAAATACGGCAGTTTTGTTTGTTGACGTAGCCATTCAACCAGAAGTGCGCTTCATCGCTAAACAAAATTCGCTTATGAAAATCGGGATTGCCAAACCAAACTGAGAATAATCACTTGACAGCTAGCTGTTAAATCGGTCGCCATCTTGGAAAGTAATGCCAACTTAAACTTCTATACCTGGAAAAAAAGCACTCTTTATATATACATTAAAAGAAACCGACCTGATAAAAACATTTTGATATTTCATTTTCATTTTAACCTTTTTCATTCCACTGAAAAAATTTTAAACTTTAAGAAGTAGCGTAATGCGAAATTGAAGTTTCTTCCTCTTCAGTTTCGAACCTGGGAACTACCGTTTTATAAAGCAGTAAAAATACCTTTAAATTTAAAAAAGAATATTTTTCAATATCCCATTTCGTTATTCGTTAAAGTAAAAAATTTTTTTCGGACTTCATTTTTAAGTTAATGCTTTCAAACTTCATATATCGATTGCAAACAACGGTAATTTTTAAACAAAAACTTTAAAAAAAGTAATTTTTACATATTTATCGCAAAGGGGAAAAAAAATTGAAAAACACATTTTGTTTTTAAACCGTAATTTTTAAGATATTTTATCAATCTTTGTACATATTATGTATTATAATGTTCTACACGCGGAAAAAAAAGTTTCGTGAGCTTATTTTTATTAATAAAGAAGTTATTAAGTATTTAAATAAAATTTTGAGTTTTTTTTGAAAAATCGTAAAAAAAACAAACAGTTTTTGACATTAAATTTCTTAAATGACTGATTCTAAAAGAGAAAAGTGTGAACTTTTTTAGTGTAAAATATTTTTTTAGTTAACGCGAAAGAAAGTGCAAGCGAAACAACTTAGAATTTTATATTAAAAAAAAGGAACCGATTTCGACTCATTTTAAAACAATCGTAAAAAATACAAAATATAATTATTTTGTAAAATAAATTATAGCATATCGTAGCGAAATAAATGATCTTTACGAATCTGTAATTATTTTTTGTTTGAGTTTCATGAAAAAAATTAGATCGTGTTTTAAAAACGACAGAAAAAAAGAAGTTCCGAATTTTTCCCTGGCGGTGAGAAATGTTACTAATTAGGCGTTTTAAGGTTTTTAATTAATATCTTTTTAACTAATTGGAATATCGGAATATAAATGGTCAAAACGGATTTTTCGGATCATTCCTGAAATTTTGGTACCTTCGGCGAGTTTCTGCGTCGTGTGGTTTGTGAGAAAATTGGGCATCATGCATAGATACATTTGTTTACCTACGAATTTTACTAGTGTAGATATTTTAGTAAGTATTCTATATTGCACAATTATTCTATTATTATTTTACTGCACTTGTACTTTTTATTTAATTGTTATTGAAATAGTTATTAGTATAAATGTTATTTTTTCATAAAAAGTTTATTTTAATATGATTCATTATTTCTGTCCTCAAAAGTCAGTTAAGCCGATCGCGTGGCAGCCTAGTGACCAAGGTCATGGACTCGTGGCTGGGGTGTCATAAGCGAATCTAGTACCTGTGGTGACCCGCCGTGTAGAGGGGCTGATGCACGTTAAATGTGTCGAGGCTTAAACGTCCTCCCGTTGGTGTTGAAGTTAGGAGAAGGGTTCCATCTCAGGTGTCATTCTCGTCACTTGATTACGATTCAAAATGACGAGATTCGTCGCGAATAGCTCTCGTGCAACTTTATAGTGCAACGTTAATAAAATTTTCAGTCACTCTTTGAGGCCTATCTCTTTTGAAGCCACTAAGAAAAGAGTATTCCTTAGAATGCATTAGCTACTTTCAGGTTCCTTCTGTTCAAAAGCTGTTTCATTAGACAAACAACACAAGTATGGATGGAATCCGATTCTCGTTCCATGAGACTCAGTTAGAATCATGAGCAATGCAGAGTTCTTTTATGTTTTCTTTCTTAAAGAAAGACCAAATGACGAAATAATTCGTCGGATATTTTCGAGAACATTCCACTGTCTCTACTTTGCTTTTGAACTGATCCAAATTAAGAGCTCAACCATTCAGTTCAAAAGTAGTCATTTTAGGTTCATCAAAGCATGCTGACGTTGACGTTTGAGGAGAATTATGTGGCACATCGAGACCCTCCTCGTCTCATCTGGTTCAAGAAATTTCGATTCTTTCGCCATGTAAGACAGGTGACAGTATTCAGTTGTCTTTTTCATGGCCAAACTTTCAGATGATGGTACATTTTATTAACATTTATTTCTCACCCAATACCATAACATTAACGTTATATACCGGGTGGGCAAAAAGTCCGTAAAAACTTTAAAAATTTATAAAATCCGGAAAAATGAACGAAAAAAAAACTGTTTGCAGGACCAGCATTAGTATGTCACGGGATTTTTTTTAAGCTAGAAAAAAATAATTCGAAAATTATCCGGTAGGTGGCGCTGTTACAAGCGTCTGTGGTGGAAATGTGCAAATTAGACGGCTATATAAAAACCTTTGCTCTCAATGAATCCACATTCATTTCACCATTACAAACAGTGAATGCGAACAACGATGCTCAGTGCGCCGGATAACGCTTTGTTGGTGAAGTTATTTTTATGAACGAGGAATCAGCGACCATTGCCTTGCGTAAATTCCGAGTTCAGAAAAATGTGAAGAGTGGAAAAGGCCCTTTAACACCTGCAGGTCTCTTAAAGCTTGTTAAACGTTTTGAGGAAACTGGAAAGTTGGAGGATTGAGCACGAGCCGGACGACCATGCTCGAAAGAAGCACGTGCACCCTGCATTGCTGTCGAAATGGAAGCGTTGCGTCCGAAGCAGTTTCAGGGACCAGCAGTGCTCGTGAAGCTGCCAGACGATTGGGCTTACCACCATCATCTGTCCGCAATATTCTTCGTCGAATCCTCCAGCTGTACCCATACAAATTGCAATCGTGCCATGAACTTTTTCAGCAGATACCGCTCAGAGGGAAGCATTTGCGAAGTGGGCCTTCTCTAAAATGGAACAGGATCCCACCTGGGTTTTTAACAACTTGTGGACAGATGAAGCTCGTTTCTCGCTTCATGGTGACGTTAACAACCATAACTGTCACATTTGGGCGACCTCTAATCCACGTGAGTACACACAGAAGCCATTGCATTCCCCAAAAGTGACAGCATGGTGTGGTTTCACGGGTTCATTTATCGTAGGACCCTTCTTCTTTGAAACGCAGTGCCCAGTAAATGGATGGATAACGGAAACGGTAAATGCTCAGCGTTATCTAACGCTTCTGCGGGGAGACTGTCGTGCCATGTTTAATTCAACGAGGTCAGATTTCGAATGTCACGTTCATGCAGGATGGAGCAACCAGTCACACTGCTAACCCGGTTAAGGCATTCCTGATACAGACGTTCGGGGAAGACAGAATCGTTAGCAGGCGCTGCAGGTACCCATGGCCTCCTCGGTCTCCAGATTTAACACCGGCAGACTTCTGGTTGTGGGGATATTTGAAATCTCGCGTGTATCTATCCGGTCCATCAAGTCTGTCGGAACTGAAAGATGCGATCCGCAGAGAAGTATCCTCCATACATCCGGACATGATGCACTCTGCCGTTGCTGGATTTGTCACTCGTCTGGAATGTCTTCTCCCCTGTGGTGGTGGTAATGTGGAACATATTCTGGTGTAATAAAGTTGTGAAAGTTTTCTGTTCATTATTTACGCATTGTTTCTTTGATTTTCGTACATCAGCGCCACCTGCCGGATGATCTTCGAATTATTTTTTTTCTAGCTTAAAAAAAAATCCCGTGACATACTAATGCTGATACTGCAAACAGTTTTTTTTCGTTCATTTCTCCGGATTTTATGAATTTTTAAAATTTTTACGGACTTTTTGCCCACCCGGTATTTATAGGATATATTATTTAAATATAATAAATAATTAAATAAAAAATATAATAAATATCATGAAAGATGTAATGGAATGCAAATGCTTCATTATATTAGAGCATTTTTATAACACATTAAGCGTAAATATTTGTGCTACGAGAGCCAATCAGCTTTTTTCTGTGTGATATTCGTGTTCAGCTCATTCAATTCATTCAGGATTAGATACTTTGCCTTTTCGAAGCCGACTCATTGTAGCCCAGTGTAATCAAAGTCAATTTATCGCAAACGATTTGTAGTTGAGAAATATAACAATGAAGCATATGTTTATTTGAAAAATGTTCCGACTTTTTTTTTTTTTTTTTTTGATCCTACTCGACATTAAATGAATCATTTTCTAGAGTAAAATAAAAGGTTTTCTATTATTAAAATTGGTTTTTGAAGAAGGAAAGGGGATCTCTTTCAAGAATTGGGGGATTTCAGATTTTCAGTAGAATTTCTTCCTCTCGTGAGATTCATTTCCAGACACGCTACTAAATAGTCGCAGACCAATCGATACACATTGATTACACTCGTTACACAATTGCAATATCTTCTCCGTTACCCCAGCTCACTTTTGACCTCTTTCTCATCGATCGCACTTTGTCCACTGGCTTTCTTATCGTTGTGTTTGTTCATTTCCTTCACGAAAGTCATAATTATTTCGCTTCCGAAAATTGCATCATCTCTTGCCCCCTCTTTAGTTCCTCTCGTCGAAGAGTAAGAAACATTTCAAATCTTTTAAATTTCTTCTCATAACTCTCCTAATTATGTCCAAATGGGGCCCTTTGTACGGAATGTTATTGATTTCTTGAAGAAAGAGAAACGAATAACGAAGGGAGTCACTATAAAATTGTGGAATTAAATAGGAGCTCACGTGCATGATCACAATAAGTAAAGAATTCCATTACAAATAAATCGGTAATTAGTTAACATTTAATTATTAACCAGACAATCGGCATTTTTACTTCTTTTATAGTAAAACAAAAATATTTGCATTGATCTTAAGTATCGTATGCTTTATTCAATGACCTAACCACTGTTGATAAAGAATTGAATCAGCTACTACTTTTTGTTTTTATTTCTTCATTTAGATGAAGCAGTTTTCATTTGGTACACTGTATTGTGTAAGCAAATAGAATGATTTTGTATGTATTTTCACTCTTCTGTACTATTGGTATGCTGCCGTATAAGATTTTATGAAAAATATTAATTATCAGGTGATACTATACAGGTTTTTTGTATTTTTCAGTTACAGTGTATATTTTTTGGTTGTCCATTTAATAATCTATTATCACAAATAAAACATCATCATTAAAGAAAAAAATATATGTATTTATTGACTCTTGAAAGAAAACAGGAACAAATATGATTAAACATTAATATTTTGTTGAGCCACCTTTAGCCGCTATGAGAGCTTCAGTTCTGCGCGGCATCTATTAGTACAAGACTGTACTGTCTCCTGCATCTGAGGATGATGATTCCACACGTGAATTATTCTTTCTAAGAGCTGCGTTTTATTTGTAATCACATCTTTAGTCACTTCTCTTTTCATTAACGCCCAAACGTTTTCGATTAGGTTCATATCAGGGCTATTATCCGGCCAATCCAACAGAGGGATATTTTGTTCTGCCAAAAAAGCTTGGATAGACCGAGCTGTATGGCAGGGAGCTCCATCTTGCATAAAAATGTATGGTTCTCCATTTGGAAACCTTTCGTCCAGCTGCGGAAACAAGCGATTTTGCAAGACATCTTTATACTGGTCTTGCCGCATGATACCTTTAACCACGTGCAGACGTCCAGTACCCTTGCCGCTGATGACTGACCAAATCATTATTTTTGTAGGGTGTTTCACAGTCTGAACAACACAGTCAGAATGAAACTTTTCTCCACGATGACGACGCTCAAATTGAGCTTTGTTCTGCAAAATTTCAAATGTGCTTTCATCACTGAAGCAGACCCGTCAAAAATAAAAATAAATAAATAAACATATTTGCTGTTCCTTCTGTAATCCTAGAAAATGGTTAAGCACTTTGTTTGTGAATAAATTATAACAACATACCGATCTCCAGAAGTCCACATCTTTATCACACTACTGTTTGACCCCATTCAGACGCTTTGCTTTCATTGCAAGGGTTAACTTGGGCTTCCTGGTGGGGAGACAGGTCTTAAAATTTGAATCTTTTAATTTTCTTCCAACAGTGTGTTCAGAAGCATTCACATTAATATCTTAGAGTTCTGATTTTATCACTTTTGTAGTAGCAAATCTGTTTTCAATGCACATTTTCTTTAAAGATCTTTCTGACCTAGGGGTGAAAATAGGCTTTCTGCCGCATTTTTTCTTTCTTTTGGGGCTCAATTCTTCCCCTGACTCAATTTTCTTCTTTATGCGTCGTACACTAGCTTCAGAAACTTTCAACCTTCGTGATATTTCGCGGTTTGAAAACAATTTTGCATTCACAAGGGCCTTTACTTCTGCTTTCTTACATGATGAAAAAGATCGCCTTTTTTACCCATGCTGAAAGTGTACAAACTGATTATTTAAACGCCGCACACGAATTTAACAAATAACTGAGTAATATAAAACCGCTAAATTAACAAACAAAGCACATTAACCCACAGAAACACGTCCGAGACTGAAGCATGCGCGAACGCGACTCGAGCAGGTTTAGACTTATTTACGTTCGTGTGAGAATTTATTAAGTTTGTGTTGCCATGTGTGCAAAATAAATACAAATACAAAATATATAATAAATTTCCTCATTAAAAATCCATTGTATCTATGTTTAAATCTGAAAGTATTGTATATAAACTTATATAAAACAATTAATTATTAAAGAACAGGAGTGCGTCTAATAATTTGGCCAGGGACTGTATATATATATAATCCAAAACATAAAAATACACAGATAGTTAAAATCTAAGATAACTATACTAAATAGGAAGAAATAGGCACAATAGTACAAAAACAAACTTCTGGCCGTAGGAACCAAGATTGCAGGTTTAAACGAGTATTATAGTAATATTATATATATATATATATATATATATATATATATATATATACATATATAGGTTATAACTATCTGTTTATTTTTATATGTTCGTTTATATATTTGTATATATATATATATATATATATATATATATATATATAGGTTATAACTATCTGTTTATTTTTATATGTTCGTTTATATATTTGTGTGTATATATATATATATATATTTACTAGCTGCATGGCCCGACTTTGCACGGGCTTTCTCTTTCCCTCATGACGCCAGCAATTATGTGTGTGTTTGTACGCGCGCAATGTGAGTGATTTCTAAAATTATTTCATTAAATTTCCCTTTTTCGAAATTTGTTCCACATATTTTCGATTTAAGACAGGTTTCCCCCTCCATCTAGCCCGGTATAACACGGTTTTTTTAGTGTAAAATTACTGTTTCCTCTTCCCCTCCCCCTCACAGATAAAATATCGCTTCAAATTTCGATCTATGACTTTTAAAAAACAATATTGCATTAGTTAAAAAATTATTAATGTGAAGCAATAAAAAGAAAACGATTCTTTAGTTAGCTTAAAAATGTCTGAAATGTGTGTGTATTATTATCCAAAATAATAGACTATGTACATTTTTAATTAACAAATAATTAATTTAGTAATGAATTAATAGAAATACTTTTAAAACACACACACACACACATATAAGTTATAAAAAACAGTATGGGGGAAGCGTAGATGTATATTTACATGTACTGAAAAAAAAAAAAACATTCAAAAAAAAAAAAAAAACTAAATGATAAAACATTTTGATATTTTATTTTAATTTCATAGTTTTCCTTCCATTGTCATAGTTACAAATTTTGTGTAATGAACGCTTAAAATAGTGTAAATAATTTATATCAGGAAGTGTAATACATTAATATTTTTGTTGTATTTATTTTATGTTAAAATCTTGCCACCACCTCTCCCTTCGAAATCTAGTTTTATTATGAAAAAAAAACAGTTACCGACAATGATGAACGGAATCAATGAAAAGCGAGAGCGCACTGAGGCATGGCGTAGACAAAACAGAAGAGATAAAAAAGATACATGAATGCTGTCACGGGCTTTTTTGCAAATAGCAGAATTTTTTCCTACTTTCTTGACAATTGTCGTTATATTTTGAAAACTTCTCACAATATCTTTATAAATTTTAGCCTGTGTGTTATTCTGATGTATAAGCTATATTACTGTAAAGTTTCATTAAAATCCATTCAGTTGTTTTTGCGTGAAAGACCCTCAAAGATACTCACAAACTTTCGCATTTATAATATATATTAGATTTATATATATGTGTATATATGTACACTGCTGGACAATTGCTAAGGACGGATAACACTATCATCCATAGCAAACACAAAATGAAAGGAAGCAAAATGTGGAAAATTAGAATAAGTGCGGTATATTAGTAAGAAGTATGAGTATGCAAATTTTTTCCCCCGTCTGTTCATCACGTGATAGCGTTCATAAGAGCTTTAAAGGTTTTGACGCGTGTGGACAGTTGTTGTTTCAAGTCAAAGTTTTACAGGAAAGATTTAATAGACGAACTTAAAATTTTTGGCATGTCTTCCCGACATCACATAGATGATTTTATGCGTGGTCGAATTATTGGAAAGATCGAAGAAGGGCGAAAAATAACAGATGTTGCCAGGGAGTTCGACATCGCTCACAGCGTTGTTTCACGGCTGTGGAAGTCATTTAAAACTACTGGAATGTGTAGTAGACGGCACGGGGAGGTCGTGTTAGAAGTACGACGCCTGCAGAAGACAGATATATCGTTCTATCAGCAAAAAGGAACAGGCGCACCACAGCTCAGCAGGTGGCAAATCAGTTTCTTGCTGCCTCAGGAAAGCAGATCTCCCGAAAAACTGTTGCCAGACGTTTGAGGGGAGGAGGACTATACGCACGCATACCTGTTGTGTGTGTCCCATTGACCAGACAGCACCGTACTGCCCGTTTGCAATGGTGTCGTGAGCATCACAATTGGACTGAACAGGACTGGGCATGCGTACTATTCTCAGATGAGTAGGTTCAGTCTGTCATCGGATTGTAGACGCCAACTGATCTGGCGCGAGTGGTACTGCTTATCGTCAGAAAATATCCAGGAAAAGGACCGATATCCGACATGCAGTATCATGGTGAGGGCCGGCATCATGATCAATGGCCGCACGCGCCTACATGTGGTTGCGAATGGGACTATTGACGGGCCAACGATACATTGATGAAGTTCTACTTCCTCATGTTCGTCTTTTCCGTGATGCTGTCGGTGATAAATTTGTTTTTATGGACGACAACGCAAAATGTCATCGAACACTCGCTGTTCAGGATTGTCTAGACAGCGAGAGTATTCAACGTCTCGTATGGCCAGCGCGTTCTCCAGATCTAAACCCCATTGAAAATGTGTGGGATGCTTTGGGGAGGCAAGTTGCTGGTCTAAACTATCCTCCGACAAACAAGAACACCCTCATCCGTGCACTCACAGAGGAATGGGATAAATTGCCTCAACAGCTGCTGGATAATGTTGTGCAAAGTATGGTACGACGTGTGTAATGTTGCATCACACTCCACGGTGGACATATCCCGTACTTATACCTTTCTTTAAGGTGCGTGCTGACTTTTAGATGCATTGTTCCTTTTCTCCGTACGCAGATCAAATGAACGTTTTTTTTTCTTTCAGATGTTTCACAGCTTTTGTACTCTTTCCAGAACAATAAATATTTTTTATTCTAATGTCTGAACAGTGTGGCAACTATATTTTATCCTACTAGGCCTCATGTCTCCCTTAATGTTATGCTACATAGCAATTTGTGATCCGTCCTTAGCAATTGTCCAGCAGTGTATTTTTATATATTGAATTTTTTATATTGGATTTTATATATATATATATATGTATATATATATATGATACTATAATATTCAGGTGATTAGTAAATATAACTCTTAAGGCGTGGTAAGTGGATGTTATTATTGTAAGGTAGATAATATTTTAGATGGTTGGACTTTATTATTTGAGGGTATTGAAGAAGCAGTCCTTTGAAATCATTACTCGGGTTTTTTGAGCATTGAACAATTTGCGTTCCAACGTCACGCACACGCACACACGCGCGCACACACACGCGCACACACACACACGCGCGCGCGCGCACACACACACACACGGATTCTTTTTGGTAAAATAGGGGTAAATGTTTAGAAAATTATAAAAATGAAAAGGGCTTATTTTTTTTAAAAAAAAAATGTCTACCGAGACTGCAATCTGAACAGCCGCCTTCGTTAGTATTTGGTCAATGGAAGGCCCAATTGTGAATGAATTTTTTTCAAATGTTTTCGTTGATTATTATTGTTCTGGAAACCGGACTAGCCATGGCTAATCCCCTCTTTGGTTGATTGATTAATAACGGCAGAATTTTCTGCTTGTCTGGCATCGGAGCTGGTTGTGCCAGTTCTTTGCCGTTGAGAACGCGTCTTGTTTGTTTGGATTTTGTTCACTCCATTTCGGTTGTTTTTTCTCATTCGGACGTTTGAAATGTTCAAATTGTTCTGCTGAGAAAAAACTACTGATGGATCTCATGATTGTACAAACTTTTGTTTTTTCATTTGAATTGCTTTGTAGATTAATTTTTTTTTCAGTGAAAAGGTTTTTGTAAATTATCAAGACTGATGAGGGGAAAAGAGATTTGTTCACAATAACTCTCCTTGCAATCCTACTCTTTATTTTTGTCTTTCCATCTGCTGATATCAGTTATTAATAAACCATGAAGCGTTTTTCTCCTTTGTTTTAGGAGTCGCTCCGCGGTCGCAAGGATCGTCAGCTCTTGACTGCCGTTGTTTCTGTCGAATCTTAGGCCCTGTAAAACTAAATTTTTTTCAGTACATGTATATAAATATATATATATCTAGGCTTTTCCCCATACTGTTTTTTTCTAACTTAGATATATTTATATGTTCAATCAAACATTCAAACGCGCGTTCAGAAAAAAGCAATCGTTTCAATAGCTATCTGTAAGTTTTTCTTTTATTAATTACTTATAGAAATTTGATTTTAATAAATATATATATGTTTTTTTAAAAGGATTATTTCTATTATTTCATTACAAAAGGAATTCTTTTTTAATTAAAAAGTACATCGTCTATTATTTTGGATCAATATTCATTTTAGAGACATTTTTAAGCTAACTATATGTAACGATTGATTGATTCATGAATATCTGAAATCTATTTTATTATTTTAGCTTCTTAGAAACTAACTATTATTAAAAAATGATGAACGTTTTTTGTTTTACTCATAGCATCAGAATCGTTTTCTTTTTATTGCTTCACATTAATAATTTTTTTAATTCTAACGCAATTTTTTCTTTTATAAGTCATACATCGAAATTTGAAGCTATGTCTTATCTGCTAGAAGGGGAAGATAGAACAATAATTTTACACTAAAAAAAAACGTGTTCGGGCTATAGAGAGGGGAAAGAAACCTGTCTTAAATAAAAAATAAGTGGAATAGAACAAATTTCGAAAAAGGGAAATTTTTTGACATAATTTTAGAATTTACTCACATTGTGCGCGTACAAATACGCGCACAGAAATGCTGGTGTCATGAGGAAAAGAGAAAGCCCGATCAACGCCGTGCTAAGCGGTTGAGGGGAGGGGAGGGGGGTGGAAATCATTTTGAAAATGAGTATTACAAGTGCTGATTTTGTGAAGGAAAGGGAAAATTTATAAAAGTAGAGATAGCCCGTGCAACGCCGGGCCATGCAGCTAGTATATATATAAGGATCATCAATGATTAACCAACTGGCATACGAAGAAAGGGCAGGCCAAATCTCAGGTGGATTTATGGCCTAGAAAAAGATCTCCTAGTTTTAAGAACTAGAAATTGGAGAGCACTGGCAGGAAGAAGGCTGGCCTGGAAAAGGCTTCTTGAGAAGGCGAAGGCCCACCCTGGGCTGTCGTGCCACTGAGAAAGGAAGGTTATATATACTAGCTGGTATACCCGTTCTTTGCACGGGTGAACTGAAAAATTAAACAGCACAGATTGAAGGACAAAGAAGTTTTTAATGAGTTAATTTTACGTGACTTGCAAATTAAACAAACAAACAAAAAGCTTTTTGCGTATCTCAGCGGAACAAAAAAAAGAAGGGGGGGGGGAACACTTTGTTATAAATTTTAAGTTTGTAGATCTAATAGCTGATAAAAAGGATTTTTTTTTATAACTTCCCGTAACACTCTTGAAGGTCTATTTTTGAAAGTACATCCCTAAGCGCTGATCTCTGCTCAGCAAAAGTAACAAATTGTTGAAAGTTTTGTGTAATGAACGCTTTAAATATTGTAAATAATTTTTATCTGAAAGTGTAATACATTAATATTACTTGCTATTATATTTATTTTATGTTAAAATTGTAATATTCACAAGCAATAATCGCCATTATAGTTTAAATTATAATGGCGATTCAATGTAAAACATAGCGAGATGTTAACGATAGAGTCAAGTTGGCAAATGTCTAGCTACTTTCATAGCTCGAGCTTTATTAGAGCTTTGTAAGACCCGCCGTGTAGGGGCGCGATGCACGTTAATATTTTATCTACCACATTATGATTTACTGCAGTTTTTTTCCTACAATATTTTTTTTTTGGATCACTACAATGAAAATTAAGGGATATACATAAACAAAATACTCCACTTTGGGAAATTTAATCCGTTAGAGCTAATAAATTAATTAAAGATATTCCACTGTAAAATTTATTATATACACCGTTCACTTAAAATAAGTAGTCAAATCGTTTTCTAAGGTCTTCATTAACATACAAAAACATAAGACACTTAAATTTTGACATAAACAATTTTTTCGGGACAAAAATGATAATCTTGGCAATCCGCTGAAAATGCCGTCAGCTGAAAACGCAATGTCTGCTACAAAACTATTCGCCTTCCCCGCTAAAATACTCATCAAAGGACCCGTGCTGCCATATATCTTGGAAGATTGTATTTCAAAGAACATTCATGCTAAGCATTGGTAGAATATTCCTGCTAAGTGGGTGTGGTGTGGTAGTTAGGAGAAGGGAATGCCAGCTCAGGTATCGTCCATACCACTTGACCATGGTTCAAAACTACGTTGTCCTTCGCCAAAAGCTTTCGTGTAGCTGAACAGTTCGACGTTAATATTCACTCACTCACTCACTCCAAAAAAATGCAGTACATTAGTTATGATTATTTTTATACTTAAAAATGCAATATCTGCCTATTCAATTAAAATTATAGCGTTATAACTAACTACTAACCACAAACAAATTTTGAAAATTTGTCCAAATGATGTAGTGGGAAAGAGAAAGTTTATTTACTTTAAGTTCCAGAACCGATAAAAGCATTTATTTTTAAAAAAAGATCAATTTCTTACTACCAAATGTGTATAATAAAATCATAAAAAAATATTCAAATAAAGAGAGATTTATAACAACCTCTCCCTTCAAAACTTAGTTTTATTCTGAAATAAAAAAGATATAGGGATTACGCTGATTACAGGAATAAATTAGAAGAGAGCGTCTTGCGTAGCCAAAACAAAAAAGAATTTCTTCACAAACAAAAGATAGATCTATGCTGTTGTGGACTTTTTTGCAGCGCACGCTAGAATTGCTTGCAGATGGCTGAATTTTTTCCTACTTACTTGACAAATATCGTTATATTTTGGACACTTCACACAATATCTTTATGAATTATAGCCTATGCTATAAATTATAGCCTATGTGTTATTCTGATGTATAAGCTATATTACTGTAAAGTTTCATTAAAATCTCCATTCAGTTGTTTTTGTGTGAAAGACGACCAAACATCCAAACAAACTTTCGCATTTATAATATATATATATATATATATATATATATATATATATATATATATATATATATATATATATATATATATATATATATATATATATATATATGGGAGACAACAAGGGGTCCAAAAGTCTTTCTTATGGTTTATTTAACATTAAACAAAAATTAATTAAAAAGGTAGATAAGTTTGACAATGATATGCAGAAGGTAACGCCTGCTCGCGCACCTTTCGCGTTCTCCTTTCTCTCTCTAATTCTGCTCTAATGTCCAAGAGTTTTTGTTCTGCTTTTACTAGTTCAAAAGTTTTCGTTTTTGTTTCAATTCATTGCGCCTGCGCGCGAAGACTGCTTGGTTTTGGCTGCATGCTACAACGGCCATTCTGACCGTACGCTGTCCGCAGCGGTATTTCCATGGAGACCAGAGGAGAATCTGAAACATAAAAAAAAAAAAAACGGAACAGACAAGGACTATACGACAAATATATAGAGATTAAACATATCATAATTTTTCTGAACTAGACAGTTTCTCCATCATGTGAAGGCACCTCTTCGGCATCCGGAAGGTTCCACAGGAAAACATTGTTTCACAGGCATAAGAACGTCTTTTTTAACAAGTTGATCTTTGGTTGAACGCATCGATATTTTCCTCTCTAGAGTTCTGGACGTCTGTTCAAAACGACTTCTCTTTTTCCTTCGTTTCCACTGCCAGGGCTCAAAGATTTTCCGGAGCAACACAAATCGTCGATATTTACTCTCCATAGGTGAAGGGGCGTTGAAGTTCACGGAACTCGTTTTCATGGCACCATTGACTTTCTTACACAATACTATAGGTGAACAATAATCAAAAACACTCTCTTTTATAATACCTTGTCGTAACCAATCATCAATTTGATTGTTTACTTGTAATTTCTCAGAACAAGATAAACGTCTGGCTCTCTGACACACAGGAATATCATTTTTCAATTTAATATTCATTTTTAACTTAGTACTCTTAATTTTATTACATTTATAATCCTTAATTAGAGAACTCAAATCATTTCTAGTATTAAAGTTTTTAACATATGGCAAATCATAACTAGAGTTTTCTATCACATTTGAAACAGAAACATTTGAATTAAAATGAACATAAGCATGAGCACCTAAAGAGGATTCACCTTCATTCAATAAAACATCGCTCTTTGCGTGGCCTAGTTTCTCTATTTCAGAATATACACTGGGATGTATAATAAATTCTTCGGTCAAGATCGGTGATATCGCCGTTCGCACACTTATACCGGGCGAGTGTTGATCAAGAGAAATATTTATGGGTTTAACTTCTACCATTCGCTTTTCGCCAAAACATGAGCTTAATGTTATTATTTCTTCGGAAGGTGTTTGCACTCTAATTAGTGAGGAATTTAAAACTGGGATCTGGCAACCTGAATCGATCAAGGCTGTTACGGGCTGATTTTCCACAAAAATGTTTACGTATTGAAGATTTGAGAATTCATCGCTATTTTGTTTTTCGCTCTCGACTTTCAAAGTATTCACGTTTATTCTATTATGGATGTGGTCGTTAGATTCTTTAGGTTTAAAACGCTTCTCACAGTCTCTTGCGCAATGAGATGAATCACCGCATATAAAGCAATTTTTATTTTCTCTTTCAAGATATTGGGGATAGTTCTCTTTAATCTTTGGTTTAAAGTTTTGTGATCTATTCTTAAAGGGGTCTTGGGTATATCCATAAGTAATAGGAATTTCTTTATGTGATCCGTTTTTAGATGAAATATAAATATCGCACTCTTTAGCTAAATCAATAGGCCTGAACCAATCTTCTGCTTCTCGAATGCCAATATGAGTTGCAGTTTCCTTATTTAAAGTTTCAAATAATTTATCAGAAATTATAAGATCACATAGAGATTCAAAGGAATTAACTTTTCTTAACGAACAATAATATTGGAAGTTTGCCGTCGATCTTGCAGCAAATTGGATGTATGTCTCGCCTGATGATTTTACAGCATTTTTAAATGAGTTTAAACACTCGCGAGGGGTTAATTGGAATTCTCTGAGTACTATAGATTTTAGTTTTTCATAGTCATTTAATTCCTCTTCTTTAATATACAGTAAGACGTTATGAGCTCTTTCGCCCAGAAGATTTATTAAAATTTCAGATTTATATTCATCATTTATTTTCTTGGTTAAAAATGCGCGTTCTAATGATTGAAAGAACAGATTAAAATTTTCAGATCTGGTGGGAACAGGAAGAGATAAAGTTTTTATACTTTTTATCATATTTTCTATGTTAGTTTCGAACTGTTTATCTTCGACTTTAGCTGCAGGATTTAAACTTAATGCTTTATTTTTAGCCGTTTGAAGTTCGATTTCTTTTTCTAATTTTGCTAACTGAAGTTTCGCGAGCTCAATTTTCTGTTTTTCTAAAGTTACCTCTCTTTCGTTTTGCGATACTCTCTCATCTATACAGTTTTGAATTAAAGTTTTAACGAAATCTGGATCACTTTCAAATGTACTACTGTTCTCAATTTTAGTCTTTAGTTTAACTATAGTGTCAGTACTCTCCACAGTACCGTCTAGATTCTCAACAACTCTTATGAGATCCTCTTTAAGAGCGTTTTTATACATTTTAGAAAAATATGGGAAGGTCCTACCTTTTTTTTCTGGCTCCCTTGTTGCTCGCACGTACGATGTATCCAATGAAGAAAAATTTCGATTTCACAGATCTCACCTCTTCGCAGGTAATATAGTTGAAATTGTTCGAATTGACACCTCTCCGCAGGTGTTTGTGAGTGGATCCAACCTCTACACAGGTGGAATATTTGTCGATGGTTCGTTGAAAAATACACCTCTACACAGGTTATTTTGTTATTTGTTCCGACCTCTACACAGGCGGAATGAAGTTGAAAAATTCAACCTCTACACAGGTTGAACGAAGTTTCCGAAAAATGGCGGCGCGTCTCCTCCACGGACGGCTTTTGTTCACGTTCCAAACTTTGATCAAAATCGAAATCTTTTTCAATCCCGGCCTCTACATAGGCGGAGTATTCATGCTGAGTTCAAACCTCTACACAGGTTGAATATTTATGCTGAGTTCAAACCTCTACACAGGTTGAACGAAGTTTTCGAAAAATGGCGGAGCTTCTCCCCTCACGGACGCTTTTGTTCATTGTCCAGACTTTGGTTCAAAATCGAAATTTTATCGATCGCGGCCGAGCCCCCATAATTTGTGGGAGACAACAAGGGGTCCAAAAGTCTTTCTTGTGGTTTATTTAACATTAAACAAAAATTAATTAAAAAGGTAGATAAGTTTGACAATGATATGCAGAAGGTAACGCCTGCTCGCGCACCTCTCGCGTTCTCCTTTCTCTCTCTAATTCTGCTCTAATGTCCAAGAGTTTTTGTTCTGCTTTTACTAGTTCAAAAGTTTTCGTTTTTGTTTCAATTCATTGCGCCTGCGCGCGAAGACTGCTTGGTTTTGGCTGCATGCTACATATATATATATATATATATATATATATATATATATATATATATATATATATATATATATATATATATATATATATATATATATAATACGAAGTATGACCTCCTTTAGCAGAAATGACCTTGTCTTGGCATTGACTTCATTAATGTATCGCGCATTTTCTTGATTTTATAATTGGGGAACTATATTTTAAATTTTTATGAAGGAATGAGCGTTTTATATAAAATATATTTGTAGTTATACGAACTTCATCGAGAGCATGAATCCACTTTACTTACACGTTTATAATCTCCTTTTTTGATTTTTTATTGTGACTTGGGTAAACTGGGGGTCCTCATGGTTCCGTGGAACACAGTTTGAAGACCACTGCATTGTATGAATGTTGAGGAGAACGAAACTGAAGAATAGGTATATTTACAGCAGTGAAAAATTAAGTGTTGCCGGCATTCTATAGAATGCCTGACGTTTTGAAATAGGAGAATTAATACATACTTTGATTAGGCATTGTATAGAATGCCCAAAGCTATATTTAGCTTAAGTATGAAAAAAGGACAAGATAAGGCTATTATATCAATGTCGCACATTCCTAACAAATACAAATTTTATTCTAAAGAAATAGAGTACCATTAAAAAAAATTAATCAAAACACGCAAAAGGAAATGAAAAAGTTGTACCGAACAAAATTTATGTCTTTCTTATTAAGGAAAACAAAATTTTCTTAAAAAAAAAAAGAAGAAATTGAAATTAACCTACGTGTTGCAACATAGTTGGCTTGAATGGCATTTTGAATTACACTTCATTACATTTTTCACGCAAAAGTAGTTCGATTTTTAGTACTTTGTTTTACTCATACATTAGACGAATAATTTACTCAATTGCAACTGACAGATTTAACGTGCATCGCTGCCTTACACTGCGGATCTGTGGTGGTACTAGGCTCGAACTCGTGACAAGGCAAGCCTCGATGCCTATACCGCTCGGCTACCGCGGCCCCATCTTTAATTCGAAGCAAGTTCTTAGAGCACAAAGTTAATTGTGATTTCACATATACTTGTTTTAAAACTCCTTCAGAAGTTCCAAATCATTAGAAACCGTCGTATTTTCCACTCATTACTAGTCCCAATATATTGGCATTAGAAAGAAAAATGGCACAGGTTTCACAGCAATGCCTTTTTTTTAAAAAATAATTTTGTGTTTTTTCTGACAAGATTCACAAAGGTTCAATAAATAAAGCAATTCAATATTATAACCTGTAACGTTTTTAAATTTGGTTGAAAGTTCTTTCGGAATTCTCTCTCCATCATGTTTTTTTGTGTCCAATAGCCAAATAAGCTTCATGAATTACGTAAAATAACTCAATTTTATCCCCGTGGACAGGTCAAAGTTTGATAATTTTACCGCGACCCGCTGATGGTGGGACGTTGATTGTTTACGTTTTGAATTGTTTTGATAAAGTCATAAAAAATAAAATAAATAAAATAAAATAAAGTCATAAAAAAATTTGCCAATTTTTGAAAAAAATCATGGTTTTAGGGTAGTCGGATACCTTAACAATTTTAATTTAATTGTATTTAAACATGCTTCAGAATAAATTCAGTTACACCTAAAGATCAATATAAAGTGAAAAGTCACACACAAAAAAAAGAGTAAATAAAATAGAAAGAATTGAATATATTTTTTCTCCTTGAATAGCTCAATGCCATTTGATTCACGGATAGTGACCGCTGCTATATAGTACTCGCCTTCTTTAAAGGGTTTAATGGGTTGACTTTTATTTTCCACAGACATCGCAACCAATAGTCCCTGGGTTTCTTCTTAGTATCCATTTTGGCTTTTTGTACATCATTAACTTCTGGTAAGCAGTTTCAGTTAAAAAAAAAACTGTGTTTCTTAAAAAAATTATTTTTATTATTTTTTTTTTGTCCCATTAACTCGACAGCTTGTCGTCGAATAGTTGTTGTCCTTCTGCAATACTTTTCATGAAGCACTAGGGGGGCTACTACCGTATCAATGATACGGGTCTCCCAAGACATGCGTAAGCATAAATTCGGAAAATGCTATCAATAGTCTTATTAATAAAGTTGACTTTATAAAATCGTCTGTTACTGGCTTCAAACGGTTAAAATCTTTCTATGTGAATTCTACATCTATGTTCCCACAATTAGAAACCCGTAAAAGCTGGTAACGTTTTACTCAAAATAATGAAATGGCAAGGAGTGGAAAGGCTTCTCAAAATTTCCTATTTGAAATTTTCCTATTTTCCTATTTTTCCCCCAATTCTTGACTCAGGGCTTGTGACGTGGGTGCACGATCCATTAAAGCCCCAAAGACGACTTGTAAGGGTTCCGCGTCAGTGAAAAAATAAAGAGGTGTAAATGGGCGTCTGCGATAGAGGCTCTCATTAAACCACATCATAACTTTTATTTTAAAAGAAAATATAATCAAAGGGAAACCAGTTTTTATTTATTTAACAGATTTATTTACTAAATTTAATGAGGTTAATTTGCAGTCACAAGGTGAAAGTATACATTTTATTAAAACAAGGACCATCATTTCAGCTTTTCTTGTCAGAATTAAGCCAAAGGAGTATAATATTGAACAACACGTATTTTCCATTTCTCATTTTATCACAGACAATATGCCAAGATAATCTTTTTTTGAACCTACGTTCATTTAAATGCCCTCCATTCAGGTTTTGAATCTAGGTTTGAGAATGCTTTGGCTATGGTAGACAAAAAAGAAAAAAAAAATGCCGAATGTTGAAAATTTGTTATTGAAGCTCCAGATTAATCCCTCCTATTAAAAGCATTTTTGTTTGTTGCTCAATTATTTTATGTATTTTTAAATTTAAAATTAATTTACTTGTTTTTCCTAAGTTTTAAACACTATACTTCACTATAATTAAAAATTTTAATCGTTTAAAGTAAGTAGCTCTGTATCAACTGTTATAAAGACATTTAAGTTGATCTATGTGCGAAAATTCAATATTAATAAGCAGGGCGTCTACCCAAAGACGAAAAACATGGCAAGGGGTCTATGAGTCAGAAAAATTTGGGAACTTCTGCATTAAAGCCTTGCGCAATACTGCGATGCGATAAACCGCATAATCCCGGTACGCTACAATTCGACCTTTATCAAAGTCAGAAATGTTCTTGTACGCATTTCTGCTTCTTATACAACAACTTTTCACCATGTAACAACGTTCAAATGTAATTTGTGTCCTCATTTCAACACATTGTAGGTGTCGCTACCGGCGCCTGCTTCTTATGAATGCGCTTCTTCCTGTCGTTTAAATTTCACGTTTGTAGCATGTCGCCTTCTTGGTCAGTAGTGTATTTGGAGAATAAAAAAAGGGGAGTTATGTTTCACGTTCTTTTAAATCATAGTGTTATGAAATTAAGAACGTAAAATTCCATACGTTTATCAAGAACTTTAAATTTTTACATGTTTCAGAAAATTAAAATAAAATGAGGACATAATGCCTCAACACATAGGACAATAAATTGTGATTATTCACCGCTACTTGTATTTAACGGATTTGTTAATACTGTGTGAGAAAAGTAGAAATGGCTATTTTCAATATAAAGGTTGTGAGAGCCCCCCTGAGTTCCACCCTGGACACCAAGATTAATTTGAGACAAAGAATCACTAAGAGCCATTTTGTATAGTAATAACTTGTATTTATTATATCAATTCAAATATCAGAAACTCTAATAACATATAATATTTCTATGTTACGTCAAACATTTAATTAATATTAAATTAAATTGCGAATTATGAAATTAATCAATAATTACGCGCAAGATCAAATAAGGTCTACCGAAATCGGAGGTCCGAGAAATACACGTAACTCGAATTATTAGCTTTCATTAACTTTAACTAATTTGATTAAACAAACGCTTATTTTAAGCGTAAATAAAATATAGTATATCACCTGGTATATTAGCTTTCGAGATTCTTTCGTAGAATAACAGCATAAGGCTTCACTAACGTAATCTAATTGAATCTTCTAAAGGTTGTCTCTGCTGCTGCTGCTGGCTCAACTTTGTTTGGCCGTTCACTTTTTGGAGTTGATTGAAAATATACGCGAATTTATAATCCCCAAAAAGACGCCTAAGAATATTAGTGGAAAGGTTCCGTACAGATTCGTCGCGATCCCCTCCAAAAAGAAAACGGAATTTATTCGAAGATCACAAATGGCCTGAAAATAAATTAACGTAACCAATTCTAAAACTTAATTCATAGTCTCTAAGACTTTAATATCGATCTAACCATCGGATACTTTACAAATTCTCCCTCCCTAAGGGAAAGAAAACATTACGACCACAAACTTCATTTGAAATTTACTGTTTGTTTGACATAACATTTACAAGTTTAGATTTCCCTACAGCACACCCATTTGGCTCAGAGGCGAGGAAAAAAACCACCGAAGTGGAAAATAAAAAACCTGCCTATGTGCTTTACTTAACTACTTAAAATACTATATAAACTTATTCTTGCTTCATTTACAGTTGAATCGTCGCTTTCTATACAATAATTTAGGGTCAGCTACCCTGAAATGAGAACTTTCTTTAAGTAGTAGGAAGAAACAAACATATACTGTATATACAAACACATTCACATTTTACATAACGTTTTCTTATACATCAATTAAAGCATCTGGCTCCTTAAAATTCCCATTCCATGCAGGCTGCGCTTGTTAGTGTTAATGTTAGCACTACCTAACTACGCCGCGTTCCAAGCCACCAGATGTGAGAAAAAATATACACATACATATACATACAATTTCAAACATTTTTCAATAAACCATTAAAACAAATAACTAAAGGAATTGTCGCATCTTAGCGAAGTCATACATAGAAGTAAACAAATGCATTCTTACAAATGTTTTCTCCATACTTATATAAAAAAATTAAGACAAAAGCTTATTTTTCTCTTCAAGAAAAACACACTCATTGTAGTGTCCACTTCTGCTTGGCTTCTTAAATTTTAAACATCCGCCCGTGACTTGCTTCATTGCAATAATTCTCCCGACCACTTGTTCGAAAGGAAAAAAAAAGAAACGATACAACCTGATTTTTTTCTTTGTCCTCTCTTCGCTCCTATCCACCGGATCTCCGTCTAAGGCTTCCATGCTGAGGCTCCTTCTCCTGAGGTTCTGCGGTAGACTGTCGATCCCAGTGCTCCTTTGTTCCTCTGGTATTCCTTCGGGCTTCTTTAATCGAATCCGTAGGTAGTAAGGACAAGGTCTCACTGCTGTCGCCTGCCTAGACCGGACTGGTCTCCTCTCAGCTGCACTGTTTCCTCTGCTCGGAGTTGTCCTGGTCTCCTGGGCCCTGTCATACTGGACTCTTGCTCCTTGTCTCCTCTCTTCTGTAGGTAGCTTGCACTGCTTTGTATCTAGTTGATCTGAAGGACCTGCAATGGACTGTTGTCCTTGTGAAGGATTATTAGGTCTCCTATATTTATAGTTTCTAGAGGTTATAGAGGATGGGACTGTTCTCTTTATCCTCTGAGGTGGTACAGAGGTTGGTCTTTTCTGGTCCCCATGTTCGGACCCCTGCAGAGATCTTTTCCTGCATATTTTGGACCGCTTTTTATCAGTCCTCTCCACTGACCCATTTGACTTTACTTTACGCTTCAATCTCGAAACCGCCAATCCGGCAATTCTCTTATTTGATTTACGACCCTTACTCTCCTCACTCGATGTTTTCCTAGATCTTTTGGATTTTCCCGGGTGCGACCTACTCGACCCATTACTAGACCTCTGTCCTTCATATAGTGTCTCATCATGACTATCAAAACTAATTGTGTCGGACTGTCTTGGATGGTACACTCGCACCTTGTCAATATTAACTTTGACCCTTTTTCCAAATGATCAAATTGTTATTCCGAACTTCCAACACTCTATATGACCCTTCAAACTTAAGCATAAACTTTCCGATCACTCTCCTACCCGCAGCACTCATAAAATGAGTTTGTACCAACACCAAATCATTTACTTTGATGTTAACCTCTCTCCTTTTCCGATTATAGTATTTTCCTCAAGTCTTATGTTGTTTCCACATGTTCTGCCTTGCCTCATCGCGTAATTTCTCAATATTTCCACCCACATATTCAGCACCCTCTATGACATTTATTAATTTACGAAAAGGTGTTATAATCTTTTTACCTAAGAATAACTCAGCCGGAGTTTTACCTGTCGTTTCATTAACTGATGTGCGCAGCGCGAAAGCGAACTCATGGAGAAATCGGTCCCAGTTATCGTGATTTTATTCTACAAAACAAGCTATCATCTGCACTAACTCTTTCCGTTAAATTTGCCTGCGGCCGATATGTTACCGTTTTAATATGTTTTATGTCCAACCTGTGACGTAGGTGTTCAAAGACCTCGGTTATAAATTGGGGCCCATTATCACTAATCAAAGAAATAGGAGCTCCATATCGTGAAATATAATTTTCAAAAAGGGCGTTAGCTATGGTCTGGCTCGAAGCTTTTCGTAAAGGAATAAGCTCACTCCACTTAGTGAAGTGGTCAGTTATTACCAATAGAAATATATATCTTTCGGGTCGGGATGCGGGGTAGGGGGCTAATAAGTCTAACGTTACGAATCCAATGGGGGTAATTCGGTACTATCGGAATTAATCGACCAGCTGGTAGCTCGTTTTTATAATTAAATTTTTGACACCGGTCACAGGTGATACATATTCAAATATATATTTCCTCATATAGGGAAAATAACATGTCACGCAATTTTAAATAAGTCTTCCTCTTTCCTAAATGGTCTGCTAATGGCAAATCATGAAGTTCTTGCATTATTGCTGCGCGAAGAGACTTAGGAATGTACACTCTTAGTTCTCCAAGAGTTGTAGAATATTTCTCGCGTAAAAGAGTAGACCATCAGTTAATTTAAAATCCTGGGACCAACCCTAGCATACAGTTGCATTAACGGAATCATCGTCTGGATTTTCTAAATAACGATAGATGTGCCCTAACTCAGGATCTTCCCGTTGCTCTCGAATGAGTTGTTCTCTGGAGTTTAAGGCTAAAGCTCTAAGAGCTGCGCACGAAATTTGTGATCCGTCCATATTGCCTACTGGATTCCTAGACAATACGTTCGCGACAACGTTTTGGACACCAGGTCGATGTTCCCATTCAATGTTAAACTCGAATAAATTGAGTTCCCATCTAATCATCCGACTTGATAAGTTTTTCCCATTCGTGAGTTTTGTCAACGCCGCGTGATCTGTGATTACCTTCACCGGTAGTGATCCAAAATAAGTTTTAAACTTATTCAATGCCCATATCAGCGCCAAACATTCGCGTTCTGTAACTGTATAGTTTCTTTCGGCGTTGTTCAGGGTTCTAGATGCGAATGCAATAGTTTTGTGATTTTGATTAAGCACAGCACCAATTCCGACCCCACTAGCATCCGTAAAAAAGTTAAACTGTTCCTGAACATTCGGCAATTGTAAAACTGGCGCCTCTGTTAATGCTCGTTTTACTTTATTAAAAGCATCCTGTGCTTCCGTTGACCAATTAAATTTAGCCCCCTTTATCTTTAGCCGATATAATGGTTCATATATATCTGCATAGTGTGGTATAAACTTCTGATACCACCCCCACCATCCCTAAAAACTTCGACACTTCCTTATTATTTTTAGGAGGTTTCATTTCTGCGATTGCCTTGACTTTACTATTGTCGGTTTCAATCCCTTCTTTACTAATTATGAGACCTAAATACTTCAATTTGTCACGTACGAAGTGACGTTTTTCTTTGTTAAGAGTTAGCCCTGCGTCTCGTAACAATTGAAATACCTGATTCAAATGATCTATGTGTTCATTAAACGATGGAGATGCAATGATTACATCATCCATGTAAACCATCACGAAACGCCCAATAACCGGTTTCAATTTAACGTCTATAGCTTTCTGAAAATTTGGTGCTGCTCCTGAAAGGCCGAATGGCATTCTGAGGAATGCAAAAGTGCCATTTCTTGTTATAAACGCGGTTTTCTCGATATCTTTCGGACTAATTGCCAACTGAAAGTAACCCGATTTTAAATCTAATGTCGACATTATACCGGTATGCGGGATATTTGCGATCAGATCATCAATCACCGGTAATGGATATCGCGGGTATTTAGTAATGGCGTTGAGTTTGTGATAGTCTATCGCGAATCGATACGCCTCTGGAGAATCTGGAGGAAGGCCAATATTTTTGCGCGTTAAAACCACCGGTGACGCGTATGGGGATTGAATAGGACGAATTGCACCCTCCTGTAACATTTTCTCAATGTGATAGTCAATTATTCCTTGTTTGACTCTGTCATAGCGGTAGGGTCTTGACACTACTGGCCCCTGGTTCCCAGTATCGATTTCATGGTATAAAACATGAGTCAACCCCGGCTGGTCTGAAAATAGCCCCCTTTAAAACTATTAAATAAATCCTTTAAACAGGCTTTTCCACTTTTGGCAACTGCTTAATTTGGTCATCTGGAATGATCAGAGATTTCTTATCGAAATCTAAAGTCAATTTGGACTTCATAAAATCAATGTCTAAAATGCATTGGTACTGCATATTGCTAAGAATGTGAAATTCCCAGGTTTTCTGGAATTCTCGGATCCGAATCTGTAATTCGACCCGACCTAAGTGACAATACGGGGCTCCTTGGGCCGTCACTACTCTATCATTAGTCTTTTGACGCGGTCGATACGAAACATATCTGCGATAGATCTCCTCTGATGTAAAAGATTTCTCCGCTGCCGTGTCCCAAAGGGCTGAAATGAATGTTTCATTTAAAAGAATGGGCACATTAGGTAAATCTACTAAAGTCATTTGTAGTTAGGATATCCTAATAGTGCGGTGTTCCGTATCGGGGGGATTTTCTGTACATCGCGATGGATCATTCCCAGACTCGCATCGATCGCTTAAAAGTTTAAATATCTGTTTTGATCATTCTGAACCCTGAAAGTACCGTTTCACGAACCACCCTGTCGACCGCCTTGATTATGGAATCTATGATCCGATTGACCACCTCGGCGTCGACCCTCGAATCTCCGATTATCCGCAACACCTTGACCCTCAAATCTGTTGAATTTCCCCTGCGGTCTGCTATTGTCAGATTATCTGTTGTTACCTCTCGTCTCCCTCCAATTTTCCTGCCGATTCCTGTTAGGGAAATGATTGTTCTCGCTTTGGTTTGTATCTCGGAATTCCCGACTCGAACCCCTGATCCTTTTATTTAGAAACCTTTCCTCGTACTTATCAATTATTTGTAGAAGGTTAGATGTGGTTTGCGGATCCCGAACCTCCACATAATCTAAAATCTGAGGTTCTAACCTACTAATAACATGATCTAGCAATTTTTCCTCCGTCATTTCTAGTTTTAATTGTTTGTGTATTTTTAACAAATCATACACAAAATCGGAAGGTTTTTGGTTGTGCTTTTGAGATGATGCATAGGAATCCGTTTCGAGTTCCGACCTATTCCTAACCACGGGGAACTAACTGCTCTGTTAAAGATTGCTTTAAGTGCGCGTAATCTGTCGCATTGTCTTCTTTAACCCTATAACCTAGAACCTCAAACCAATCTAGTTCCCGTCCTGTGAGATGACCCTTTAAATATGCACAAGCCAGTTGTGTGGGTATCTCG
This sequence comes from Trichonephila clavipes, assembly GCA_019973935.1. NCBI lineage: Eukaryota > Metazoa > Arthropoda > Arachnida > Araneae > Nephilidae > Trichonephila > Trichonephila clavipes. The sequence continues at coordinate 612,316 of BMAU01021280.1, read as the reverse complement.
TAATATGTTGTTATTATCAATATTCTCCGAGAACTCAGCCACATTCTCCATCCCCGAAAAATACTGCTCAGGGATGATTCGAGAATTAGATCTGACTCTGAACTCGGGATTTACGCGTTAGGCGCCACTGTGAGAACCCCCCTGGGTTCCACCCTGGACACCAAGATTAATTTGAGCCATTTTGTATAGTAATAATTTGTATTTATTATATCAATTCAAATATCAGAAACTCTAATAACATAATATTTCTATGTTACGTCAAACAAAAGGGATTTACCTTTAATATTAAATTAAATTACGAATTATGAAATTAATTAATTACTCGCAAAATCAAATAAGGTCTATCGAAATCGGAGGTCCGAGAAATACACGTAACTCGAATTATTAGCTTTCATTAACTTTAACTAATTTTATTAAACTAACGCTTATTTTAAGCGTAAATAAAATATAGTATATCACCTGGTATATTAGCTTTCCAGATTCTTTCGTAGAGTAACAGCAATAAGGCTTCACTAACGTAACCTAATTGAATCCTCTAAATTTGAGGCTACTATTGTTGCTTGCTCAATAGCTTTCATACTTGCTAGCTTACAACGCTCTACTTAAATACTTTATCTACTTTGCATATCTCGTTCACTTTTTGGAGTTGATTAGAAATATACGCGAATTTATTATCCCCAAAAAGACGCCTAAGAATATTAGTGGAAAGGTTCTGTACAGATTCGTCACAAGGTCTATGTTATGCTGCTATGCTAAAATCCAATAAAGTTTAATAATATTTAAAAAATTATTTTCTACTCAGTATAATAATGAAAGTATTTTGTTAACTTAATTAATCACGAAAGTTTGTATGTATGGATGTTTGTTATTTTTTCTCGCAAAAACAACTGAATGGATTTTAATGAAACTTTACAATAATACAGCTTATACATCAGAATAGCACATAGGCTATAATTTATACAGATATTGTGTGAAGTGTCCAAAATATAACGATAATTAATTTTCCAATACAAATGCACGTAACGGACCAAAGATAGAGAAAGAAAGACAGGAAGCAAAAATAATCTATACATATAAATAAAAATGAAGTGTTTGTTTGTAATTTGAAATTTACAGCTTTTTACTAAATGCTTTTAAAAGTATATACGGTACTTATATCAAAAAATCAATTTTTAAAATTTTTGTCTGTCTGTTTGTTCCGGCTAATCCCTGAAACGGCTGGACCAATTTTGACGAAACTTTCCCTGGCAGATAGCTAATGTTATAAAAAATAACTTAGGCTACTTTATTTATAGAAGAAAAAAAATTAGGGTTCCGCGAAAATAAAATTAAAACGAATGAAATGTTGAACAATATCTGTTTCAAATAGGGATTATTTATTTCAATAGGGATTATTTTTATTCATTAGGGATTATTTTTAGTCAATAAGGATTGCTTTATTTCGCGAGGCTTCTCTCTCAATGTTTCTAGCAGTTATATCAAACTTTTTTGTTTGATCAGTTTACTGACACTCGCGATTTTTCCCGTTCATGTCTGATACTAATGATTTTAATAGTCTTCACACCATTGACACTGTCAAAGGTCATGCATCTCTCTAACACCTTGCTTGCGGCTTCGATTATGTTCGTTTCACCCTACCCAGTCCTCACCCCATCGACAGTGTCAAAGGTGACGAGACCCTCTCCCTCCCCCATGCTTGCAGATTCGTGTCACCCTACTGCTACTTAGACCTGAATTGAACTGTTGCATTCAATGCTTATAATCATTCCAATGATTTCATTCTCTTTCAAGAACACTGAGCAACATCAATTTTTCCTTAACATAGACAGCATTTAAACTTAAATTAGGAAGTTTTTGGGTTTTACGTCATTTGACTTCTCACAAGGCTCCGCATTTAAATAGAGGTAAGCCAATTTTATACCTTTATTGTTTATTTCATTGCCAAACACTGCACAAAGCAGTCACAATAAATGTTTGTCTTGCAAGAGTGATTGTACAAGTGTAAGTGTGCGGTGGGGGTGGCGATCGCAGAGCCAACAGGTTGTTTTATTTAGTGAAGTATGTAGATAGTTGTTTCTAAAATAAATATTTTTAATTACGTTTTAGGTGAAAAAGTGCACTTGCACCTTTAAATTGAGTAAGTTCATTCAAAACTGTTAATAACTTCATTTATCCTGCGCAATATCTATACATATAAATAAAAATGAAGTGTCTTTTTGTAATTTGAAATTAACAGCTTTTTGCTAAATGCATTTAAAAGTATATACGGTGCTTATTTATGAAAAAAATCAATTTTTAAAATTTTTGTCTTTCTGTCTCTCTATTTGTTCCGGCTAATCTCTGAAACAGCCGCACCAATTTTGATGGAACTTTCACTGGCAGAGATAGCTAATGTTATAAGGAGTAACTTAGGCTACTTTTATTTAAAAAAATAAATTAGGGTTCCGCGGAAATAAAATTAAAACCAATGAACAATATCCGATTCAAATAGGGATTATTTTTATTCAATAGGGATTATTTTTATTTAACAGGGATTATTTTATTTTGCGAGCCTTCTGTTCTCAACGATTTCTAGCAGTTATATTAAACCTTTTTGTTTGATTAGGTTGCTGCCACTCGCGACATTTCGCGTCAATGTCCTTTGATCCTAATGATTTTACAGTCATCACCCCATCGTCAGTATCAAAGGTCATGCGTCCCTCTCATACTTTGCTCAACAAAAAACAAAGAAAAAAAATAAAACAAAAAAGAAACATTGATTCACAAAGTAGAAGAATGACATTATACTTATAGCATAGGTATTTCTTTACGTAGAATATATAATTAAGTTTTCGTAAACTCTGCGAATTGAATGAACACTTTTTTGTTAAATTCTACGTGGACGAAGTTGCAGGGGTAACAGCTATTTAACATAAAATAAATGCATCAGAAAGTAATATTAACGTATTACACATCCAGATATAAATTGTTTACATTAATTTGATGCGTTTATTACACAAAATTTGTTACAATGTGTTAATTTTGCTGAGCAGAAGGAAGGTGTTTTCAAAAATCGATCCATAAGAGAGTTACGGGGCGTTATAAGTAAAAAAAAAAAAAAAAAAACACTTTTTTTTATCAGTTATTATATCTACAGACTTAAAATTTAGCAAACATGGTTTTTTGTTCAGCTGAGATATGCAAAAAGCTGGGGGTTTTTTTTGTTTAATTTACAATTCACGTAAAATTAACTCATTAAAAACTTCTTTATCCTTCAGTCTGTATTGCTTAAATTTTCAATTCACCCGCGTGAAGAATGGGTATACCAGCTAGTAAATAAATAAATAAAATGTGTGTGTTTTTTTTAAAAAAAAGCACTGGAAAGAGGATTATTTTTTTGCGAGATCTCCCTCTCCATTTTTATTTTAAAGACACATAAAGGAAGAATGCATCTGGTTAAAATAAATAGAGAGAAAGAAAAGGGGGGAAGAGAAATTATTGAAGTTTATTGAAGGTATCATTTTTGCTGAAAAAAAAAATTAGAAATTAGCCTTAAAGAGAATACTCAAATTGTTGATTGAGAAATAAACCAGGAAGCTGCAATATATTATAGGAGGGAAAAAAAAGTTTATAAAAAATTGAAATGAAGAAAAAAAAGGGGGAGGGAGAGGCCAGGAAACATAAACATTTGAAAAATTTTAACGCTGTGACATCTTCGATGGGAGAAAATTCCCATCTTCCGATTCACAATAGGTTTTATGGTTTCATCAGCTGGTCACGGACAAGTGCCTCACCCATCGATTCTCCCTGAATGTTTTACGATCAACCAGCTGTGGAATGACCGGTGCACGTGGCCATGGGGCCATTGTTTATTGTCTGAACTCAGGGAGTGGAGATTGCAGACGGGTCGGCATAATAGACTTAAGAGTTCGGCGCCCCATTGACAATAGGCGAAGCCTATCTTAAAAATAACCATATTGTCTTTTTCTAGTGTTGTTTGAAGGGGATTCTAGAAACAGGTGGCGTGATGGGCCAGTGTGTCCAGCTGTGGACAAGGAACTATGGCGCCTTGGACCAGACAGCTCGGGTGTGTTTTGGCGTGTTATGCGCCAATAGGAAGAAGGAGGGGGTCAAGAGAGACTTTAGTCCTGCGAATAAGAAGGAGCGAGGGGCGTGTTGTGAACACACCCCTGATGTTTAAAAAGGGTTGTTTTTGAGAACACGAGGAGAAAAGACTGGAAAAAACCTGGAGAGAGGGAGTAAGAGAGAAGAGACCCGGAGAGAGAGAGAGAGAGAGAAAAAGACGAGAGAAAAAAAAATCCCCGAGAGAGAGTGAAAAAGACGAGGAACGCCGGTGGCGTTGAGCATGAGTATATGAACTGACCACACCGGCTTGGCATTTAATCTGGATTTATATTACTTCATTTACAAATTGTTAGCAAATAAAGTTTGCTTTTATTTGTATATTAAGCTGTAAAGATTTGTTTATTGATGGATAGCTACTCACGACGTTACAGCTAATATAAATATATGAAATTGGTGGCAGCGGTGTTGATCCGGCATTTAAGTAAACAGATGCCCGAATCCTTTATTTTAATTGAAGAAAAAAAAAAAGCCCGCCGGGTGCGATTGTTGATGAAGCGAGTTTAATGACCCTAATTCTCCTGGATTTCCCAGCTGTGAGAAGTGCTGGATGCAAGTGTCTCCCGTTCCTGCTTGTGAAGAGTGCCCGCGAAGTGCCTGCCTTCCGTTTTTTCCCGGAGAAGGATAAGGAAGAAGAGGTTTCCAGTGTTTTCACCTGCAATGTTAAGGTCAGTCTTTTTCTTTGAGTATCGTATCAGGGCAGCAAAACATTATTTTTAGTTAATGTAAAATTTTGTAAGGAAAATAATACTAGATAAAGTTAAAAGTATAGACTGAGAGACTACAAAAATTAAGTTTGTTTGCAGTGTATTGATTTGCTATGTTTGTATGTATGTTTGTTTATTGAGTTAGGTCGTAGTATACAGTAGTATATTTGCTTCGTTAGCACAGTTTTTGCGTAGTGTATTGTCACGTTACTCTGAGTATTTTTATTATTTTGTGAAGTATAATTAAAGTCTAGGTTTAGTGTACGGTTAGTTACGTTTGGTAGTTGTATAAGTTTGTGGAGTACAACTGAGTATAGTGTATAGTGTAGTGTTGATTTATGTTGGATATTTTTGATTTGTTTTAGAGACAATTGAGATTTGATTTTGTGTGTATTAGTGCATTATGGCGTTTCTCTTAAGAGAAAGAAAAGACGTATTGTTAGAGGTTGCGAAGGAATTAAGGGTAGAAATTGATATTACTTTACCCAAGATAGAATTTAAGAAGAGAATTTGTCAGAGTGAAGACTATAACGAAGAATCGGTTAAAAGTTTGTTGGAGGGTATCTTGGCGGAAAAACAGGAGGCTAGGGAATTGAAGGAAAGGCAGGAGGCTAGGGAATTGAAGGAAAGGCAGGAGGCTAGGGAATTGAAGGAAAGGCAGGGGACTAGAGAATATGAGTTGGAGCGGTTAAGATTGTCTAACGCTACTGAGACGGTTAGTGTATCGTCTGCCGATTTAGAAGGGCAAGGGGTAAATAGACGTGTTAATTTAAAAGACTTGGTGCCTAAATTTGATGCAAAAAATGCAGACATTAATTTATTTTTTGAAATATTTGAAAGGCAGGTGATAAAAGAAAAAGTGGTGGAGGATAGATGGGTCTCCCAACTCATTCCTTTACTTCCCATAGAAATTGCGGAGATAGTAGCGAAAGAACCTTTAGAGAAAAGCGACGATTACCCCCACATAAAAAATCTACTATTGGCCCGGTTCCAACTCACGCCGATAGCCCTTAGAGATAGATTTGAGTCGCATCAACGCAGACCTGGGGCCATGTGGGCGGATTTAGTATTCGAACTAAGGTCCTACCTGGACAACTGGCTAGCGGGGATGAAAGTGGGTGATTTCGCCGCATTAAAAGAGCTACTAGTGACAGAACAAATAAAAAAAAAAAAAAAAAGAGCACCAAGTGAATTAGTAGACCATTTTCTAGATTCGTGGGATGGTTTCAAGGAGGCTAAAAGTTTAGCTGAGAAATTGGACCATTTTGAGGCGATTAGAAGAGTGCATAAAAAAACAGGTCCGACGAAAACCTGGGAGCGTAGAACCTTTGATAAACAGCCTCTCGAAAGTAAAAATAAATCTGCGCATTTTAGTGGTAAGGGTAAAAATATCGGGCCCTTGAACAGGGATCCTTATAAGCATGAGGTAAGCCAGGGGAGTTCTCAAATTAGGAGGGAGTGCCCCAGGACGGGGGATAATCAATTTGAGAAGAGGAAGCCCATAATATGCTACTACTGCAATGAGACAGGGCACATAAAGCCAGTGTGCCTAGATTAAGGAAAAATAATTTCGAAACGGTAGCTAATTTAACTTTAAATACCGGGAATTACGACCCATTTAAAAATTCAAAATGAACATGGAAATAAATGGCATTGATCGCGTATGTCTAAGAGATTCGGGGTCATCCATAGACGTCTGTTCGCGGAGCTGGATTAATGAAGATGACCTCCTAGGTGAATACGTTTGGTTGAAAAGCCCGTTAGATGAGATTTGCCACTGTTTGCCTCTGGCTAAAATTAAAATCAAAACGAAGAAAGGAGAGTTTTATACCAAGGCAGCAATAAAACAGGATAGTAGTGACAATGATCTATATTTATTGGGAAACCGAACAGCTGAACTGCTGGAGTCAGACGAACAGGGGTGCACTTGGTTAACGCAGTGGTGACTAGAAGTAAACAAAAAAAAGATTTTCCCCGAGAAAGAAAAGAGGCGAACGAAGCGGAGTTTGAACTTACGGATTTTCCCCCGTCCGAGGGAGGGGAAGATGATAGCTTTATCATTCCCGCTTTTGAAGGAGAAGGGGAAAGAGTTTGGCGAAAGTGAATGGTGTTGAATTTAAAGAGGAACAAAGAAAATGCCCCGATCTAAAACCATTATGGGATAAGGCCCAAACAGGAATAGACAAAGAATTTAGGGTCATCAGGGGAAATTAGTTAGAGTCGCGAAAACTAAGCGAGGGGGAGGAGGTCAGACCAGACAGCTATGCGTACCCATAAAGTTTAGACTCGACATTAACAAACTTAGCCATGACGAAATAGGGGGCATCTGGGGGTGACGAAAACCAAAGATAGAATTCTAAGGCATTTTTTTGGCCGAACGTGTACAGAGACGTGGGGAGTTCGTCAAAACTTGCGATTCGTGTCAACGAGTAGGGAAACCGAGAGATAAGGCGAAAGCACCCCTGAAATTAGTGCCGATTATTTCGGAGGTATTCTCTAAAATCAATATAGATGCTGTGGGACCTCTCCCTGTCTCAACAAAGCAAAACAGATATCTGATTACGTCAATTTGTGTAGCCTCTAAGTACCCGGAAGCTATACCGGTGGAGAGTATTACTTCCCCGAACGTAATAGACGCCCTCTTGAGTATCTTTTCTAGGATAGGATTCCCACGCGAAATACAATCCGACCTAGGGACTTCTTTCACTAGTGAATTGACCACCACCTTTTTCAATAAGTTCGGCATCAAAGTGACGAGGTCATCAGTCAGCCACCCCCAAAGCAATGCAGTGGAGCGAGTGCATAGAACCATCAAGCGCGTAATTAAGGCTTTGTGCGTGGAATCGGGAGAAGATTGGGAGGGGTTCTTCCTTTGGCATTATTCTCTCTCAGAACGGTTGCGCACGAGAGTACAGGTTTCAGTCCCACCGAGTTGGTCATGGGAAAGAATTTGAGAACACCCCAAACGTTAGTTTACGAGGAATGGATGGAGGAGGGAAACACGAGTCAATCGGTAGTGGAATATATATTGCAGTTAAATAATAGACTCAAACGTTGCCAAGATGTTGCGATCACTAGGATGAAAGAATGCCAACTTAAAAGGAAAACGTGGTACGATCGCGATGTCGTGGAACGGAAATTTGTGGGAGGGATCTGGTAATGGTGTTAGTTACCTCTAAACAAAATAAACTTGAGGTAAATTGGATAGGGCCGGGAAAGGTACTTAGTAGAATTTCGGATACAAATTATGTGATAGATCTACCAGGAAGAAGGGACCGTAGTACTATCTATCACGTAAACTTACTAAAACCGTATCATCGGAGACCCGAGCTGGTAAGCCTGGTTGTAGAAGAGGTCTCGGATGACATAGAGGGAGATGCGGAAATTCCTTATCCAGATAAACAATGCACGAAGTTTGACTATCACGAAATATTGAGGGAAAGTCAACTGCAACTTAAACTATCCCCCTCTCAGATCGACGAATTAAAACAAGTCATTACTAAAAATAAGGACGTGTTTTCCCCAGACCCTGGGACGACTCACTTGATGCGAATGGATATTGAATTGATCTCGGACAAGCCCATTAAAACAAAACCTTATCGGATGTCTCCGAGACAAATGAACATATTGCGAGAAGAAATTAAACGTTTGTTGGAACTGGGTGAATAGAGATAGGACAGTCCGATTACACTTCGCCCCTTATTTTAGTAGAAAGCCCAAATAAAGACTCTCGTCCTTGTGTTGATTATCGTCGATTGAACGAGATAACTCGAGCTGAATTTTTCCCTTTGCCAAATATGGAAGAGATAGTAGAAAAGTGAGTGTGGCTCCCTATGTAACGGTGATGGATTTGTCGAAAGGTTACTTTCAGATTCCGCTCACGCCGAGAGCTCAGAGATACGCAGCTTTCGTTACTCCATTTGGCACCTATATCCCCAAGAAAATGTTCGGGTTAGTATGTGCGCCCTATTATTTTTGCAAATTGATGGCCCAAGTTTTAGAGGGATTGGAGCAGTTTGCATTGCCGTACATAGACGATATGGCCATTTTTTCCCAAGGGTGGAAAGATCACGTAAAGCATATCGACATAGTTTTAGGAAGACTGAGAAAGGCGGGGCTTAAAGTGAAACCCTCTAAATGTAAGTTTGCTCAAGAGGAAGTCTTATTTCTAGGGCATCGAATTGGTTCAGGGAGTAGGTCTCCGAGTGATCTGAAGATAAAAGCTATAGCAGATTTCCCGCGGCCCACCACTAAAACACACGTGCGATCCTTTCTCGGTCTAGTGGGGTACTACTCTCATTATATCCCAAAGTACAGCACAATAGCTTCACCCTTGACCGACGCACTGAAAGGGAAAATTAAGAAAGAGAAGATCACTTGGGATGAGAAATGTGGGAAAGCGTTCGAGGAGCTAAAAGCCAAGCTCGTCACCCAACCCATATTGTTTGCCCCAGATTTTGCCACGGAATTCATCCTGCAAACGGACGCGAGTGAGGTGGGTGCTGGGGTTGTTTTTATCGCAAAGAATAGAAGGGAAGAACACCCCATCGTTTTCCTAAGCAAAAAATTTTCTAAGGCGGAGCGAAACTACAGCACGGTGGAAAGGGAATTAGCTGCGATAATTTTTTGGTCTAAAGCGATTAAAGCATTATTTAGACGGGCAAAAATTTATTATAGAAACCGACCACAACCCCTTAAGGTACCTAAACAAGATGGGGAGTACTAATCCTAGGTTACAAAGATGGGCGTTGAGTTTACAGCCGTTTAATTTTGAAATCAAACACAAACCTGGGAGGCTCCATGGAAACGCGGACGGCCTAAGTAGATTGGAATAAGTAGTTTGTAGATTTTGCTATTAATTATTATGTATATTTAAATTACTGTTTTATTTATATGTGTGTATGTGTATCTGTGTACATTGTGGAAGAAAATGGATGTTAGTGACAATCTCTGATGTCTCTTAGTCAACCGTAGGCCAACAGATGTTTACTTCTGTAGTCAGGCGCGATTAAGTGTAGATGGTTATTAAGAGATTGGCATTTGACGCATTTTGTTTGAAAAATTATAATTTAAAGGTGAAATGTAACTTGGAGAAAAAGAATCCCAGATTCGGATTTTAAGATCTAATTGTGTGAAGTGTACATATTTTTTTTTTTTTTGAAATTTGATTCATGTATTATGTTATTTTTTGATTGTGTTTAATACCGGGATTGCTGCCCTGATCAATCTCATTGATGGGACGATCTTTATGTGTGTGACTTCTAAGAACTGAATCCAACTAGGACCAGAGCAGTCCCGTGAAATGGACTTTTTTTAGGGGGGAGGAGTTGTGACATCTTCGATGGGAGAAAATTCCCATCTTCCGATTCACAATAAGTTTTATGGTTTCATCAGCTGGTCACGGACAAGTGCCTCACCCATCGATTGTCCCTGAATGTTTTACGATCAACCAGCTGTGGAATGACCGGTGCACGTGGCCATGGGGCCATTGTTTATTGTCTGAACTCAGGGAGTGGAGATTGCAGACGGGTCGGCATAATAGACTTAAGAGTTCGGCGCCCCATTGACAATAGGCGAAGCCTATCTTAAAAATAACCATATTGTCTTTTTCTAGTGTTGTTTGAAGGGGATTCTAGAAACAGGTGGCGTGATGGGCCAGTGTGTCCAGCTGTGGACAAGGAACTATGGCGCCTTGGACCAGACAGCTCGGGTGTGTTTTGGCGTGTTATGCGCCAATAGGAAGAAGGAGGGGGCCAAGAGAGACTTTGGTCCTGCGAATAAGAAGGAGCGAGGGGCGTGTTGTGAACACACCCCTGATGTTTAAAAAGGGTTGTTTTTGAGAACACGAGGAGAAAAGACTGGAAAAAAAACCTGGAGAGAAGGAGTAAGAGAGAAGACCCGGAGAGAGAGAGAGAGAGAAAAAGACGGGAGAAAAAAAATCCCCGAGAGAGAGAGTGAAAAAGACGAGGAACGCCGGTGGCGTTGAGCATGAGTATATGAACTGACCACACCGGCTTGGCATTTAATCTGGATTTATATTACTTCATTTACAAATTGTTAGCAAATAAAGTTTGCTTTTATTTGTATATTAAGCTGTAAAGATTTGTTTATTGATGGATAGCTACTCACGACGTTACAACGCTATAATTTTAATTCAATATAGGCAGGTATTGCATTTTTTAAGTATAAAAATAATACTAACTACCATACTGTAATTTTTGGAAGTGGAGAAAAAATACCTACTAAGAATTATGCCGCGAGGTCTAATCTTTCCCAAGTTTCACTGCATGTAAATTTTCTATAGACTATTTTAATGATTCGAAATTTAAGATTTTTTAATGCTATTTGTTTATCTATACATCTATACATATAAATAAAAATGAAGTGTCTGTTTGTAATTTGAAATTAACAACTTTTTAATGCATTTAAAAGTATATACGGTGCTTATATGAAAAAATAATTTTTTAAAATTTTTGTCTGTCTGTCTCTCTATTTGTTCCGGCTGATCTCTGAAACAGCTGCACCAATTTTGACGGAACTTTCACTGGCAGATAGCTAATGTTATAAGGAGTAACTCAGGCTACTTTTATTATAGAAAAAAAAATTAGGGTTCCGCGAAAATGAAATTAAAACCAATGAAATGGTGAACAATATCCGTTTCTAATAAGGATTGTTTATTTCAGTAGGGATTATTTTTATTCAATAGGGATTGTTTTATTTTGCGAGCTTTCTGTCTTAACGTTTCTAGAAGTTATATCAAACTTTTTTGTTTGATAAGGTTAGTGAGACTCACGATATTTCCCGTTCATGTCCGATCCTAATGATTTTAACAGTCTTCACTTACCCCTTGCTTGCGGCTTTGTTTCACCCTTCCCAGTCCCTCACCCCATTGACAATGTCAAAGGTCATGAGTACCTCCCCCCCCTGCTTGCAGATTCGTTTCGCCCTACTGTTACTAAGACCTGTTTTGAACTGTTGCATCATTCCAATGATTTCATTCTTTCTCAAAAACACTGAGCAACATCAATTTTTCTATAATTTAGACAGCATTTAAACTTAAATCAGGAAGTTTTTGGGTTTTACGTCATTTGACTTCGCATTGAAATAGAGGTAAACCAATTTCATACCTCTATTGTTTATTTCATTGCCAATCACTGCACAAAGCAGTCACAATAAATGTTTGTCTTGCAAGAGTGATTGTACAAGTGTAAGTGTGCGGTGGGGGTGGCGATCGCAGAGCCAACAGGTTGTTTTATTTAGTTAAGTATGTAGGTAGTTGTGTCTAAAATAAATATTTTTAACTACGTTTTAGGTGAAAAAGTGCACTTACACCCTTAAATTAAGTAAGTTTATTCAAAACTGTAAATAACTTCATTTATCCTGCATAATATATACACAATATAATAATATTTAATTGAATAACATTTATATTGCGTAATATTTATATTGAAATTAAAGAATAATAGTTTCTCGAGTCACAAAGTATT